>VZTM01028305.1:175362-215072 GCA_013400555.1 Jacana jacana | reverse complement strand
GGCCGCCCGCCCGCCACCACCGGAAGAGCCGGCGGCAACAGCATCCGGGTCGCGAAGTGACGATAGGAGGGGGCGGGGCCACGCCGGGGAGGGGCGGGACGGTGGCCGGGAGGGGTCAGTCTTGCCGCCTGCGGGCGGCGGCGGGGGGAGGAACAGCGCGCGAGGCCCTGCTTCCTGCCCGGTCTCCTCAGGGAACGGGGCGGGCGGGAGCGCAAGTATTAATTAGGGCGCAATTAGCAGGGGGGTGAGTTCGCTGAAAGCGGGGAGCGCTGTCTGCTGGAGCGACACCCTGTTCTTGCCGCCCTTCAGCGGCGCTGGGCTGGCTTTCGGCTCGGCTTTCCAGGGTTTTCCTAGTTCTTTTCCACTTTTCCTCCCTCCTGGCAGCAGCGGGTACAGGCCTGGCCCGGTCTCCTCATGAGGCGGGCGAAGCTCTGCTCCCTTGGCTCCAGTAACGCTGCCAGGCCACCGAAACTGCCAGTCCTGACGATGGGGCAGATGAAGTGGCGACCCCAAGTTCAAAGCCAGCTGAAAATCCAAGGAATCTGGGTGCCGCTGGACTGAGGTGGAGGTTGTTCCAGCTGCTTGTAAAGCCAGCGCGCTGGCACTGCCTCAGCCTGGGAGCCACCAGAGACCCTCCCGTCAGGCAAGGCAGTATTGACCCGACTGCAGGAGCCACCTCAGGTAGCCATGGGACCTTTGGGCCCCAGCACCCATTTACAAACATTCCTCACTCAGCTTTGAAGAACTGAACTTTCCACACGTAACAAAGTGCTTGTTTTCTCGCCTTGTAGGGCTCTACCCGTCACCCCCTTCCTTTGAACCTTTTGGAAAGGGGGATATTGTGCAGCTATCTCTAACACGTTTTTCAGATTACACGTTTTGGCTTTTTGTCTTTTTTTTTTTTCCTCTATTCATGTCTAT
This sequence comes from Jacana jacana, assembly GCA_013400555.1. Lineage (NCBI taxonomy): Eukaryota > Metazoa > Chordata > Aves > Charadriiformes > Jacanidae > Jacana > Jacana jacana. Next base: position 214,151 of record VZTM01028305.1, on the reverse strand, counting down.
TTCTGTGTTTTACATCACAGCTTCTAACTTTAGAGAAATGTAAACCACATCTATCTCGTGTCTTCTCAGATCTCGGAGGAGCAGAACAAGGGCTCCTCTTCTCTAGTAAGTCATTAATGAAAACCATAAAGCAGCGATATGGCAGCCAGTATTAAATCTGTAAGCAGTTATTTATTCTCCTGAAGCCATCTCTGTACTCTATGATAGAGTTTATGTGCAATAATTGGTGGCAAAGTGTCTGTTCTGCATCAAAAACTGCACGTCAACATCCAACCCATGTACTTTTACGAAGCTCTGTACTTTTACCCAGGTTAATATACAGCCATTAGAATTGTGTTGAGATTATTTCCTAGCCAAATACTAATCACAGAATCTTCGTTGTTGGAAAGGAGTTCTGAGATCATCAAGTCCAACCATACACACAGGAAAACCCCTACAGCTCGGCCACTAGAGCATGCCCTGAAGTGTCCCATCTACACGTTTCTTAACTACCTCCAGGGATGGTGACTCTACCACCTCCCTGGGGAGGCTGCCCCAGTGCCTGACCACTCTTTCAGTAAAGTAATTCTTCCTAATATCTAATCTGAACCTCCCCTGCCGCAACTTCAGACCGTTTCCTCTGGTCCTGTCTTTATTCCCTTGGGAGAAGAGGCCAACACCCCCTTCTCCACAACCTCCTTTCAAGTAGAGGGCAATGAGGTCTCCCCTCAGCCTCCTCTTCTACAAACTAAACATGTCCAGTTCCCTCAGCCTCTCCTCATATGACTTTTTCTCTATTTGGGGGAAAAAAAAGAAAGACTGATTGGCTTTAGAGGGTTAATGAACAACTGGGGAAAAAAATGTTAGAGAAAACAAGAGCTGGAAGGAAAGCAGCCGCTTCCCTTGCTGTTCATGGAGGATTTTCTCCCGGTGTTCATGCTGTCAATGGTGTTAGAACCACACACCCTTTCCTAGACTGGGCATTTTGACTCTTCCATGGGCATATGGCTTTATCTCATAAAAATGATTAGTCACAGCATGTAGATTATTTTAACTATGCTGCAACAGTAATTTGGGGAAGAGGGGAAGTGGCTATGCAGCGGTATCTATCCTTACAAAGCAGTACCTGCTGTGTCAGGAGGGGAAAAGCACTCTTCCCCAGGACACTTTATACATCATTACCTCAAGAAATGAAAGGACAGGATGGAGATGATACAGGGATCTCCCTCTTCATTTCCCCAGTGAAGTACAAGGGCCCCTTTGAAGGAGTTCAAAAGGCAGCCAGGCACCCTTGAACTACTGCAGGTACCAGCCTTTGGTTTTGAAGAGCTGGCTTCAAAGTTAGCTTAAACAAATGAGAAATCATAGCAGGCTATTATTGGTTTCGTCCAGCTCCAGCTCCCCCATCTGCAAACCCTTCCAGGGCTCCAGTACCTTCTCCTGTTGAGTCAATACAACGTTGTCACGCAACTGATGTGGGGCTGCAGCGTCTTTTCCCAGTGTGATTTGACATCATCCCTGTGTCAGCGCTCCAACAGCACCAGCTTCCAAGAGGCACCGGCCCCTGAAACGAAAGCTGTGTGAGGCTGAGACAGCACGGCGGTGAGGAGGAGAACACTGCCAAGAACTTCAGAGGGTCATCTTCATGGTGGAGAGCTTAAAACCCCAATGGGACCTACTCCAAGCCTCATCCATGGTGAGGGAGGTGTGCAGGAGATTTAGGAGCTGTCAGGTGGACCTGTTGTCGCCTCTAGTCACCAGGGACAGTTTTCTGTCGTCCTTCTAAGTCATTTTAAGCCTCCCTGAGATGCGCTAGGACACTACACTGGTGAGTGTGGGGTCATGCATTCCTTTGAGAGTAAACTGCAGACTGAAATCCTTCCTTTGTGGCTCTTCACACATCTGCTACAGCTCCCATTTCACCCCGCCGCCCGTGGTCTCTCTGCTGATAACAACCGCAGCAGCATGATAGAGCAGCCGTCGGAGGACTGGAGACAAAGAAGCAGCATCCCTCTGGCTGGAGAAGGGTAGAGGAGCCCCTTTTCCCTCAGAAGTGTTGCAATAAAGATGTTACTATTTTTAAAATGGCACCAGCGGAAAAGAAAAAATGGGATTTGTTATATTTCCGATGAATTCTGGTATGTTTGGGAGCTGTTTGCAAGAACAAACATCAGGGCTCTCAGAAATGTTAATATTTTCAGTGTTTCTAACTATACACACAGGTTTGGGGGGAGGTAGGGGTTACAAAACAACAAAACTTTGGCTTTTAAATGTGACTGTACTTATTGCCCAGATAACTCACAGCACACAATTTATTGAACAAAGAAAAGGGACCAAAAGTGATATTTTTGATTCAGGTAGCAAAAGGTATCTTCTTGTTTTATGCAAACTAAGGCAGCTGTTAATCCACGAGAGATACTGTACCAACCTCTCATTTAATCTTCCAGGATGATAAAAATTGCAGTTTCTACGTGAGGCTGCTCTACCCACACGTGGTACTTTGGGGTTCTGTGTTTATAAAACAGAGCCTGCCTCCCATCTTTGAAACTGCTTTAGTTTCTGACTCGCCATCTAACCAAATCTGTTCCACAGCAGTCAGCTAGCCCCTGTTTTACAGCAAGTGAAATAAGTTCCTTTCAAAAAGGCAACATGAAACATTTTGATGATATACTTTCCATTTTTCCTAAACAATAAAATAGGGGAAATGATTCATATTCCTTCTCTATTCTAGTTATTTCAATAAAATTATTAGCAAGGCTTAGAGGTGACCATATTTTAAACTAAATTTAATCTCTACATGGCTTTCAACTAAGTGAGGTATAAAAGTATTATGTATTAGGTGATGAAAATCATGAAAGCCCTGAGAAGAGGCACAGCTAAAAAGGCTGTCTGTAGAGAGTTTATGAAGGATAAGAGATACCTAGTGATACATTTATGTAAAATAATGAACAGTACAGAATAGGCCAGGCAAGTGTTCCATTCCTTCTTTATTGCCCATAAAGGAAAGGGGGTAGCTTTGGCAATGGAAAATTCCAATTTCCTTCAGATTTGGAAAATGAAATCACAGCGTAACCATTCCAAGCTCACAGGAAGGAGTACCCCCAGCTTTGCTGCCAGTTGAGCAGAGAGCAGCCCAGTCCATCAGTCACTGTCCAAAACCCACTAAAACTTCCCATGGGCGATGCACCCAGCTAGAAAACTGTGTCAGGATAAAGACAGAGGAGCTAAACCACTTCCTATTTAAAGAACAAACTCACCACCAGGTAAAGGACTAGGAAAAGTTCCCCAAGGAACTTGATAGTCTATTAGAGAGGGTTGAATACAGTGCTGGTAGCTATTAAAGGCAGATTCTTGACTAAAGTTCTGAATATATTTTCTTTAAATAAACATTTTTCCTTTAATAAACATTTCCCCCCCCCCCCCCAGGAACATCAGGACTAGTGCAGCATCATAGAATCATTTAGGCTGGAAGAGACCCTTGGGATCATCAAGTCCAACCATCAGCCCTACTCTACAAGTTCTCCCCTACATCGTCCCTGTTCTAGCTGGCGTTCTCCCCAGAGAGCCCAAAGAGATGGTTTTCTCCCACCACCTGTAAGATTTGGAGCCCTGAGGTGCCGCCTGGTCTTTCCGTGTCCTTTCACACTCGTGACAGTGCCCAGGCCCTGAGGCAGCTGCAGAGGGGTCAGTCCTGCAGAGAGCAGGCAGCAGACATCAGGTGTCCCTGCCAGTGCAGCGGCTCTGTGGTCCCTTCCAGAATAGTCTTTGCCAGCCAGCACAGGGAGAAGCCGTGCCGGTGCCCCAGCCCTGAGCTCTGACAAGAGCAGCGCCCGTGTGTGAGGAGGGAATCATTATCTTTGTGGTCGTAAATGAGAGTTGGAGCCGGAGCCAGCGCCTGCCGGTCCCAGCTGCAGAAGTGTTATTATTTTCCAGTGCTCGTGCTGTGCTGCTCCCTCCGACAGGACATACTGCTCTATTTCAGTACAGTTTTGTTAAGTAGCAGGTAACATTTTTTTTCTGAAATCAATCACGATAAGTGCCTCATTTCTTTAATGAACACGTTAATGATTTTGATCCATAGTGGGTTCTTTTCTGTTGTTCCCGAAGCAGCGCGTTTGCTCAAATCCTTTCACAGCTTGTCAAGTACAGAGACGTGTTTCGCTGAATGGTAAATACATCCATTAGTAAGGAGCTACCCCTTATGAAGGCATCACCTTATGAAATTAGGGCGTCCTTTGTGCCAAGCCTGTTAAATATAACAAGCTTGACTTGGTCTGTGTGGTTTGTGAAGGAAAAGCCACTCAAAGCCTTGGGGTTAGGGGTTGCAGCTCTAAGATAACACTTTACCAGCAGCAGTAGTAAAACCTCAACAGCAGTAGTTTAGGTATGTGGTGTCAGGTGGGGAAACACTGCTTCTTGACCCCTATTCTAATGATGAAAAAAACCTGAAGTGCAAAAAGATAAAAAAGAATACCTGAAGACTGGTGTCTCACAAACCCACTGAAGTCACCCACTGTTTGACACAGGTTGTTGGTTCTAACCCCACCTCAGTCAGTTTGGGGAAATAAAAACAACAAAGCAACCAGTGCTGGGTTAACAAACATGGAGTGACTGTACAGCAAGGAAATTTGTAAAGGCTTTCTCCAGCCATATCGTACAGCTTTTTGTAAGCTGGCATTCCTGAGAGATTCCAAACATTCCAATGCATGACTTTTGGGATGCCCGAAAATATTCTCAACCCAAGCCTGGTGAACTGTATCCAAATAAGCATCTATTCCTATCCCCACTCAACAACACCTTTCATCATGGCAGCCCCCAGCCACAACTGTCACCAAAACAGCAGGACTCCAGGGTGGCCCTGCACCGTAACATCATTCTTTCTCAGAAATGCACAGCCAGCGAGGAGGGGAAACATCGAGTCAAGGTCTTGGCCCCTACTTTATGGCTGAAACTATCTAAAGTCTTTGTCTATAATGCAGACAAAAGACATGCATTTTTTAGCCCACATGGCTATAAATTAGCCATCACGGGTGGGGATTCAGTGGCTGTGGGGCTGCAGCAGCAAGTTCCTCGAAGGAGCTGGGTAGGGTTCCTCAGGAAGACTGAACCCTGCTGTGTCACAGCAGAGCTGGTCCTCCCCCCTGCTAGATTAAAGCTTGCTCAGAAAGGTTGACAGAAACCATAGCCACACTTTTAACTGCAGCGTGGATGTAGAGTAGAAGGCAGCACAGTGCCAGGAGTGAAAGCAAGAGCCAACTGCTTCTCTCCTGGCACAGCACAGCTGGCTGCCTGCAAGAAGGGGTAAAGCTTGACTGGGTGGGAGACAGCAGAGCCTTCTTGGAGCTGAGCTGGGGTTGCAAAATGAGCTCCCTTAGGAATTAGACTCTACTCATTTCTGGTCCCAAAGCAACAAGGCTCTGCTTTTTTAATCTTGCCTTCTGGAAGACAATTAAATACATATTGCAGAAGAGGAGGCTGAGGGGATACCTCATCACTCTCTACAACTACTTGAAAGGGCATTGTAGAGAGATCGGTGCTGGTCTCTTCTCAAGGGCAATTAGCAATAGAACAAGAGGGAATGGCTGCAAGCTGCAGCAGGGTAGGGTTAGGCTTGATATTAGGAAAAAAATCTTCCCAGAAAGAGTGGTCAGGCACTGGAATGGGCTGCCCAGGGAGGGGGTGGAGTCGCCATCCCTGACTGTGTTTATGAGTAGATTAGATGTGGTGTTGAGGGATCTGGTGTAGGGGAGAACTTTGTAGAGTAGGGCTGATGGTTGGACTTGATGATCCCAAGGGTCTCTTCCTGAATCTTCCTGAATGATTCTATGATTCTATATATTTTTTTAAAAGATAGCCACCAGAACAAGCCACTTCTTGCATTTACATCTTCCCCTGGAGATACAATGGGAGAATGAACCACTGGAGAGATGTGAAACACTTAGTGCTGTGTTGGAAAGAGCTCAGACACTGGTACAGCTCGTCTGGGATATATAAAGTCCATGTGAATCCCTCCGGAGTCTTGCTCATTCTCCTGCTCTGCAGTGTGTATGAAAACAATGAGGCTCTGGTTTGATCTCTCTGATGTCACGTTTGAGGCATGTCTGGGATGCTGACAGTGTGTACCACTGCGGGACCTTCAGTAGCACGGCCAGGAAAGAAGTCCTCCAGCTTCCCCCTCAGTGGTAGCTGGTGGCTTACACCACGCTGGTGCTCTGTGACAAGTACTGAAGCGCCCAGCAAGGAGGTGGTTTTCTTGAATACAAAAAGCAGCTCCAACTGTCAAATACAAAAGGTGTGAACCTGGTCTCTGGAATGTTAATCTGGTTTCAAACAGAGCAGCTGAGTGGAGAAGCAAGTACCCTGACATGTTTTTACAGTGACATTCAGAACAACTGCATCTCCTGGTGTTTTGAACAGGATAATACCGTTACTGAGTGCAATACTGTTAATCTTGTCTGCGCTCTTTCCACTGAAGAGGAGAGCATCAAAGCTTTAACATCTGCACCTCCTACCTGGTGTCTGTCTACTGCCACTCTCCTCTCCCTTCCCTGTTCCCCAGTCCATTTTGAGCTGAAACCCTCGCCTTATCACATTCAGCAGTTGTCTGTCGATTACAAGAATTAAAATAACTTAGGGTTGTGGCTTGGCTTTGAGGATAGAGCACTTCTGAATGTCTGCAGTCTCTGGCAACCAGAAATGGGTACCACGTTTTCTTTTCATGTCATACCTGGGAGTGACTTGGCATTTTCCTCACTCTGGAGGGTCCCTGAGCAGACCCTTCGCAGCACAGTTCACATGCAGAGACACAATCGAGCTGCTCCAGCATTTTGATAGAGGTTTTGTGGACTGTAAAGTAGGATGATATCCAGGAATGAAGTCATAACCCCATGCTTCCTTCTAACAAGAGCTGGCCTGCTTATATGATCTCCTCTGATAATATACCACTGGAAAGTCCCAGCCCAAATAGTTTCTGTGTCACACTGTAGGGGCTGCACCTGTTTGTTAGTGCCAAAATACATCTATCTTGAATTTATTAGCACAACAGGAATAGAAGGAGCGAGCTCTTTGTGGAGCTGTGCTAACCATGAAACTTTAGAAGTCCTGGCTATTATAAAAGGGCTACAAACACCCAAGAGGCAGTTTATTAATACAGCAGGTTGAACAAACCTAATGCCTACAGTGCAGTAAAGATAAGAATTTTAAAACCAAGATAGCCTGATAAAAGAGCACATACCCTTGCAACTCTGGATTGAAAACATCAAATCTGCACTGAGTTACAACCACTGCAACAAGAAGGATATATTAAATTCTGTTTAGGAACCTCATTTTTAACTTGCTTATATAATTCACCAGTCATCTCAATGCAGAACTGAATTAATTTTTTTTGCCACAGTACTGGCATTCCAGTTTTTGAGCAGGCACAGTGAAAGGTGTGCATGTCAGGAAGGAGATTGTTCATTTCTTTCTCCTAAGACGGTGGAAGGTACATACCAAAATACATGGGGGCATCACCAGACCTGCTGAGGAGGCTGCTACAAAGAGGAAAGATACACTGAGAAACAGAAAGCAGCTTCTCAGAGGAGGATCCATTCATCTGTGGAATGGCCCTAGAAGGAACCAAGGGGGACCCATGACTTGAAACAGAACTTGAAGAGACAAAACAGTAACGAGTGCACTGGAGGGAACAAGGAGATTCTGCCCCAGCTCTTCTGTTTTACAGGACTCTTGTGTGGCTGGTGCCATGCCCATTAGTGCTTGTTAATGAGAAGTCTCAGCCAGAGCTCAGGCTTGTGATTTGTCTTTAATAGTGGAGAAGTAGGTTAAATATTCCAGGGGGGACACACTAAGGAAAAAGAGAAGAAGGGGTTGCTAACATGCACATAACAGCTGACATCTTTTGGGGTGTCCTGTGGAGAAGGGTAACTTTAAGAAACTTTTCCCTAGAAAGCCAATTACCCTCATGCCCCATGGCTCCACAATTTACGGGTAGAAAGCCCCATTGAGCTTTCAAACTACTGAAAGAATTTCAGCAAAATTTGACAGAAGGGTCAAGGTCCCCATGATGTTGCATTTGAAAAGTTTTGTGCAAGAACATGGCAGGTAGAGAGTACCAGTCGTGTGAGCTGACACCAGAGAGGCAGGCAGCCTGGTAAGGCCATGAGGAAACCTGGTTTTCCTCGTTCTGGGGCTCACTGAACTACTTCAAAGTATATTTGTTATGAGTTGCAACTCACGCTTCCACAAGAAGCAGCTGAGACACTTCCCAGGGTAGACTCCAAGCTCTGGGAGAACATGAGCCTCTTAGAGACCTTTGAATAAAAGGGTCACAAGTGTGTGTGTGTGTGTGTACAAAAAGTGTTTTGTTAAAAAAAAAAAAAAGAGAGAGAGAAATAAATGTCTCTGATAATAATTGATGCAACACAGACCACGGGTTAGTGAAGACATGACCTGGCCATAAAAGCCATGAGAGCAGGTTGCTTTCTGGCATCCTAATCTGGCTGTGACAGATGTTCTGCCTCAGGAGGTCACCTCCACGCTGCTCCTAAATTTAATTTTTTATCTTGCTGATTCCTGGAGTACACACACAACCTTGTGAATTTGCTTTGTGGCCCCATCCTTCTCCTCAGGCTGTTCACTGATGCTGCAGCCCAGAGCTTGTCCTCTTCCAAACTCGTTTCAGCAGAGGAAGATCCTTCTTCCAGTTGCACATCTTAGCAATCATCAGGAAAGGAAGCACAAACCAACAGTAAGAACTGGCTAAAAATCTTTTTTTTTTTTTTTTCCATTTAGCTTCCTTGGAGCAGAAAACAACTGTGTTGGTATTTCTTTAGAATCATTCTTGTCCAAAGAATTCCAAAATGCTTCCGAGCAGTAGAGCAAAGCCTGCGATCATCCTTCAGTCAATACTCGTACTCTACAGTGAAAGCAGGAGATGCTGCTGAAGAATTCCAGGCACTGTCACCATTAAAAACCCTCCCACACCTGGATTCACAAGTGATTACTTTTTCAAGAGTCTGGTTTACCCCTGAGAATTCAAAATTTGCTTTTTCTCTGAGTATTTAACAGCACTTTCCAAGTAAGGTCTGCTTCCTTAATACACAACCGATGGAAACATAATTATTGTAAGATGAGTACAATTATAATGCTTTTTACTGCAGTAGCACTATTCAGCTGGCAAACATGACATGTTTTACAAGCCTCTGGGTGCTGCACTTGTCCTGTTTCACAGAAGAAGAAAGCAAGACTCAGCAGTTTAAGATCAGCTCATCTAGGACTTGACAAAGCTGGAAGAAATAACTAGCTGAAAGGGATTTTATTTTCTACCCACAACACAAGGAAGTACAAAATAATTGCTGTTCTTCAGGGCAAAGTGGAAGAAGTAGCAATTAAAGGTCCCCTGACTGGGGGATAGCAGAAAAAGTGAGAAGTCAGCTCTGGCCTTCAGTTGCTGCTCTGCTGGCAGAGCTGTTTGCTTGGGTACCTCGGTGGAGCTGGGGACTGTAACCTCCTTCACCAGTGCCACTGGAGACAAGAGTCTGGGTCCAGCCACAGCCTGAAGGTTCCCTGGGCCTGTTTGTAAATGAAAGGGGGTAAGCAGGGGACTGCTGCGCTCACAGCAAGGATGGGGAGTGCAGAAAGCTGCACAAGAAATAGTCCTGAGGGTGACACTGAGAGAGACTCATTTGTGAGGCACCAGGTTCCTTGGGAAAGGCAAGTTTGGACACAACAAGTGTGGCCTCCAGCCACTTGTGTCCCCGTGTCCTAGAGGACAGGGCAATGCATGCTCACACTATGGACATACCCAGAGCTGCACACACGGGGCAACACCCACACGGGGCAAAACTTGCCAAAGCTGATGGAACTTGCAGGGAAACTTTTGCCTCACGGTTGTTTTCACCTGTGAGGGCTTGAATAATGCTGCAACGAGCTGCTGCTTTTACCGTGTAGAAACAGCCCTTGATGAGTCAGAACATGGAAATAGCTCTGCTGACAGCGAAACAAAGGCCCTGGTCTCCTGCCATAGTGTAGAGGCAGTCACTGTGTTTGGAACAGAGCCGTTCCCCATTATGCATTCCAGTATACAGAGTGATTGCTCTGAGAAACTAACGTTGCTGCAGAACCTTTTTACCTCCCTCAGACCCTTTGTTCACCTGCAAAACTGCTGGCTGTGGAACACAGAAAGTCCAGAGAGCAGCAAGAACCAACAGAGGTACAGCAAATGAGCCCTGTGAGGAAGGACAGGAAAAAAAATGGAGGGGGCGGAAGAGAGGCATGATACTACCCTTTAAATATGTAAAGGTGCGGAATAGGAGGTAATAAACTATTATCTCTGTCTGCCAGGAGACAAGAAGAAATAGTTTGCAGTACGAGAAATTTATTGGTTAGACATTAGGAAGGGCTCAGAATAGACTGTGCAGGGAGTGCATGAAATCTCCATCACAGAGCCTTGGAAGAAGTGAGACACCCTACCATCAGGAATGGTTTAGCTAAAGGAGTTCCAACTCCCTTTTATTTCCTATGATCTATTCTTATAGAATCACAGAATGGTTTGGGAAGGAAAGGACCTTAAAGATCCGCAGCCACGGGCAGGGACACCTCCCACTAGACCAGGTTGTTCAAAGCCCCATCCAGCCTGGTATTGGACACCTCCAGGGAACGGGGCATCCACGAATTCTCTGGGCAATCTGGGCCAGCATCTCACCGCCCTCAGAGTGAAAAATTTCTTCCTACTATCTAATGTAAATCTCCCCTTTTCCAGTTTGAAGCCATTACCTCTCATCCTACCACCACATGGCCTTGTAAAAACTCCATCTATAGCTACACTCTAGAAGGCGCTATAATGTCTCCCCAGAGCCTTCTCTTCTCCAGGCTAATTAACCCCAACTCTCTCAGCCCGTCCTCACAGCAGAGGTGCTCCTGCCCTTGTATCAGCTTCGTGGCCCTCCTCTGGACCCTCTGCAACAGGTCCATGTCCTTCTTCTGCTGAGGACTCCAAAGCTGGATGCAGTACTCCAGGTGGGTCTCACCAGACCAGAGTAGAGGGGCGGAATCACGTCCCTTGCCCTACTGGCCATGCCTCTTTTGATGCAAACCAGGATACAGTTGGCCTTCAGAGCTGCACATGCACATTGATGGCTCATATTGAGCTTCCCATCAACCAACACCCCCAAGTCCTTCTCCTCAGGGATGTTCACAATCCATTCTCAATCCATTGTAATATGTACATGGCTAAAATACCCTGGAAAATCTCCCTGCTGTCTGAGAAATCTACGAGAATTGTTTTAATAGCTACATTTCCGAGAGAGAAGTTCTTGTCAGGCTGTTCTAGCTGCTTGGGCTGCAGTGAGATTCGCTCGTGTCCTTTTAATGACACAATTACAAAGACCAAGATTCCAAACAAACTGTAAGGCATTAATGGCCCGAGTCTCGCTGATTTTAGCAGGAAGCCAATTGGAATTTCACACAACCAAGGACTGCAGTGCCAGGCAGACCTTACAAAAACCAAGGAACGCTATGCCTTAGCAGACGTCCTCACCACCATAGCAATCTCGTGTTATTGCACTCCTTGAAGCACCAGACAATTTCAATCAGTTCTCGCCATGCTAGTTTGGCTATCTTAGCTTCACTTAATTGGGTACTGCAGGGTTGTCTCGGAGAGTTGAGATCTGCACTTTGAAACTACTAGATTCTTTTATCTAACCTAGGAAAGAGAAATGGGATTTCACATAGCAAAGTTGTCAGTGACAAAACTGGACCAAAAATGCTGAACCACTGCATAAATGCATTAGCTGAGGTCCACTTACACAGCCATCTGCTGAGTTCAACCTTGGAGATTAGCTCCCAGCAACTGAAGCTCTAAATTATTGTTTTAATAATCATGTCTGAATTCCTGTCTGAAGTCAACTGCCACTGCAGAAAGCAAGTAAAATTTTACTCTGGCCTCACTGCCTGGGTTTGCTATCACTGTACATACATTCACCAGGCCCTCAGGTTTGTCTGCCCCCTCCCCAGCTTTCACATACAGATCTCTTGCTGATTCCTCTTTTGAAGGTTTTTGTCTCTGGTGCTCAAATCTTGGCTGACAGGAGTGCAGCCGTGCTGTGTGCTGATTGCAGCTGGCAGGTGGATTAGAGCACATTCAGATGGCTGTGAAATGCCTCTGCGAGACAGAAACGGCAGAACAACGGATTATTTCACCATGAAGAGCCCAGAAACTGATGCAGACAGTCACGTTGAGGAGACAAGCTGAGGAGCACGCAGACATAAAGCACTTTTTGCTTCCACGAGCCTTCAAGAGATCTTTCCAGCTCAAAGTTTTGGGGATCTGCTGCCAGTTCCCTTCCTCCTCACCTAAGCCGGTTGATTTCTCCGAGGTGCAAGATGTTCTCAAATTCTTCCAAAATATGTGGGAGCGACAGTTGCCAAGTAACAAAAATTCATCACTCTTTTCCTAGAAATGCACAATTCCTCGTTTTTCTGTTTTGTGGAACGGACGAGGGAAGCTGTGATTTAGGACATTGGTGTGGGGTCAGGATTATTTGAACTCCTGTCTTGCTCCTGGATAAATCTGTTGGAGACAGAGTTCAAGGTGAGGTAGGGATCTGACTGCCCTTGCATCCCTCATCTTCAAGAACAAAACTGGGGGTGCATGTCATGATTGACTGAACTGACTCGCTGACCAGTGTAATGAGATTTCATTGAGAATTCAGGGAGGCCACAGCCAGGGAGAGGCAGCCTGACATTTTATCACGAGGTGCCCTTCCCCCCCACATACTTAAAAGCACTCATATGTCTGATCTCAAGTAAGGTTGAAACAAAGTCCTGCTCCTTCATGGAAATTACAGGCAAAATTCAGCCCCTTGTGATATTTGTGGAACTAGAGGAGGTCCACAGAAGAGCAAATAAGATGATCAGGGATCAAGAAGCTGCCTTAGGACACGTGACTTGAACGTGAAGAGGAGAAAGCTGGAGAAGGAGGACATCATCAAGATTTACAAAATGAAGGTGGCATTGGGTAAGCACTGATTCAGCAAGTCCCCCAGTACTGGAAACAGAGGGCATCTGCTGAAACTGGTAGGGGATTGGTTTTAACAAATAAAAGAAAGTACCTTTTTACTGAGGAGGCTGTGGAAGAATTGTTAGCCAGGGAGGGATTAAAGAAAATCACAAACAAAAAGTTTAGGAATGGATACTGAATGGTCTAGACAGGGATGTCCTCTCTAAATCTCTAATCCAACTGTGGCTGCTGCAAGGGGTGTAAGGGGAATGGACCACTAAAGTGGCCAAGCCCACATGATTTCCCTAAACAGCATTTTTGCTTTATTGCTTTGATCTAAGACAGAATAGTGGATGTGATGGATGCAGATTTGCTGTTATTTCTTATTTGTCTCTACTTTGACAGAGGCTCTGTTCTTCCTGCATGATGGCAGAGTTCATTCCCCTTTTGATGCTACTCCTCTTAGTCCCAGCAGAGCCAACAATCTACCCCCTGTTACATAAAGAACCTTGGTAACCTCCAGATTTCACCATGCTCTCCAGAATAGCTTCAAATCATGTTCTGTAACCTATTTTGCTTCTTCCTTCCATGCAGCAGCAAGGAGAAGCACCTTGTGGCTGAGGTGTCTGCACATCCTGAGGATAAACAGTGTCTGAAGGTTTGTGACACATTAGCAGAGTGACATGGTCACAACTCCATGCTTGTGCACTTCAATAAGCTGGTTATAAACAAAAGGGTTTCTCCTCTAATGTTCACAGTCTTTGCTACCACACTGGAGAGGACTGAACTAATGAAGATCTCCTCCTGTGAGCTCCATGAGGCATCCGCACTACTCCTTCTGTGCTCATTACACTGAGGAGAACATAGACCTGAAAAAGCATTCTTTGCTGGCTGTAAATCATGAGTGACACTAAGGTATTGCCATTAGCAGCAGAAAAATGCTTTCCTCCCACAACCTCGTTCAGCCCCATATATGTGCAACACTCTGCAAAGGGTGCTGGGGTGTCTGGGTAGAAAATTAAATAGAGGTTGTGTTGTCTGAAGATAAATTGGTACCTCCCTCGGCGTGTGTGAGTGACTTTGTCTTTTCCTGATTTGTCTTTTAACTTATAAAACACTGAGACTGGAGATAACGATGAGCTTTAAAAACATAGCCTTCTTCCCCTCTCAGGCCCTCCTGAACAAATCCCTCCTCTGAAATGAGCTCAAAGAGAAGATAAATGTTCTGGCAGTAATATGCAATATTATTTTTGGCACTTGAAGAATCTCAAGCTAGATAAGGGAAAACTGAAGGGAAGACAAAGCTCAGTTGTTTTCAAATGCAGGGGACCAAATTCTGCTTACCGATATGAGCCCAGAATCCTTTCTTTTTTTTCTGGATTATTGCAGTAATTCCTTATTTTCACCAGGTCAGCTGATCCTGGGGCCTTATTTAAAACCAAGCACATTCAGAGACCCTGGTGAAATCGCACAAAAAACAGAGCTGAAAGACAGAGACATGCAAAGAAAGCTCCAACTCCACAGCTCCTGCCCAAACAAAGGCTAATTTGGTTTCAGACTGTGTTAGCTGTAAGGACGATAAGATTAACACCTGATATCAAGGGAAACGCTGAGCTGTCTGTGACCTCCTTCAGCAGAATAGCTCTCCAGCCCCTCTCATATTAGCATATGTTAGAGGAACTGCTTCTCTCCTGGTCTAGTATGTATTTCCCTGCAGAGCCTCTGTGAAAAGCTCAGAGCAGTGTTTCTGCCGATACATTTGTGGGCGTATTGAATAAAACATATGCCATTTGACATTGTTCACTCGGGCTGCCGTGGGTAACGGGAGAGGGCACGCGTTACTGCAGGGCAGAGAGCCACGAGGGGATGGATCTGGCCTTTAGAGGAGCGGGATGAAGCACAGGCATCTGCAGGAGTGTGTCACGTCTTTGGTTCTAACAGGGACCTGACCCAGCTCACCCTGCATTGATCTAAATACCAGCTGTGTATGTTGCCTTAAGACAAGGAAACGTAAGAAGCCAAATCCTTTGCTCTCTTTATGCGCATTAACTTGTTACAGACGTATAGGCTTTTGAAATCAAGTGGAAAAGGAATTTTCAGAGCAAATTAAGTGTTTTAGAAACAAAATTTCAAGTGCTCGGAGAGCCTCCTCTGTCCAAAGCGCAGCCTTTGCTCTGCAGATTTCAATGTACTTTGTCGAGCTTGGAAGTTTGATAAGAGACTCTGGGATTCTTCAGAGCTCTTAGAGTAACAGGGAGCAACAGTTATTGATGCTGCTGTTTTTAAATGATGATGTTGCCATGTCTCAGCTGTTCTTGTCATTGTCTGGTGTGTCAGTAATGGTTGCATGGGAGAGTTAGAGGCATCCCCACCTGTGGTGTCTATTCAAAGTTAATCATCTGCTACGAGTTGCTTGGCAATTAAGAACTGTTCAGTGGTACTTTTAATAATACAAGATTTGTATGATGTGACCAGAGTGTCCTAGCATGACAAGTATGGTGTTTCTCAGGGAATTCAGAACTTCTCTCCTAAAAGCTGTGAAGTACCCTCAGGTCAGTTCAGTGAAGCAGCCTGTTGAGAAGGACGTCAGCAAGAGTCAGGAGAAGCCCTAGAGGAAATTTGCTTGGTCACCAGGCACAACACTGTCTTGCACACAAGCTTTGATGAAACACTTGTTTGTTTTCATTTTTGTCAATACATTTCTGTCTCTATAATGAAATCCCTTATCCCTATCAGCTGTTGCACCGTTGACATGAGTCATTCCACCCCATGGGCCTTCACTGATGCACCTTTGGCAAGGAGCAGGCAGTGGGAAGATATCTTTGGCTCCAGGAATATCTGAAACTGCTAGAGGATCTACCCTTGTCCCCAGCAGAGAAGGGCTGTGTCCTGTTTTGAGCTCTAAAATAGTTCAAAAGCTTAAAATCCTTCTGGTCTTTGGTTTCATGGAACTGAGCATAAGGCGCTCTCTAGCAGAGTATTAATATTTGGGAACCATCATCTCCAACAGATTTCTGTTTTATGGAAACAAATTAATTCCTGTCTTCTGTGCAGCCACAGCAGTCTATAATACACTACTTATCTGCCCAAATCAACCTTTGCTAAGAAGCTTTGTGTCCTTGATGTCCACCTCCTCTTGTTCTGTTTGGCAGTCAATGCCAGGGCCGCTTTCCCTCAGTAGAGGCATCAGAGCTTTCAGAAGGACGAGCACACACAGCAGAGAGCTGATTTTCCTGCTTGCAGTGGGTGAGGAAGGTTGTAACTTTTTCCAATGGCAAGGAAAAAGCAGCGAGTGCACAGGCAGAATCCATCAGTAAAGCTGCACAAGTGTATTAAATAAAGCAAACAGAATTTTGCTGTTGCACTTCAAGTAAATAGTTTTTCCTTCTCAAGTTTGCTCCAGCATAAAAAATCCCTGTGGTCTATAAATGCCATTGCCAGGATTCGTTTGTGAAGATCTGGAGTCTATTTATTTATTTATCCATATTTAGTTTAAAAGTCTGGGCTCAAAATTAAACAGCCATTCATAATGTCATTATCTGCCTTGCTCCATAGTCAGATACTATGTGTGGTGTCACAGGATAAAACCTTTGGCAAGGGCTCTAGAAGAGCAATTTAGCTCCTCATCCATCTTAGCTGGCAGCGTGATTGGCTTCCAAGCTTGCATTGCTGAATGTGTTATTTTACTCTGACATATATTATTGAGTGTTAAATCACTTTCTGAAGTGTTTATTGGTAATAGTTGAATTCTTTCCACTCATTTAAACTGCTTTTGAAACATAAACATTTCCTTGTGTCTTGCATTTTGGTGGAAACATGAGAAGAGTTTCATAGGAGGATGGATTGTAGAAATGACCTGTTCATTAGGTAGGGATGGAATTTACCAGTGCTGTGGAGGAGAATATCCTCCTCCTGACATCAGGATGAAAGAGCAAACTCTCACCATCATACCATGGCACTTCACGTGGGGAAGATTTGCTTGTGTCTTTGTTCTCCCATCATGTCTTGGTTCTCCCATCATGTCTTGGCCTGTCAGGAAGCAGATGACCCTTTTACTGGAACATCAGTGACTTCCTGACAGGTCTTTCATAGATCCTGAAGCTCCCTGAAAAGAAAAAACAAGCTGTGATCTGTAGACTCAGGTGCTGGCGAGGTTATTAGGCATCAGCACAGCCATGCCCCCAAGAGTGAAGTGTGGTCTCTGACCCCTGCCTGTCAGTGACGTCTTTTGGGAAGGAACCAGAGATCACTTCCTTGTACCTATTTAGGAAAATGAAGGAGGACATCAGAAAAAGAAATAAACAGAGACATTAAAATCTAGTATGACAGTCAGAATCTGAGCTGGAGAACAAGGGCCAGAAGCAGGTCAAGCAAGGAGGCAGATTTTCAAATAAACCCTTTGACAATTTAGCTCTTGAGGACTCCAGATATGACAGGCCAGCAGCCTGACCCAGTACTGCAAGTCCTCTTACCTCTTGTCCTTGCTCCAGTGAAGACCTACAAATCAAAGGTTTTCTTCTCTTTTTATTTTTAATGAGGAGGTCTGTTGAGTCTCTGCCCTGCATCTGGGAGTTACTTTCCAATCTGACAAACACTGACTTTTAGAGACACCAAAGGTGACGAGCTGCTGAGATCACATTGCTGAGTAGCAATCAAGCCTCCTTTCTTTGATGGCAGAGCTAAAAATATGCTCCCCAGCTGACAGAGCCTTAGGGAGGAGAGCATGCAGTTTGGTTTGAAAGAATACATCTTCATCTCCATGTCTTCTTCTGCCAGAGGACACCACATCTGTGGTAACCATGCAAGCAGGTTTCATCTGTCTTCTGAACTGAAGCACCAATGTACAGACCCATTCTACCTCCAACCCCAGAAAGAGTAAGGCCGTAAAACCCTCTGAGTGCCTTGGAAAATGGTGCCGTTGGCAGTTTTGCCTCGATGGTCATGCTTACACCCATCAAGTTATTGCATGGCAGGAGCCATATCTTGGGTTTGAAGGAAATCACCTTTGCCAGCCCCCCAGTTTCAGTTCCAATCCTCTTGATCAGCTGTCCCTGCTCCTTCCCTTCCTATCTGCTTCTCTGCCTGCTCTCCTCTTAGCTACAGCCAGGGCATGGCTCACAAGCTCCCCAGCTAAGGTCTCCCGAAGGCTTGCTTTGAAAATTGGAAACAAAACTGTGGTAAGTAGTGTCACTGCCACCTCCTGGGCTTTCTGAGGGTGGGAGCTCATCCCATGGGCTGCAAATTCTTTGCAAGAGATTGTGGATTGCCCAGCTTCTCCCTGCACCAGCCTGCTCCCTTCCTGCAGAGTGATGGCAGTAACCAGCCCGTGTTTGCAGAGCAGAGCAGGTCTCCCCTTGGAGACATCAGCTACAGATGGATCATTAAGGCTTTTGGGCAGGAGCTGTACAGATGAACAAGCATACACAATAGGGCGTTCACATCTGTAATGTGTCATATGTCAGGAGGTAAAAGGTTGAGTGACCCACTTTGGCAAATGGCAATAGCAAAAAATAGTATTTTGCTGGCTAAATGAAGGCCTGCTCTGGGTGTGATTTTTCACACTTGTGCATGCATGACTCGAACGCAAAGAAAGGAAAAATTCACTTTTGTTTGGTCAGACAGAAATACACCAGATTTATTGTTTTGAGAGATACAGGGGAGTATTTCTACGTGGCTGTGGTAGCTGTGTTTTGGCAACACAATGTCCCACTGATAAAAGGCTTATTACCCAAAAATGTCTTTCAGCTCAGTCAACCCCAGTCCTGGAGGTGGATGTCATATCCCTAAACCTCTGTGGGCAGTGGTCCATCGCCAGGGGTCTGTTTGATGCTCCCATTTAGGGTGTTGGCCCTGAAGATGTATGACCTCCCTCTAACTGAGCCTTCAGTGTGGATGCTCTCTGGCTTGTTCTGGCAACGGAAGAACATAAGGAAGCCATTCCGGTAGTTCTTGTTCATCCATCCATAGAGCAGGGGGTTGACAAACGTAGAGCACATGGCTCCGACGTGGAAGACAGTGTACAGGAGTTTGTACTCATGGAAGATAAGAACCAGATCCAGATCAATGGCAAGCTGGAATATGTGGAAGGGGAGCCAACAAACTGCAAATACCACAACTACCATCACTAGCATTTTGGTTGTCTTCTTCCTCCGGCACTGGTTTTCATTCCTAGAAGTGGGACTGACATGGTTTTTCAGCTTGAACCAGATCCGGGTATAGGCATAACAAATAATTGCAAGAGGAAAAACATACTGCAGGAGGAGCATGGACAGGCTGTAGATAGTGGCATCTCTGTTATTTCCAGAAGGCCATTTTTCTGAGCAGACAGCCATTTTGAGGTTGATGGATGGGATTTCCTCATACCGGTACTCTCTGAAGATGGCCAAAGGACCTGCTAGGACAGCTGCTGCTAGCCACATGACAGCTATGATGGTGAAGCTGACCCTCTTGGAAATCCTGCTGTCCAAGTGGAAAACAATACACCGGTACCTATCCAGGGCTATCACAGTTAGGGTGAGAGTGGACACATGGACACTCAGAGCCTGAGCATAAGGGACCAAATGACAAAGAACGGCTCCAAACTTCCACTCATCCAGCAGCGTGTACACTAGGGTGAAAGGCAGACAGAGCGTGTCCACCATCAGATCTGCCAGGGCCAGGTTAGCTATGAAGAAGTTGGTGACGGTTCTCATGGTCTTGTACTTCACTATGATGTAGATGACCAAGGAGTTGCCGATGAACCCCAGCAGAATGATGAGGGAGTAGGCAACAATCAGGACAACTTGGACCCCCAGGATCTTGGTGCTGTCCATCATAACATAGCGGGACCCAGAGAGATCCTGACTAGGAGTGACAAAGTCCTTGGTGTGCCAGCCCTGAGGCAGCTTCTCATCTAATGCTGTCTTCTCCACAGTGAGGGTGCTGTTGGCTCCTTCCAAGGGTCCCATGACTGGCCTGGGACTTTCCGTCAGGAGGAGGAGGAGGTCTGGAACACAGACACAGCAGAAGTGAGAGGAAGGAGACAGCAGACCATCTTCAAGAACTGAGACTCCCTTACCCCCCATCCTTCCTCAAACCGAATGGCCTTCCATTCTCTTACACCACCTCTTAGAGCCTAGGGTCAGTTAAATCCCAGTCCCCCAGGAAAAGGTCAGGGGGAAATGAAACTTTTCACACAAGTTTCTGAGATTCTGTTTATTTGAATTGAACATGGAAAAAAAAACCTCAACCAGCCAGGGACAGAGTGGCAGGTCCTGAAAAGATCTCCTGGCCATGGAGCCCTGTCACACACTGCCTCTTCTGCTAGGCCTTGCAAAACAGGCAAGTTGCTTTGAACCAGCCAAAACTTTGGAACCTCTTGGGGCTGACAGAAGGAATCGATGATGATGTCAACCATTTTTGATGAGATTTACTTTGCCAAAAGAGTGCCCTGAGTCCTAACTCCCTAAGAACTAGGAATGGAGAAAAACAGCAGGACACCCTCACATTCAAGGTGCTTTTCCCCACCTCCCCATAACAATTCATTTCCAGATTGTGCACCCAGGGGGCTTTTTCAGTTTCTTGTTTCTCACCACTCCAGGGGAAAATATCTGTCACCCAGTCTCTGCATGAGACTCTGCCACTGCTCCTGCTAGGGATGCTGCCCCCCAAGACCGGTACCCCCTGCTCCCAACCCCTGCTAATGTGGTTAGCACAACTATTACCATTTTATGAGGCAAGCAGCCATACTCTGTGACCGAGCGGGTCACATATTCATTCCCTTTCCTTCTTTATCAGGCCTTGAAGGTCTTGTGAACCAAGTAGACGAACCAAATAGTTTTCTTCTTCCCCTCCCTGCCAGCCTCAAGGTTCCTGGGCGCCAGGCTGGTTACTCCCCTTCCTTGCTGGCCTTGAAGGTCCCAGACACTTGGCCAGTCCAGTGTTGTTAATGACCCCAATCAGAGAACAGGGAAACGTAACAGCATACAGAGCACTCTTCATGAAAACAAGAAGTTACAAGTCCTAAGTGGGAGCTGCTGGACAGTGAGATCCATGGCCCCCATGGCCAGGAACACCCCCACTGTCCTTTGCTTCCTCCAAGGATGGAGTGAGTGACTCGTCTTCTTTTATAGGATTTTTGAGTCTCAATTGTGATCATTATATTGACACAGTAAACCATATATTAAGAGCATAGTGGTAGGACAAGGGGTAACAGATTTAAACTGGAAAAGTATAGATTTAAATTAGATATTAGGAAGAAATTCTTTCCTGTGAGGGTGGTGAGACACTGGCACGGGTTGCCCAGAGAAGCTGTGGATGCCCCATCCCTGGAGGGGTTCAAGACCAGGCTGGATGGGGATTCAAGCAACCTGGTCTGGTGGGAGGTGTCCCTGCCCATGGCAACAGGGTAGAACTATATGATCTTTAAGGTCCCTTCCAACCCAAACCTTTCTATACTTCTATGATTGTGTGATTCTATGATTTGACCCAACCTGCAGAGGGTCCAGATGATTAGAAAATATAACTTGAGTTGTATCACACATTCTGTACTATCGAAGTGATTAGAATCATAAGTTAAGTTAGGGTCTAGGTGATTATAAATAACAAGTTAAGTTGTATTATAAATTCTCTATTATGCTACATACAGATTCTGCTTGTTGAAATCCAGTGCCATTCTCATGATAAATTCTCTGCTATGCTGATCATAATAACCTGATAAGAAAATATAGCTTTAATTGTAATTACAATTAAATGCCATCATCATTCTGCCAAGGATCCCTAAAAGAAGCTGTCTGTCCCTTCAGTGTTGGTGACACCCAGGCATCTGGAGGGAGCTCCTGCAGGGCTGTGCATGTGCAGGGGACAGGCGCTGAAGCTGTGAACAAGCTTCCCACAGAGCTGCTGGTGAGCATCTGGACACAGAGAGGTCCGAGAGCCAAGGCCCCAGCATCAGCGAGCCTCCTGCCCTGTGATGTGCAAACTTCCACAAGGAATATGGCTTTGGGAGCAGGGAGCCAGACTGAGGAGCCAGAACTGACTCAGCCTGGAAGCTGTGGCTGGCATTTGGTGCCATTGTTAGAGCAGAGTGTTGTCATGGCAGAGTTTCCATTCAGTCCAAACACAGTGGGAGAAAAGCCAGCTCTGTTTCTGGCTCCTCCTCAGCCTCCATGTCTCAGCATTGCTTCTGGAGAATGTGGAGAGGGGTGGACGTGGCCTCTCTCATATCCCCTCTCCCCAGCACCACATGTGGAGCCCTCATTCTCACCACACACTTGATCAAAAGTAAGTAAAAGTCATCACTGTGCCCAAACAAGGTGGTCTGCAGAGCATTGTGTTTTCCCTGACCTACAGAGAGAGGAGAGAATTCCCTGCTGCCAAGGGAAAGAGGCACAGGACTTAAACAAAGCTGGCAATTAGAGGCAGGTGGGGACCTTCTCAACCTCCTTGAGGAATGTACTGCTCTGGGCCTGTACCAGGTGAGATGGGAGCACTGCTGACTGGGCGCTGGTGAGCTTCCCCAGGTCCATGCCCTGCAAGCCAAATATTTAAGGACAGTCTGTCTTTGGGAAGGGAGAATGCTTTCTGGGTAGAGCACCTTCATTTTCACTAGTTCTTGAAACAAATAGCATAAAATAATGGTGTCAAGATGGTAAAGGTGACAGCAATTACATTGCAATAAATAATAAATGGCTGATTGTTCTTTCATCACTCCTCAGAGCAAGAGCTGTGATTCTCCCCTGGGAGCTGCTCCTAGGAATCTGCCCAGCCAGCTGGCTGCAAACCCAGGCCCCTGCAGAGACCCAGCAATGGAGCTGCCTGCCGTAGACCTGCCGTAGTGCCTGCACACTTGTTTTCTCCTGCCCTCTCCATGCCCATTGGCTTATGTAAGTTATCTATCTTAGGTCGATTTATGCCAAAGATTCCTGTAAATGAAGTGGTTGGTCTCAGAAACCATGATAGCAGAGACCATATGGGTACTGCTGAGAGGGTAGGAAGGTAGATTTAGGAGGCAGAAGGGAAAACTGGGTGGGTTTGCTAGGGTGAGGGTTTGCTTAAGGGTGATCTCAGACCTCTGTGACACACCTGCCACCAGTCATGGAAAGGTAACCCTAAAGCCGAAAGGGAGGTCTCAGCTTCTAAGGCAGGAGAGAGCAGCTCAGGGCCACCCCACACATCCAATGCAGTGAGGAAAGGAGCCCCAGAATGGTGGCACAGCCACAGCCTCTTGGACAGACCCAGCCCACAGGCAGCAGCAGCCCTCAAACACCCAGCTGGCCCCAAAATCTCCTTGTCAGGGAAGGAAGGTCATGGCAGGGAACAGCACAGCACAAGGACTGGGGACAATGTCAGTGGCCATGCTTCCCTTGCTTGCTCTCTGCCTGGGCTTTTTTACCTTCCAGATCATCTAGCATTACTTTATCCCTATCACTTGTTATCCCTTTTTGTGTGGCTTTTATCTTCAGTCTACCCAAGTCCTGGCCCGACACCAGGGGACACTCCCTTCCCTTTTTCCCCATCTCACCCAGCAGCTGGCTGCCAGTTCCCTTGTTCATGTCTCAGGCTATTTCCTTTCATTGGAGACTGGCAGCTCCCCACCATCTGAGAGGAGCCAGGAACATCGTGATTATTTGAGCTGTTTCGCTTCCTAACAAAATGGCCTTAATGGAGTTATTATTTGATTTGGTTTGCTTTGTTTTTTTCCAAAGGGGAACCATTAAAAATCAATTAAGGCATTTTAATTAAGAGACAAAATGGTCATAATAAATGTTCCCACTCCAAGGGCTGCCTGGAGATCACAGGGATGCTGCTAGGAGTGGACCGAGGTCCCTTCCAGCAAGTAATGGAAGTGCTGGCATATGTGTAGGCTGCTGCCAGGCGCACACTCCTGTGCCCAGCGGGCCTGCCAGGCTAGATGGAAAAATCCTTGGAGCTGAACTGCCTTGGGAAGAACAAAACAGCAGGGCAGACCCAGAGGAGGCAGACATACTACGCTATGCCCTTTCCTCTGTGCTGGGCTGCCATGAAGGGATGGAAACAGAAACAGAGCATTGCCTGGATCCTGCCCTCACCCTCTCCTCCAGCCAAGATTTAGCCTGAGGCAGGGCTGGGACCCAGGGATGGCTCCCAGCAAGGGCCTGGATGAGATGCCCTGGCACTCACATGCACCTCTGCATCCTCGGGACACCCCAGCTCCCTGCATGTCCCTGCTGAAGCCCAGCCAGCCTGGTCCAGATCTGTCAGAGCACATCCAGACCTGGAAAAGCCTTCTGCAGTGCCTGGCACAGGGTTCAGAAAGTATGGCTAGAGGGGTGGGCAGGGGGCTGGAGAAAACAGAGCCTATTAATTAAAATTCCTCTTTTTTTTCCAAGCAGCAAGACTGGGGTGGCTGCAACCAGCAGACACGCAGCATGGGGACAAAGGGTGCAGAAAAATGGGGCATAAGGACAAAGATTGCTCAGAGCACGGCTAGGTATTACAGTTCTATCACAGTTATCACTGAGTCAAAGGGAGGAAGAGGAGGGACTTGGGCCAGCCTCTGCTCCTGGCTAATGACAGTCACAATCTCTTTGTACTGCAGCACTGGGGTGTGAGGGCTGAGGCTGATGGATACTTTCATGGCTTGGCTCACTGATTTATTCCATGCTGTGTCCTTCCTCCAAAGCAGCTCAATGCCATGAAATCCCTTCATCTCCAGCAGCCCAGTCTGGAGCACTGACTCACCTCATCCCCAGCCCCGTATCTGGCAGCAGTCAGGTGTCCATGGCAAGGAGGTCTGAGACCATCCCTCATCACCAGAAACTGGTTGTCATCCTGGGACAAGCCACCTTCTATCACCTTCATGTTCCCCTGCAGCACTCAAGAGGCAGCAGTGTTCAGCCCTGCACCCCACGGCACAGCATTTAATGGAGGAAAACCCAATAAACTGAGATATGGAGGTTAATCAGCTTGCCAGAGGCCACAGAGCACGTCCACAGCAGGGCTGGGAGCAGAGCCCAAGTTTGCTAACTCCAGCCTCCTACATTCACCACCAGAGAGGACTCTGCTTCTCTCAGGATAGAACCTGAAAGCGTATTTCAGGGACGGCGTGAAAATGCAAAATGTGTGTGATGGAGGGGAGAGAGGTTCATCTTTTCTGTACAATGGGCTGGTTTCAGGACAACCTGCAGCTCTGGGGTGATTTCCTAAAGCCAAAGAGCTGACAGAAATTATCGCAGGTCCTTCTATCTCCAGCAAAGGAGTAGTTGCCCTACTATGACAATATGGCCTCTGCTAAGACTCTCTCACCTGCCCATGATCTGCT
Organism: Jacana jacana; assembly: GCA_013400555.1. Taxonomy (NCBI): domain Eukaryota; kingdom Metazoa; phylum Chordata; class Aves; order Charadriiformes; family Jacanidae; genus Jacana; species Jacana jacana. The sequence continues at coordinate 188,895 of VZTM01028305.1, read as the reverse complement.
GCAACTTGGTAAATGATCAATCCAGATCGAGACCGTTGGTGCAGAAACTCAATGGCATCAGATGTGTGCTGCCACCCCTGCATTTGCAAAGCTCCAGAATCCCAGAGCTGCTCCTGAAGTACCCCAGGGTAGAACTGGCACTGAGAGACAAGGTGCAAGGAAGAGAAGATGGTACCCCAGGGATTTCTTGCAGTTCCTCACTCTGAACATCTGCACAGCTCTGCCTAGGCTGGTGCCACAAAAAATTCAGAAGGGGATGGGGCAAGGAGCTCACCTGAGTCACTCAGGTCAGATCAGGATGAAAAAGAAGGTGATGGGAAGAGACCCATTTGGCAGGGATGCACACTTTCTCCTGGAAACTTCTCCCTGCAGAAAGCAGGGGGGGAGAGTGCAGGGGCCTGTGGGACACACCGTGGGAGCAGGGCAATGCTGGCTGGGAGACAGGGCTCAGCGAGGGACGCTGTTATGGAGACACACCAGTTGTTGGAGCTGCAGAAGACAGCTTGGTGAAAGGACCCTGGTTAACCTGGAGAGCCTTTTGCCTGCTGAAATTTAAGGAGTCTGGAGTAGATGAGAAGTAGATGAGACCAAGGAGGGGAGAGAAAAAACAACCCCACTAACAGCACAACCAGGGAGCAAACCCAATATCCTGCTTTGGGACAGACCAGAAACTCCATAGGTGAAAGGCAGGCTGCAGCAGGATTATGAGCGTCTCGCTCTGTTCGACAATTAACATGCAGCGAGTGCAGAAAGCAAGCCAGCACCAATTCTCCTCCTGCAGTCAGTCCCCTATCTCCCTCTGCATCTCTCTCTTGGAGGGCACCGATCCCTGGCAGTGAGCCGAGTGCCAGCGAGTGTGCAGAGTCCCAGCACGGAGGAGCCCAATGGGAGGTTTGGACCAAGGCAGATTGCGAGAGAGATGGGGGTTTCTCAGACAGCCACACACCTCAGCCCCACACCTGCAGCACGCTGCTCGCCAGCTCTACATGCCCAGTTCCTGCACCCCCCCTGGAAGAACCTGACTGGTCTGGTTCAGCATCCTGCTTCACCGACTCCCTGCTTACCTGCTTGAGAACCGTTCAAAACTCTCCTACCAGTATTTCTTGCTCACTTTCTCTCTACTCCAGCTCTCAGGGCTGTCGGTCCCCAAATTCAGTTTCCCAAGAGATGCTTGGAACCTTTTTTGCTTGAACCACGTGGCATAGCCAAGATCTGGACCCTCCTCAACCCTCCTGCTCAGATGAGCCCTCCCTGACCCACCTGAAAAGGCCAGAGTGTCCTCCTCCTGCAGGAACTGAGCCGCTCTCCTCGAGTTATCGTCTCATTGCTGACCAGGATGGAGCGCTTGGTCCTCTCCACTCTCTGGGAGTCAACCTGTGGCAAAGGGGCCAAAAGCACTTTTCTCCGACTGCCCTCAGAAAAACGAGGAAGTCAGGTGAGGATCTGGGCTGCCAGGGGGTGCTTCATCGCCAGGGGCAGCTTCAGTACCCCACCCCGAGCACCTGGAGAGCAGCCTCTCCCAGGGTGACTGACAGCCCCCGTCTCGCGAAGCTGGATGCTGTGTTAGCTCCTGAATGAGAGAAAGGCAGGGAGCATGTGTTTAACAAACAGAAATGGAAAGGGGGAGGGAGCCTGCTGCTGCTGTTTATACAGTGTTCAGCCACTGAGGGGCTTCTTGCATCAAGGAGAGAGAAGCTTTTCCATCACATTCAGTTCCCTCTCCAGGGAGAAGTGGTGGGAGCTGGAGGTCTGCAGGCTCTTCGTCTATGCCACCAACTGGGGCAAGTGTCCATCCGCCCTCGCTCCACAGCTCTCCTGTCTGCTCAGGCTTTAAACTCATATGGGACTGGCATGGTTTTGTCCAGGGGTGGATCCACCCTGTAGGTCTACAGCTTCTGCAACTCGGTAGAGCCTTCACAGACCATCCTTCTCTGCCTCCATGTTTGCACAGATCAGGCTGCTGCCACAGGACAGGCCTCCAGGTACTCTCAGGATGCAAATGAAAGTAATGGTGAGAAGTTGTAGCCACTTGGCAATGGCTCAGTTTGTTCCAGAGCCAGATTCGGTGTGCAGCTGGGAAGCCACGTGAGTTTCTGGTTTAGGGTGCTCAGCGCTGCATGTACACCTGGAGCAAGAGAGAGGGAGAGGCAGGCACGAACACAGCATCCTCATGTCCAAATCTGCAAACTCCAAGCTCAGAGGAGCCCAGGAAAGCAACCTGAGGGCAGCACAGGGAAGCACAGAAGCACACCTCCCTACCTGGCCAAAGGTTTTGCCTTTGAAGAGAAGCCAGGTGTGTTCCCAGCATAGAATTTCCACCACAGACAACACAGGAATCTGCAGCTCACCTGGGCTAGGAGATACTCCCAGAGGTTAGGGAGGAGGACACTTCTCCTTGGCTTCAAGCATCTACAACTAGAATTTTATCAGAAGAACCTTGCTCTTCACCCCCACAGTGGGCTTTGCTATCCTTTTCTTTGTAAGAACAGAAACAGGGAGGGGTTTCAACCAACTTTCTTTGCCACAAAAAAGTCTTAATACACCAGGAAAAAGAAAACGCTCCAATGGCTCGACAGAAAACAGAAAGTGAAGACATTCCTGAAGTAAGACACACAGAAAGTAGCACTTGAATCCACAACTCAGACAAAGGTCCACATGAGTCCCATCCTTCCCCCTCTTCTCCTCATCTCTTCATCTCAGGAAGGATAGGACTTGCCACACCAGGGCTGACAGCCAGGAGCTGACACTCCAGCCGTGCCAGCTGGATTTTTGTGGGAGTTTTGGGTCTTCTTCCCCTTCTATTTGCCTGAGGCTGATGATTTAGCTGGAAAGCTGAGAGCAGAAAAGAGCAGGGCAAGACAAACCTGCTTGGAAGGGGCTGTTGGTGTCTCCCAGTGGTCCACAGGGAGAGGAGAAGAGCAGCTAATGGGAAGTGAATGGTGCATGCTATTCCCCATGTTCCTGGTGGATGGATACTCCTCCTCTCCAGGGTCCTCAGCAGTGAATGGTTGATTTCTGCTTGAGAGGGATGTTTTTCCCTCTTTTCTCTTCTGCTGTAAGATTATGCTTGCCCATTCCCCAGGGTCCTTTGCTACAGCTCCCCATTCCTCTCTTCCCCTGGGTGGAATGAGAAGCCTGGGGAAAAGACAATGATTGACAGGAGGGAAACTTGCTACAGCCTGAAGCTGTGAACCTTCACCAGAACTATGGGGTGAATTCCAGGCATTTTTGGCATGTGGTGTTTGCTGGAGGACAGCAAATCCAAACTCTTAAATCATGGATTAGTCAGTGCAAGTCCCCAAGACAGTCCTCTCCCACGGTCTCTGGGGCCCAGCAGAGAAGTTAGCACCAAAACCTACAGTGCTGCTAAACATCACCTCACCTCCTTGACCAGATAACTGCGCTAAAGAGCCCCAAACCAACAGAGCCTGGGAAGGGAGAGCTGCCCATGATCCACGGTGATGCCCTCAGTCACAAAGTGTCCCCTGCGATCCATCCTCCCTCGACAGGGAGCAGTGCAGCGAGGGAAGGTCTAGCTCTCAGCACGCCTGGATTGTCACCCCAGCTGGCAGCCACCAAGCTGAGATTTGGTCCCCGCTCTCCCCAGATCTCTCCTTGGGAGACAGGCTCTTTTCACAGCACTGCAGGCATGGGCTGCCTGCCAGCCTGCCTCATCTCACCCAGCTACAACATCATTACTGCCGGCAGCGTAACCCTGATGCTGCCCAGCCCTCGGCTGCTCTCAGGGACAGCTAAGGGACAGCTGGGCCCTGCTGTGCCAGAGCCCCTTTCCCTCTTGGTGGAGCAGCCTGAACACCGAGGGACGAAAAGACCTTCCCACACAGCTAGCAGATCCTGAAGCAGCTGGAGGGGCCTCCTATCTTCAGCCAGCAGCTACGCCCTGAAGTATGAGAATGGGGAGATACAAAGCCGGTGCCTGCCATTGCCCTGTGCTGTGGAAGGCTGCACAGCCCCCAGTAGAGGTGCCAGGACCCACTGGGTGCACCCTTGTAGGCTTAAACCCTGGGGAGTTTGCTGGGTACACACAAAAGCCCACATGGGTGCGCCAGGAACCCCGTGTCCTTTCAAACACGATGGGATCCTTCAAAGGATCTTTGCAGCCCAAAAGCCTTTCCCAGAGGTTGGGCTTTGATTAGGCAAAAGCGAGCCTGTGAGCCTGCTCTTCTGAGAATACAACAATGAATTTTATGCTCCAGGGAGCAAAAATGATGTAAAGAAGCTGAGAAATGGGGCAGAGGAGAGGGCTGCCTTTTCATCAGCCCATCATCTGCTCTGCCTCAGAGAGCAGGCAGGTCCTCGATCTGAACACCTTGCAGCTGTAAGCTGTACTCCATCGCTCAACTTCTGTCATAAAAGAAAGGCATATTATCTGATTGCTCCCTGGGAGAAATCACTAAGAAATCTGTTACCAAGGCTTCCAGATGCTCCAGTTCATCCTGCTTCATCTGGAACAGCAACACTGACATACTTTGAAAAAAAAGCAGCTTTTCATTTTTCAAACATCTGTTTAATTCCACCTGCATGTAACTAAAATATTTCCACTAAAATGCTCCTTCCCGTGGTGCCGAGCCTGTGCTTTGCTGAGCAGCCTCAGCAGCATCAGCTTGTTGTGGAAACACAAAAGCCCCGTTTCCATTTGAGCCCCGGAGTTCACGGATGGAGTGGATTTTGGAGTCTGTGATGCATTTGGGGACTAAATTAGCCACAAAGCTGCTCAGAGGTGGGAGGGAGGATAGAAAGCTGTCTGCACACCTTCTCTGAATTTAAAAGCAGGTTCTCATTTCATAACTGCTTTTTGTCCCCATGTGAACATTTTTGGAATTAGTTGAGGAGCAGAGATAGCATCAGGAGCAAGGTTTTGCTGAAACACCTGAGTGATCTGAAGGAGAAGCAGGAGGAGTGTGTGGATCAGGTTGGGACTGCCAGGGCTCTGCTCTCCTTCAGGGCAGGCAGAAGATGGAGATGCTGAGCTTCAGGACAAGGGTCAGGGAGTCAGGGAAGAGGAGATCATGTGGAAGGAGATTAACAGGGTTTGTGTCCCACCAAAGAAGACACACATCACCATGTTTCAGCTCCTGGCAGAGTTGGAAGCAGACAGGGACAGGGCACACATGGTTACATTGATTAATGTTGAGGAGGGTTTACCCCTTCCACTCCCTTCCCACCCCTGGGTCTCCCTCCAATACACAAAACGCCCCTGATCATCCTCATGTTGGGTCAGAAGGATTCTGGGGAGCTCAGCAGGGTTCCTCGGGGTGGCACCGTCACCTCTGAGCCCAGAACTGGCCCCTGCATTCAGCTGCTGTTTCTGCAAGTCAAAGCTTTGCTAATTTATTAGAGGGTGGATGCTTGTTGTTTGTGTACCAAGCCAGCTAGAAAACAGCTTCTGCAGAAGAGGATAATTGCAGTCAGATAAGCTCTTCAGAGCCTGGATTGCAAAAATATGATATATTTTACACCAGCAGTTGCCTGGATAAACGAGAGATCCGGCTGAGTTTTTTGGGCAGGAGTATGTTTCCTGGCCTGTCACAGACTCCCTGGCTGCCTTTGGGCAAACCACTTGAGAGCTGCAGTTCTCTGTCCTTACAGAGGTGATAAAAATGCTTTGTTCTGGCACACACAGGACTGGAGCAGCGTGTGCGTACAGGGGACCAGGTGCTCTGGCAGCCCGGCTAGGACAGAGGGGTGCCACTTCTGCCCCATGGGGTTTCTTTCTAAGCCACCCATCTTATTTAGCCAGCACGGTCTGCTCTGGATACTCCTGCTCCGTAGCCCCACAATGAAGTTACAAGCCTGTGCTCAGCCTGGCACTTTCATGATGCCAACCAGGGCTGTGAATGCTGGGTTGTGGAAATGAGAGCGGGCAAAGCTCGATGCGCTGATGGCAGCTCCAGCCTAAACCAAGGATCGAGACTGAAGGTGACACAAGTGCCTGGGAAAAGGTGAGAGCAGGGCATGTTTTCTACAGGCTTGGTGCTGCCAAAAGGCACCGGGTCACTGAGACCTGAGCTTCAGTGCCCAGCACTCCCAGGGGGCAGCAGGATTGCATTTGCTTCTTCACTGCCTCCTCCATCTTTCCCGGTCCTTTGAGGACCCCCATTAGCTGTCAGCAAGGAGCAATTTATCCCCAGCGAGTTCAGCTCTGCAGTGCCAGGCCAGCAGCAGAATTGGTGCACAACCGGGTCAGATCCACTCCTGATCCTGACCCAGGGATTTGGCTGGAGATCCATTTGGCTTTGTGTTCCCCAGAAGCGTGGCCCTGAAGCCACCGTCTGACACTGAATGATAGGTATGGCACCAAGTGCCCAGGAGAAGGAGCAGCGTCCCCAGGGTATGAGCAGAGCACGCACAAGCCGTGCTGGAAAGCACAAAGCCTTATAAAGGCAGAGCTCTGGGTTTGTCCTTCTTTCAGCTCTTCCAGGCGATGAAAAGGACAGCTCACAACCCTAATTAACTGGAACATGCTAATACCACTGAGCTTCCCTGGCCAGCAAATTTGGCATGAGGCGTGTGGGACACTTTCCAAACAACTGCTCGGGGGAGCGCGTGCCTGCAATTTATTATTCGATGAGCAGCGCTTCCCTTCCGCCTCCACTGAAGAGCCCAGACCAGACGTGTGAGGGAGGTGAGTCTGGAGCCTGCAGATCCACTTTGAAAGCCGTTTCCTGCTGGAGGGAGGAGAGACTTATTTCTCCCCGGGTGTTTAAGGTATTTAAGGTGCCAGGGGAAATACGGCTTTGCACAGCCTTACCCCGTGCAAGTGTTCAGGGCTTCCAAACGCTGCAGCTGGTGGTGCTCAGCTTCCCATGGGGAAAACTGCATTTTGTCAGGGTGACATTCACTCTGAGCAGAAGGTGGGCAGCCTCCCATGACACCCTGGTTCGAGGACCACAGCACTGAGCAGCAGCATCTTGCAGGGCAAAGAAAGAGGGCACTGAAAAGGGGCACTGAAAAGATCGATTAATCCTTCTGGTAAGAACGTCACTCTTGGTGTTTGCCATGCTGTTATAGTCAAAGCCAGAAGATGCAGCCTCCTGAAGGCCACCCCCTGCCCCCAGCCTCAGCTACAGCCTGGCTGTCCCCTATTTGGGACAGCTCTGGCACAGAGCTTGGGTGGCAGCAAGCTGCTGCCCTACCAAACACTGCCACAGCGTCACCAATACGGACACTGGGAATGGGTTGGAAGATGTGTGCAATATTCCCAGGACCACACTGGTTTAACCACCCCTCAGGGCCAAAGGATTCCTCCACCCGTACTCCTCCCCATCACCAGCACCATACCCATTGCCCTGGTTTGAGCAACACAGGACCAATTTCTCCTCTAATGCCTAGGAAAAACTGCACTTTTAGAAAACTTTAGTGTCTGAATTGGGGAAAATATTTACTTTGTAGCCAGCTATGGTACGTGGGTTTCAAGGTCTCAGTGGTTTTGAGTTAACCAAGTGCAGGGATGAGGAGGAGTGAGACCTGGGCACTGGACCCAAGCTGGCCAACAGGAGTGTTTCCTACCATAAATACCACATTCGGTATAGAATAGAAAGTTTGCTGAGGAGTTTCTCTCGCACAGCTTCCCTTGCATAGAGCTCACTGAGTGTAATCCTTGTGTATTTTATATTGGTATTTGGATCAATATTAGTTCTTTAGTGTTATAAATGTTAATTATTTAGTCTTATTGTTTTGCATCTGCCTATATTTCAACCCCCAGGTTTCCTTGTTTTTTTTCCCGATTCCTTTTTCACAGTAGGAAGGGGTCATCGGGTGATAGAATAATTGTTTACAGGACAATAAAAGGTTGTGAGTTCCTCAAACCATAACAGCCATGTGTCCCTCCTCCTCAGCTGGCCTGCCCCTCATCCTCAGCATCACCTGTGGCCACCAGCTGCGTGTCCTGGCATGGCACCATGTGCTTACAGAGGGCACGTCTGTCCCCATCGCATCCTTTGCAAACATTCGTTGTTATGGCGACAGCTCCAGGAGGAAAATCTTTTGGAGGATCTTCCAGACTTTTTTTTTTAAAACTTTAACAAAGATATAACCATTTTAATTGTTCTCCTTAAAGGAGATGGCTGTCTCAGTCAATGGTAACAGAAATTCTTGCATTTCTTTTATTTCGTTTCAAAGGCAACCACTCCGGCAGCGCTGGGGCTCTGGCATTCACTGCGTGGCAGGAGGACAATGGAGGGGGAAAGGCAGAGCCAAGTGCAAAGAGCTGCTTCTAAATCCTGCCGGGAGTCACAGGACAGTGCCTCCAGACTGAGCCTAAGTTTCTCCCGAAACAGCGAGAATTTGGAGCACATCTGCATCCTTCTCGGACAGCACAGTCCAAAGTAAATAGCAAAGGGGAACATTTATGCCCAATAACCTGTGTTTTGCAGGAAATGCTGCACTGAAAGATACTGTTCTTGCAGGGTCTTTACAGAAGCATCCCTTGGCTTTTGAATGATGCATGGTGGTGAATTAATTCTGTCTCCACTGAACGGGCTGACGATTTTCCTATGTGACATCAGGGGGTGCTGCAGAGAACTGGGCTCTGTGGCCACCTTTAATGTCAGTAACGAATATAGCAAACAGCCCCAGACCAGCTAGAGGAAAGCCATCTCGGGATGAGATGTGGCCACAGGGCTGGGTTTCATGGCTACTGTGTGCTGACCTGGAACATGGCTGATAACCCACAAAAGGCTTGAACACCTTGAGCAGCCAAGCCTGTCCAGCCCATTTCCGTAGGGTGAGCTCTTAAAGACCTTTCTCACCTCCCTGCCGTACAGAGCTGAGCTCAGAAGCCTCAGAACACCTAAAATCCACATAATTCAGGCACTGTAGAGGTAGCTCGACACATCTGTGAGTGCTCGACAGCCTCACCGTGAACATCCAAGCGCAGCAGAGGAGCATTACAGGGCGTCCTTCACCTGGGGACCGGGTAGTGCTCTGGCTGGGGAGGTGAAGCATGACCCATTGCAGGGAACACTGAGAGGACAAAGCTGTTTTGGCCAAGCCCTGTGTGTAGAGTATCAGAGGGTTTTCGTGTGTAGCTCAGAATAAACAGGCAAACAAGCAGCAGCCAGAAATGTTAATATTTGCAGAAATCTCCCGGTTTTGGCGCCTGGGTGTGGGGAGCCAAGGGACGCTGGTGGAATGTGAACGTGGATTCCTGGCTGCCTGGAGCAGGGACATGGGGAATCTCACATCCCAGCGTGACAGACCGCTTGGCGGGATGGCTCGTGGTGGTTTACCTGAGGAGTCCTGGGGCAAGAGACTGGGCTGAGAAGCTGAGCAGCCATAGGAATCTGGTCCCTAGAAACTGAGCTCTTTGAGCACCCCGAAAAAGAAAAAAAATAAAAAAAGCCGTGATTAAGCAGCATTGATCCTCCTGTGTGTGGAAACCTGCCCACAGCCCCAGTGCCCCCAGAGCCCTGCAGCACTCAAGGGCCCAGAAAAGCCCCAGTTCCATGGTGCAAAGTCCCTCTCTCCATGTTGTAGGAGATGAATTTGTCCATGCTGATCCCCACCCCTTCTTCGCAAGCTCCGGGAAACAGGAGGGACAAAATGACACAGACCTTCAGACCACTGGCTTTATTTGACCTGGGTCCTTCCAAGGCATGCTTGAGATGGTTTGAACCTGGAGCCTGCTCAACATTTCTGACCATCTCCATCTGGCTCTCATCTGGATCATGGTTGCCCGTTCATGGGGGTACTCAGGGCCAGTTGGATGTCTTCAGAGCACGAGGCTCTGGCCTTAGCAAAACAGCAGTGTCATTTGGGCCTGGGAAGAAAATATTGGCAAATAATGGCCTACCCTTTGGTCACCCTCCTCCTCCAGCTATTTATCCAAAGATACCATATCTTAGAGCATTGCTTCATTTCCTGCTTGCTTTTCTAACTGAGGCCTTTAAATCACGTCCCAGCAGCTGAGGTCACAGAGGGATGTGCAATATTCATTAACGGTGATGCAGCTCTTACCTTGATTCACCTCATCCCTTCTTTCACTTTTTCCTTTCTGTTTGTTGCTTTCCCTTCCCATTTCTTCCTCCCTCCTGGTCTCAGTGCAGGAGAGAGCTGGCAGGATCCCACTGAAGCAGAGCCTTCTGGGGTGCAGCCTGCTTTTGGGGGTTTTTCAGGACTCTGGGGATTCCTCCTGAACTGGTAGGAGCACACTCCCTCCCAGGCAGGGATGGTGGGGGCAGCAGGAAGGGCTGGCTCCAGGCTGCTCCATCCTCACCCCCAGAGCCCTTCCCCTGCGGCTTGTCAGGGTCAGCGGGTGGGAAAGCCCAGATTTAATTCAGCTCAGTGTCTGATATGTGGAAATAATGACAGCTGAAGGGTCCTAGGGTAAGGACAGGAGATAAGACTGACAAGTCTGTCGACTGTGTTTAAAAGACACTCCCAGCTGTGGGCTCTTACACCCCTGTAGGCAGCCGAGCTGGGAATTGTAATTGCTGCTGCTCTTTCTTCCCTTCTGGAGCCACACCAGAACCTCCATCTCCATGGCTGCCCAGGGTTTCCACTCTACAGGGGACAGGCTGGTGGGTGCAGGGGGTCACAGACCAGCAAGCACTGGAGTCACCCACTGAGGGGCTGCCAAGAACCTCCCTGTTGCAGGACCCCAAGGCTCCAGCCCCAGTTTACCCCTCTGCCCCCTCCCCTGTCCCGTGCCAGGCACCGCTCAGACAGAGCCATGGGGGAGAGCTGGATCCAGAGGAATCCATGTCCTGGGTGTTTGTTTGTACTGAAAACAAAGTGACATGGGGAAATCAAAATGCAAAGCATCTCAGCCCCTATTGAGCTTTCCTGCCTGCGTTCAGAGAGCTGGCATGAGGGACTGATGCTGCGGGTCAGCAGTTTCTTCCCCTTCTCCCCATGTATCGCTGGGATCCAGGTGAAGCCCTCCAGCAGCTGGACCCACCGTGCTCCCTGCTTCATCCCCCTCCTTATCTCAGGTAAAACTCTGCCCCTGACACCTGTCTCCAAGAATAGACAGAATGGAGAACCGTAAAGGGGTTTGGACCTTATCCAGGAGCTTTCAGCCAGACGCTTCCCGATCCACGTTATCCTTCATCCCCCCCCAGTGCATTATCAGGCTCTCTGAACAGGGCGTTCTCCAGTCCCAGCCCAGAGCTTGGAGCCTCCGAGAGGAATATGCTAAAAAAAGAAAGAAAAACATTACATTGCCAAGTGAAGCGAGTGCTGAAAGGCAGGGGATGCCAGGAGCACTTAAACAAGAATTCCAGACCGGGGGACGCTCGGGGTGTGTGTTTCCAATCCGCCGACGGGAGACGTGTTCATTGGGAGATGACTGCCACTCGCCGTTAGCTTTAGACCTCGTAGCTGATGTCCCAGAAAGTTGAATGGCCTTGATGAGGACATCCCTGCCTGCATCAGAACTTTCTCCTGGGATTGATGGATTAGTGCAGCACAGGGTAAAATGGTGCTGCTCCTCCTTTGGCTCTGAAACCTGCGTTTGTAGCTCAGGCCTGCAGAGATGGAGACGAGCAATTTTACGTGAACGATCAGTCCTGCAAGGGAAAGTCAAGTCATCAGGGGATCCAGGACTCCCTGGGTGCTGCAGGGTGTCCTTCAGGGTGTTCTGCAGTACCTGGTCCCAGCTGGCAGTGCCATGCCCTGGTACAGAGCATCACTCCCATGAGAGCAGCATCCCATAGCCCTGTGCCAGCCCCACAGCAGGGTATCTGCTGGTGAGACACCCCAGTGCCGTAGTAGGGGGATGCTCCTGCAGCACCCAGGACCGGGTTCCAGCTGGAGCTAAGAGCTGATTGGGGAGCTCAGCACAGTCCACAGTACCTCCTGGAGAAATGGTGGCAAAGCCAGGAGAGCAGGGGCTGGACACGGATGGTGAAGCTATTTCCCTCTCAAAAGGATGCATTTCAGCAAGATGATTCAGCTCCCATCCAAAATCCACCAGTTCAAAGCCAGCTATTTTCAGGGACCGCTGGCACGTGGCAGGAGGGTGACAAGTGCCCCCCTCCCGCTGGCACAGAGCACTGGGCTGGCAGCGGTCACAGCTCCTGGCAAGCCCCGGCCCATTCACACAGCAAGATCCAGCCTACTGGAAGCATAAAACTCCCTAAGTGTGGGGAGTGAGGTCTTGCTGCTTTAAGTCACATCTAAGCAGAGGCTATTTGGTCACCCCTGGTTCCCTGTGTCGTCCCTAGGTCCATATGTCACTCTCCTGGCGATATTGCCACAGGGACCCTGCTGGAGAGTGCCCACTGAGTGCTTTCCATCCTCCAGTGCCTGCCTGATGAGCAGCAGAGCATCCCTGTCCCCCTGCCACCACGGGGATTGGAGCAAGAGGGCACAGCCAACCCCTGCCTTGCTCAGTCAGCTGGAGCAGGTCCTGAGCCCCCAAAATATCTGTGTTGGGGCTGGCAGCGTGTTTTCAGTGTGACTTCAACTTCTTTGGCATCCACAGAGACCACTTACTCAGCCACTCAAAGGCCTCAGGGCACTTTCACAGCAGCCCACATCCTCTCTACCCTGTCCACGGCACCTCCTGGAGCTCAGTGCTTCTCCTGGGGTCTCCCCCATGCCATGTCATGCCATGCCATGCCATCCCATCCCATCCCATCCCATCCCATCCCACTCACCCCAGCATCCACGCTGCCTACACTAGGGCTCTGCCAAGCAATGGTGAGTGTTGAGGAGCCTCAGCTCGTCACTGCTTCATGCCCAGGTGGTCACAGGAGGCTGCCCAGAATGCACCTCACTTGCCAGTGTCCCTCCAGAACCTATTGCTCCTTGTGCAGCTGGTGATGCTTAAAGCCCCAGACATTAGTGTGAGTCTGTGGCTTGAGCGTGTGACCCTGAGGGGCTGGTGGAGAGTCAGGGGAGGCTACCAGCTGCAAGCAGGGGCTGCCAGCAAGCACACACGCACAGGGCAAGAGAAAGGCTGGGGTAAACCCCTCAGGCGGGTGAATGAAGACGGGTGGGAACGTCTTCTGCATTAATTGCACTGCTCAAATGGCATGAAAGAGCGGAGCAGCGGCAGGAGGAGGGAGAGTGCCCACATCTCACCCTTTGGGGAGATGCTCCCCCAGCCGTTAGGAGACAGTGGGTCCTGTGCAACTGCGGTTTGTCCCCGTGTGTCCCCCACAGCTTCCTTTTGGTGCTACCTGGTTTTACTTCCAGCACCAAAAGCTCTGGTGGTGTCTCTCACAGGTCCCTGAGCGCTCCCCGCTTCCCACCCCACCCCAGTGTGGCCCATCAGGATGAACACACACCCCCACCACCCTCCCGTGCTTGTTTCCTTCCCTAACGTGCCTGCAGGCCCCGGGAGTCCCGACCCAGACCCGGCGCCGTGACCCCCGAGCAGAGGCTGGGAGATGCCCTGCGGCTTTAGCCGGCCGGCCGCACTCCCGCAAGGCGAGGGGCAATCCGGGCAAGGCGGGCAGGAGCTTCCCGGGCGCTCAGTTCTGCGCTCCGGCTGCTGAATGCGGCGGGGCGGGACGGCACGGGACGGGACGAGACGGTGCGGAGCGGTGCGGTGGCGGGACCTGA
>VZTM01028305.1:100229-175270 GCA_013400555.1 Jacana jacana | reverse complement strand
GGTCGGTCCGGGGCGGGGGTGCGGGGCCACCGGGCTTCCCGGGCCGTGGGACGGCTGCTCGCTGTCCCTGAGCCGGGCCGGCCTTGCGCTGGGTCTCGGCCAAGGCTCACGGCCCATTCCTGCTGGGCACCGCGAGTGGTTTCGCTGTAGTAATGGGGAACGCAAAGTTGTTGTTCCTCTGCAAAGGGGCTGGGCCTTCGCGGTGATTCCCGCCACTCGGGGTTTCCCGGGGCTGGATGCACCTGGGCAGGTCCTGTGCTTCCTCCCCTCCGACTCTCCCGAGGTCTGGAAACCAGGCCGTGCCCCAGAACACCCAGCAAAGCCGAGCTGAGAAGAGGCAGAACTTCGGGATAGCCCAAGGGGGTGGGCGTTTGGGAATGGCGGTGGCAGGAAGGTCAGTTCGAAACCCGTGTGCCAGCAGGGATGGCCGGCAGGAGCCAGGACCGGAGCCTGCGGGAGGAGCTGACCTGTGTCATCTGCTGCGACCTCTTCAGCGAGCCCGTCATGCTGGACTGCATGCACCACTTCTGCAAGGCCTGCATCCAGGGCTACTGGGAGAGCTGTGCCCCCGTCGTCCCCTCTTGCCCCCAGTGCCGCCAGGAGTTCCCCAACCAGGCTTTCCGCACCCACTACCTGCTGGCGGGGCTGGTGGAGAAGGTGCGACGCTGCGGCTCCGCGGAGCAACGGCACAAGATGCAGGTGAGTGGCTTCTGCCCGGCCAGGGGAGACGGGTCTGAGGGCTGCTGATCCCTCTGCATCCAGTGCCAGCCCACCACCCCCTCCTCTCACAGCCAGGAGCCCCCACCCCCCCAGGGAGCCTTGTGTGTGTGTCTCCTGTGACCTGAGTGCGTTGACATCTGTGTCACTTCCCGATTCATTCCCTCTGGTTCCTCCCAGCTGTCTTTTGGACACTTTCTTTTCTTGCATTCCTCTCCCTCGCTGCCATGGCCGGTTCCCATCGTAGCCAGGTTTGTTTCTCACAGGGAGCACACAGCCAGGGGGGAGGGCTGTTTGAGGGGTCAGTCCCCGCACAAGTTACCCAGTGCCACGGGGTTTAAGCTTTCTGCAAACAGATGTTCTAGGCTGGATCTTCCAGTCTTAAAAACAGATTCATTACATTCTGTGCACCCACACATAGTTCTCAAGCCCGTGCACCAGGTACTTTTCTTCTCCTTACTGCCTTTGTAAGAAATCCTGTTGTGGCTTCCCTCTAACGCTGACCTCTGGAGTCGGGATTGCTCCTGAATTACAGCAGAGTCGTGAAATGGTCTCTTCACCTTCTTTTCCTTGCTCCTGCAGAAGCACCTGGAAGATGCTTTGGAAGCTCGTCAGAAGGAGATGGAGAACTTATTGCGGAGGAAGCGTGCGGCGCAGGAAGATATCTCTGGCCTAACGGTAATGCTCTGTGAGAGCTGCTTTTCATCCAGCCTCTGGGTTAATGTTGATGGAGGATCTGTGTGTTGCTTCAGCAGAGGTTGAGCTCAGCTTCCTGTAAAAATCTAGATGAATAACTATGTAGGACTCTGAACAAACTCCCCCTCACGTAGACCAAAGCCTGTCACTACTCAGTATTCAGTGGAGGCTTTGGGAAGAGGCGTTAGGTACTTGTTAACATAGCCTTTACAAGGTGCAGTGCACCCAGACAGCGTGAGTGGTGGGAGCTGTTGGCTGAGGAGCCTGTTCTGGCCCTGCAGCACTGCCACTTTGGGAGAGGGCTAATTCTTGGAAGCTCTAAAATCCTCTTGTGTGTCCAAAGGGGTGGCAGTGAAGCTGAAGGAGCTGGGTCAGCAGCAGTGCTGGTGCTGCAGAGAGCACTGGCATGGCCTTGTCACCAGGACCAGGTCTGGGTCCCCTGTTCCTCTGAGATGATGTGGAGAGTCCAAGTGCTGTCTCCAAGCTCAAATGGCACCAGGCTCCCTGCTTGTCACTGATCAGTGAAGTAAGAGCAACCACGGGATGACTGCGCTTCCTTGCTGAGTGACACAGAAGTATTGAAAGTGAGAGTCTAAAGAAAAGCAGTAATTTAGAGGTGAGAGAAAACTGATCCGAGACTGTCTTCTGACCAGAGTCTCTGATCCTCTGCCAGATTTGGAATAGACTTTTGAGGTTAATGAAGAGGTATTATCAGATCAGCACATGGGCTGATGTCCTGTTGCAGTGGAAGAGCTGACTAAGAGGTGTTTCAAGAGTGAAGGAGCAGTTTGCTGATCTGAATCAGGGTGGGGGGTGGCCATGCACATCCTCTGTGGTTCTGGTGTGTCAGTGCAAGCAACTGCTCCAGGAAAGCAGGGCTGGGGTGCTAGGCCGGCTGGCAAGGCTGGAGATGTGCTCTGGGGAGATGGGTTTCCTGCTGGTAGAAAGGGATGTGTGCTTTGGGAATCACTCCTCAAGAAAATGACATGGGCTAAGGTTGCACTTAGAGATTAAAAGCTTGAAGATTTGGAAAATAAGTCATTGTCTGTCTCCTGTCAACAAGCAGGAAAGCAGTGAGAGTGCTACAGGGCTGGCTGGCAGACTAAACAACTGGGAAAGAGCTAACATCTGAAAAGAGCCAAATGGGATTTTATCTTTAACTCCATAGATTAGTTTGTGCAGCTCCCCCTGTCTCTCACACAAGCAGGAGCCCTGAGGGAGGTAAAGACATTGGAAAGAGAAAAAGAGCACGTTACCAGTGTCAGGTGGCCTGGCCCAGGCTCTGTCATGGTGTGAAGTAAATCCTGACTAACCTGAACAGCTGAGTCTGCAGCTCTAGAAAAGCCAAAGAGCTCCAGACTTGCACACAAAGGTGTTCCTGGTGGTGTGGGAGAGGGCTGTGGGCTCCCTCTGTGGCTGTGTGCAGGGATTTCTAGTTAAGGTGACCAAACCTTTGGTAGAACTCCTTTTCTTTGGTTTTTTTTTTTTTTACCTTCACCTTTGGCTCTGCAGTCTTGAAAGTTGTCCTTGTGTCATGTTCTCCAGGCAGAAAGTTGTGGGCATGTCTGAGACTCTGTATTTCCAGGACTCTGTAAGCAGAGTAATGGGCCCAGCCATCCTGTGCCCCTACCTGTGTTTTAGCTGTCGGACTCATCTTCTGCCTTTTTACCCCTCCTCAGAAGGTGTCTGGGGAGCTGAATGTCAAGATCCGTGCAGAGTTTGCCCGCCTTCATCAGATCCTGGAGGAAGAGGAGAGAGCTGTGCTGGCAGAGCTGGGTGAAAAGGAGGAGCAGTCCCTGGCACGCCTACACGGGGATGTCCACCGGCTGGAGGAGGGGATCTCAGTGCTGCAGAGGGATGTAGAGCGCATAGAGGAGATCCTGGGCAAGGTGGAAGAAGTGTCATTGCTGGAGGTGAGTGTGCTTGACTGACCCTGGCAGGAGGCTGAGGGCTTTTGGGATCTGAATTTGGGATGGAGAAGGTCCTAAATGACAGCATTGGACTATACCTGGAAGTCACTCTCGCCGCCATCCCTCTAGATTATCTGTCCATTCCCTTGGAGTCTGAAGGCTTTAGCCTCAACAGATAAGGTGGTCTTGCCAATGTGATGGCTCTCGGGACCCTTCCTCTCTTTCCATCATCCCTGTGAAATTGCCTTGGCCACTGTGCCCAGGCAGTTTCCCCCAGGGTTGGGGTCCTGGTGTTTTGGTTTCCTCTCTCTGTGCTTCCTGACAGCAGGAGGCAGGACAGGGAGCTTATTTTGTACAGCTGCATGAATTACAGCCAGTGACTGCTAATTCTCTCTGTTCCTTGCTGCAGGTGGAGAGCCTGGATATCAGGTACGTGTCTGGCATGAAAGAAGCCGATTCCCTTTCCAGGAGCTTATCTCTGTCCCTGGCTTGGACCACATGGGGAGGGATCTTATCTCAAGTTTTAAAAGCATCACAAATTGCTCAGTGAGCTGCTGGTGCTGTGCTGTGGTGGGGGGCTGGTTTCCAACACGTGTTGGATGCTCTCCCCAGGGAGCGTGCGTGTTGAAGATGGCTGGGCTGGAGAGGTGGGTGCTGGAGACAAGCTGGTTTGGAATGGGTACAGGAGCCATGCATGCTGCCAGTGGGAGCAATGCTGATGCCATGGACTTTGGGTGTTTTGGCTTCTCCCTATCCTTTCTTAGCCTCTTACAGTTCATGAGGCTGCAAAATTGTCCCTGAGGTGCAGGTCTGTCTGAGACTGCGAGTAGGTAGGGGCCAGAACTGCCACAGGAGAGCATGTCTCTGTCCCCTCTGTCCCTCTGCAGTGAGAGGCAGCCCGGCTCCACAGGCCTGGCCTGTCACCCATGCAGGAGCCCTGAGTGCTGCTCTGCCATGAGTCACTGGAGCTGCCAGGTCTGCCTTGGTCCACNGGGAGTGTCACACCACATCAGTATCTGCTTTGGGGGGAGGTTGGATTCCCATCTTTACCAAATCTGAGCATGCTGCAGTCCTGACCACACTCTTCCCTTGTGCCTCACTGAGGGCATGGCAGAGGGGTTGATGGCATCTCTCTCTGTCCCAGACCCTCGGTGCGTGTTGAGACCCAGCCCAACTTCGACCTGGAGCACTACAGGGACAGTCACAGCGGCCCCTTGCAGTACATCTTCTGGAGACGGATGCTGCGCTCCATCTGCCCCAGTGAGCGGATTGGTGAAGGGGATGGACATGCTTGGATGGTGGTGGGGCTGGGGGTGAGCTGCAGAGAAACTTGTGCAAACAGTAAAATACCAATGTGTTCAATATCTCCACAGCTCCTGCTCCACTCACCTTTGACCCTGAGTCAGCCCACCCCAGCCTGGTTTTCTCCAGAGACCTGACAGCAGTGACAGAAAGCAGTCGAGCCCAGCCTGTCCCCAGCAGCCCCCGGCGCTTCCGTCAGTGCGTCAACGTCCTGAGCTCACAGACCTTTGACAGCGGCCGGCACTACTGGGAGGTCTGGGTGGGCAGCAAAACCAAGTGGGACCTGGGGGTGGCTGCTGAGGCTGTGGACCGTGCGGCGAAGGTCAAGCTGTGCCCAGAGAACGGCTACTGGACACTCCGCCTGCGGAACAGGGCCGAGTACTGGGCCACTGCCAGCCCCTGGGTGCGCCTGACTCCCCACCGTCCACCCCGGAAAGTGGGAGTCTTCCTGGACTGCCAGGAGGGCACAGTCACCTTCTTTGATGCCAGGGACATGTCCCACCTCTTCACCTTCCACCAGGTCTCGGCAGAGAGATACTGCCCCTTCTTCAGCACCTGCTTCAGCGATGGGAGGGCCAACATAGAACCCATGCGCCTCTGCCACCTGGCCCTGTGAGGGACAAGGAGGAAGGGGGGGGCTTTAGGGACACCAGCCTTGCTCCTTGTCTCTGCCAGCTGGGGCCACCCCAGAGGCCAGTTCTGCACGCACAAACACAGGGTGTTGGAGGGGCTGTTCTGCTTTCAGTTCTGGAAGGAAAGAAAGGGATGAGTGTCTTACCAGCTGCCATCTTTCCTCCCTTCTGTGTGCCCTGGGCCGCAGGCACGATGCTGTGTTCACAGGGGTGCCTGGCACCCTTTGAAGAGCAACCCTCTGGGCCTGATCATTGCATGGTTCAGTAAGGGCAGCCACAGGGCTGTGGTGGAGGTAGATGGATGCTGCGTGCATCTCCTGTCCTTCCATGTTCCCACTCGTAAACCCCATGCAGAAGGGCAGCAGTCCCAGAGCACCATCAGGTGGCTCTTGACACTCACCTCTGTGTCCCAGTAGGCTGAGCTTCATCTGCTGGAAGGGCTCCATGGGAAAGGGCTCCTGACTGGCGACAGAGGGAGCTCGGAGTTCACTGTGGGACCCTGCAGCCCAGTGCTGTGGCCCTGCCTCCCTTCTACTCTGTCACTATTAAAGCTCATTAGAAAGGCCACTGTCTGCTGGACCTGCTTGTGGGTTGAATTTGGAAGGGTGGGGATTGGATCTGCTGCACTGGGGTGTAGCACAGCCTGGGGGCACACAGCAGCCACCCAGCCCTTTCTCCAGCCTGGGCTCCTTCCCCGCACTGGCAGCACAGATGGCACCAAAGCTTCCTCTCTCCCTCAGCCCTTGCCACCCCACAAGGTGGGGGTTTGGCAGCCCCATGGGGTAGGGAGGTTTGTCTGAGCCTAGCCCCGGGGTCCTGGATTTTAAGATTTAGCCCTCTCTGCCCTGGCAAAGTCCTATTTCAGGGCAACTTTGCAGAAGCCCCACCAGCCTTCACTGCTGGGAGCAGGGGGGCCCAGCACAGCTCTTTGCCTGCCAGCCCTAAGCGTCCCCACCAGGAGTGTGGCTTGGGGCTCCTGGGGAGGCCAGTTGAGTGGATCTGGCTGCTGTGGTTTGTCCCTGGGGGAGGGTGCTGGCTCTGTCCTCACCTCACTTGCAAGTCAGTGGAGTAGACTGGAACCAGGAGGTGCTGGGGTGGGTCTGAGTCTGGCTAGTGGGAGTGATGGATGGGAGGAGGGATGAGATTCCCTGGGATGGGTGGAATTGTCCCATTTATCCCTCTGAAGTGCATCTACTCTGGGGTCAGTAGACTGGAACGCACAGCCCCCACCCTGCCTAGCCCCCAGCCCTGGCTGAAGCCTGCACGTTGCTCCTGCAGAGGCTCAGCTTTCCGTGCTGGTGGGAGGGCTTTCAGCTGGGCACAGGGGCACTTGTCAAAGCAAGTCCTCCACTGGTCATCCCCTGCCCTGCAGGGATGGTACAGGGGACACTTGCCTCATGTGGTGCCACGAGGGATGTTACCCCTTCCCATGCACCGCCCCTGCTGTGTGCCAGGGCTGGGCTCTGCTGCAGCACCCACTTTTGGGGTTTTCTAATGCCTGTGCCAGGGCAGGAGAAGACTTTGTGCTCTGCTGGAGGGGAGGATGACAGGAGACACAGGCAGACATGCCCCCCCTGTGCAGGAACAGTGAGCATCCCAGGGGTCTGCAGGCACAGGGTGGAGGTGGGTGTGGAGGGAACCCAGTTACTGGGAAGCTGCTGCTCTGTGCCGCTTTGCTCGGGGTTTGGGTGTGCTTGGAGATGTCAGGGATTTCTGCCCACTCTCAGTCCCTAGCTGGTCCCCAGACTAGTGAGCTGTGCCACCAGGGTGGGCTCAGTCTCTTCTCCCAGCTCCTGCCTTGTTCTCTCGCTGCCCTCCAGCCTCAGCTGAAATAAGAGTGGAGAAGAGTGAGCTGTTGGCTCGGAAATGCTGCTGTGAGCAGGGCTGTCATCCCTCCTCCGAGGGCTGGGAGTCTCTGCGGGAAGATGAGGCTGCTTTGAGAGCAGCAGAGAGCTGCAACTGGGCAGGGGGCTGAAACCCATCACCTCCCTGACCTGCCCTGAAACCGCAGGTGGGTAAGGCTGGAAGCAGCAGGAAGACATCCCCAAAGTGTGTTGGGGAGTGGATCCACAGATCTGGCACTGGGTTCAGCAGCTGCCAGCAGGCAGGAAGGTGGCTGCCATTTCCTGGTGCCCACCGCTGCCACGTGGGCCAGTATGGCAGCATGGGCTGCGAGCATCTCGCTGCGACGCGTGCCAGCGCCATCGCTGCCACCTCCTACACTCTCCCCTTGCCAAAGGCAGAGCTGGAGAGCAGTGAAGATCTGCTTGTCCCACCCAAATCCCTGAGCTGAGCAGGCTCCCAAGGAAGTACGTTCTTCCTCCTCCTCCTGTCTGTGTGGCTGTGGCGTGCCGCTTCCAGGCAGGGCCACATTTTGGGGTATTATGCCCTCGTTTGCTGGGGTATTACTGTCCTGCTGGTGGGGAAAGGCTCTTGCAGGAAGGCTGTCTGAAAAAATGCCTTTCACTGGGGAAAAGCAGAGTATTCACACAAGTACACTGTGAATGCAGTGACCAACTGGCCTGGCCCTGGGTTCAGGCAGGAGGGTACTGGGACAGAGAACGGGCACTGCAGGAGCAAGGCACTCCTCTCCGCACTGACTCTGCCACAGCTGACTCTTGCCATCTGGCCTCAGGACCAGGCTGGCTTTTCCATGCAGGTTACCATGTCGTTTTGTCCCTGCGTGTCCTCAGAGCCACCCCAGTGTGTCTTTCCCATAGCTGTGCCTGGGGCCGGGCCGTGTCTAGCAGCTCCTGCCCTGGCCCCCCCAGTGACGTGTCTGTGTCTTTATCCCTTTGGGGAAGCCTTTTCTTCCTCGGGTCCCCCAACGTGTTGGAAGGGGGACAAGATTTTAAAATAAGAACCTTTTGTTTCTCAGGGCGGCAACAATGGAAAGGTCCCACCGGTCCCACAGTCACCCTGTGTTTGTGATGGAAAATTCCCCGTTGTTGCGGGACAAGCCCTGCCGGGAGTCCCGCCGTTAGATGGCAGCATGGACGGGCTGGTCCTGGCCACCACTGCCTGCACGGTCCCCCATCAGGACTGCCAAATCCCCTGGAGGCTGCCAAAATCCCTTGATTTTGGGGTTACCAGGGAATCCCCAGGTCAGACCCTTTGCTCTTCTCATGCTCAGCCGCTCCGGGCAGCCCTCGGGCTCTCGGGCTCTGCGTTTTGTCCAGCATCTCAATGGTGCAAGGTGATTGATCCCTCCATCACTGTCCACAACTCACCACTCTGCTGCTCATCTCAGGTGCACAACCGATGACCCCCCGATGCTCACAGAGGTCCCCAGAGCGGGTCCGCTGCCATTGCAGGGAGCCCCATGGCTGCCCCATCTCTCATCATGACCCCTGGCACCGGGGGGGGCAGCCCTCATCCTGCAATCTCAGCTCTTCTCCCCGCAGCGGTGGGCAGTGTTGTGGTCACAGCTCTGCCCCATCATGCCATCAACACAGAGAGTTTTAAAAATCTCTCTCCAGAAAGTTGCAGAGGTTTGGGCACCCTCCTGGGGATGGAGGGACACCATCACTTTCTGTCCCTTTGGGATTGGGGAGGGATGTGGTCGAAGATGAGTGTGCTGAAGAGCAATGCAGCCAGCGCTCTCAGGGTTAAAAACTCACTAATTAGGCTGGGGGGGGGGAGTTGGGTAAAATAAATTGTGTGTCTTGGAGCCCCACTGACAGCTCTGGGAGAGGGACGGGGTGACTTCTTCGACAGGTTTGGCACCAAGAGCAGTTGAGCAAAGAAGTTTTCCTGCCATTTCGAAGCCCTGAGCACATGGTTCTCATTCAGGCTCTTTCTTCGCTGTCTGCAAGGGTGTGTAATTCATAACCCTCCGGGGCACGGCGCAGGGCTGCGTTCATCTAGCTGTTCAGCACGCGTTGGGTGCAGAGGCTGTGCCCGCCGCGCTCCCGGAGCTCTGCCATCACCTCCATCTGCAGCGCCCTCGCAGCCAGTTCTCACCAAGCTGGTGTGGGGGCAGCGCCGCTGGCACGCGTGGAGTGGCACTGTCACCATCCTGCTGCCAAAGCCACAGTCGTGCACATGGGTTTTGGGGAACGCCCGCCAGAGAGGGGTGCGTGTGCCACATGTGACAGAGCTGGGGGGCAACGCGGCTGCCCCACACTGCTGGCAGTGTGCATGGATGGACAGCGTGAGCGGGGGGCCCCCAGTGCACCCCCAAAAGAGTAGGGGTGCAAGTGTGTGCAGACTGGTGTGAGAAAGCGTGTGTGCACCTTTGGGTGCCCCTGGGGGGTGCAGGAGGAGTGGATGTTTGGGGGGGGAGGGTGTGCAAGACCGCAAGACTGTGCACACACAGGTGTGAGGTGTAGGTTTTGGGGGGTGGTGGTGCACGCAGGTGTGAAGGTGTGTGTGCAGACAGACGTGAGATGTGTTAAGTTCATGCGAGGTGTGTGCACACTCTGAGGTGTGAGAGGGATTCGTGTCTGTTTCGTGCCCATTCCCTCTGGGCCGAGAGGCCGGGATGCACAAGAAAGGAGACGTGTGGGCATCCACGCACCGGTGACATTCCTGCAGACGGGATACAGGGTGGGATGCACAGGGGGTGCACACAAGCGTGCAAGGTGTGTGCTCGCACAAGCATGCACACAGATGTGGGGGTGCTCATGTGTATCACGGCGGGGGCACAGAGCTGATGCAACCCCACGCACACAGGTGCGGGACACACTTGCACCCAGCTGATGGGGGATGCCCACTCATCCCCATCCATCCAGCTGCGGGANCCCGGAGATGAAGAGAGTTTTCACGCTGCCCCTCTGGCTCTGGCTCGGCATTGTCTCGGAGGCAGGTGAGAGACGCGGGGTAGAGGGTTGCCCGCTCTGCCACGCTCCCCGCACCTGCGGGAGCGCCGGGAACGGGAGCTGCCCCGGCGGGACGGGACGGGACGGGACCCGGCGCTGCCCGCCCGTATGTCCCCCAGGACCCGCACTGCCTGCCGCGGCGTCCCTCATCTCGGACGGGGATGTGCCGTGCCCGGCCCCGGGTCTCCCATCCCCGACGGGGACGGGCGCTGCCAGTCGTGGCGTCCCCCAGCCGTGACACAGCCCACCCCGAGGTCCTCCTTCCCTGACGGAGACCAACAAAGCCCCTCAGAGGGTCCCCCAGCTGCGACGTAGCCCGCCCCGGAGTCCCCCATCCCCGACGGGGACCAAGACAGCCCGCCCCGGGGTCCCCAGGTCCCGGCAGGGACCGACACAGCCCGTCCCGGGATCCCGCAGCTCCAACGGGGACGCACCGCGGTACCCTCCCGGGTGTCCCCGACGGCTGTGACAGCGTCCCCGCAGCGAGGGGATGGGACGCGACGGGAGGACCCTGCTGCCTCCCCTGCGGGATCCGGGGCCGCGGGGGGTGAAGCCGTGGGTGAGCCCGTGTCCCGTGTGCTCGCTGCGAGCAGGGAGAAACCGCATCTGACTCTGGCAGGAGGTATTCCTCTGGCCGGGGAAGGGCCCGGGTGGGAGGGCAGCCTGGAGGCCGGCTCCCTGCTCTGTTTATTTATTTTTTCATGCACAGAGTCATTAATTTGTGAGCGCTGGGCAGCGCGATGGGGAGGTGGTGGTCCCTGCGATGCCGTCCAGCCTGCCTCTCCCAGCCCATCGCTGGCAGCTCTGCTCTGCCTGGGAAGTCACCCAAGGCAGATCCTGCTGAAATGTTCTTTCTTTTCCCATAACACTTCTGGGGCAAAAGGCTACTGGGCAGTGAGGTGAACCCCCCGGCCGTGGCTTGGGTTAGGTGGATGCGGGACCATGACAGAGATGGGGCTGTAGTGCCCTTCCAGAGAGTAGAGATGGTGGGGCAGAGCTGGGTGAGCACTGTCAGAACAGTGGGGACGGGGTACCAGCCCCACCAGCTTCTCACAGGGAAGCGCCTGTTTTCACAGGCAAAGCATTTACAGCCCAAATGGGAGCGAGACCGCCAGAAAGTTAGTAACGCTGGAAGCTTGCAATGTGGGGAAATGAATTTTGGGAGCAGAAATAGAATTTTCTATAGCCTCAGCTCAGTGACTCACTGTCACCGGCGGCGTTTGCTGCCATCGTTGAAGTGAGCTCACGGGAGGGCTGCAGGTCTGGCCGCAGAGGTGTGGTACAGCCAGATCGCCAGCAGCAGCACAGTCAACCTGCTCTGCCCAAAATGTTGCTGGTGGCTCCGGTGCCATGGGGCTGGAGGACCCACCGGGTGGCTGGAACTCAGGGGGGAATCGCTGGGAGGCAAGGCAGAAAGAGCCCCGCTGCTGGTGGCACCGCGGCGGGAGCGGCAGCTGTTCAAAGCTCTCTCCTTAGCAATTTGTAAAGCACCGTGTGTCTGTCCTCAGGTTCTTTCATCTCCCGGGGGTGCGGGGAGCGGTGCCTGGGAGGCTCTGGCCAGCACGGCAGTGTGATGTGTGGGCCTCGTCAGCACCGGGCTGTGCAGGGCTTTGAAGCTCTCCAGCTCTGCCTGATTAGCACAGTGACGAAGGACAATGAGGAGCTCTAGAGGGGGACCGTACTCTGGGGATTTGCTGCCTCTTCTTCCATTCCACCTGAGACCAATTTGCCAGTGCGTAAAAGATTCACAAATTCCTCGTTAACCAGAATCCCAACTGGGTGTGAATGTTTGCTCCCCTTGGAAGCAAGGATGGGCGTGTGAGACAGTTCTACCTGGGAAGGGTAAAATATTAATCTCAGGATCATCAAAGGTCTGTTCTGGCTTTGGGCCCTGTGTCCTGCTTGTTCCTGCACCCTGGTACCTGGGTAATGCTAGGAGAGGATACCGTGTGTAAGATCACACAGGCTCATCCTACATCCCAGCCCTGTGGCGCTCCCAGGATGGAGTAGAGTTGGGGAGCTGCCCTCTGCAGGTGATGGGATGTGGGGAGCAGGTAGAGGTTCACCCCCAGCATTCCAGGGCACCTTGGGGTAACCCTTTGTGGATGGCAATGAGAGCGTGTGCTCCCTGAGCTGCCATGCTATGGGCACAGAGCAGCGCTGGCCACCCCACAGCCAAATAATCCCCTTGGGGACTCCAGCTTGCCACTTTCAGGAGCATCCAACCTTTGCTTGTGTAGGACCTGAGCCGATTCTCTTGGCTGCCACTGCCTGCCCTCCTGGAAGATCAGGCAGAGCTCCCCGGCCGGGTGCTCGGACAGCCCCACGCTGACCGTGCGCAGCTGGGAGTTGAAGCAGTCTCTTTATGGAGAGCAATAAACGTGGGCTGTTTCAGCAACACCTCTTCACACAAAACCCGTGTGAGTGCACAGCAAGCCCTGCTCTGCCTTACCCCGGTCGCTCGCTCGTGATGAAGCAGAGCCAGGGCCTCCCAGGAGGAGGTGGGTGACGGGAGGGATGCAGCCCGTGGTCCCCGGGGACTGCTGGGGAGGGAGGAGCCATGGCCCCTGTGCTCCCCTGTCTGCTTAGGGTTGATTTTGGATGAATGGGCTGTAAGTACCACTCTAGGATTTGGCTCGGCCACACCAGCCCGCGGCTCGCTGCCTGCACAAACAGCCACGAGGGTGTTTGTTGCTGAGCTCAGTTTGACGTCTGGGCAAGGGGGCACTCCCCCAGCAGCACAATGTCCCTGGCCAACAGGGGCCAGGCAGGAGAGGGCTTTCTCTAGCCTGTCCCACCCCACCCCGCTGCCTCTCTCCCATGGGTTTGTTCCATGTGGGATCGCTGTCCCTGGGGTGTCTCTTGGCCCCGTGTTGGTGCGGTGTTTTCCAGGGCAGGAGTGGGAAGGGCAGGTGCTCCCAGTCAGCCAGGAGGGAACAGGCTGTTCCCAGAGTCCCAGGGCAGTTCCTGGGGAGGGAAAGGGAGAGTGGGATCCCACGGGAACGGTGGCGGGAGGGGGCCATGGCCAGGCAGCAGTTTCCCCAATGCTGTACGTGGTATCTGGGGTACTTAGGAGGTGGGTTTGCAGAGCTGCTGTGGAGCAGGAGGCAGCTCTTGATGGGTCCCCACGTCTGCCTGGCTCTCAGCAGCTTTGGGGGGGCAACTTGATCCCTGGAGATATGGAAATAGCACCCACCTCACCCACTTTCTCCCCAACCACTCAAGCTGGTGCAGCAGAGGCATTTCCAACTGACAGTGGCATTTTTGTATTCAGCCTGCTTGGACAGAAACAGCCCCAAGCAAGGGGGGCAAGGTGTGGGGGGGGGCCTCCCTCACCCCCAGTTTCGGGGAGGAACACTGTATTCAAACCAGTGGAAGGAGAAAGCTGCAGTAAGCCTGGGGTGATGGGGGTCCTGGCAGGTCCTGCAGGTGTGGGGAGAAGCAGAAAGCCCTGTGATGGCCAGAGCCCATAGGCTGTGCTGCCCCTGCAAGGTGGGGAGCTGGAGCAGAGGAGCAGCAGCCATGGTGGTTTCCATGTGAGGAATGACTAAATTTTGCAGGGATCTTCCACTGGTAAAGATGGACTGGGACACTGCAACAGAGGGCTGCAAAATCCCGGCTCGCCTGGAGAAGGCAGTTCCTGCTGGGTTCCCATGCTGGAAGGACGAAGAGCGTGGCAGGGGGCTGGTGACTTGTTTTATGCCACTATGCAGCAGTGGAGTTCATCACCATGGGGCCTTGTGGGTGTTACACATTGGCCTGGGCCCAAAGGCGGCCATGCATGAAAAAATATGTGGGTTTGTGAGTTAAAAGCCCACAAGTGGGTAGTTAAAGCTGAAGGTCCTCTTTCCCACCCCAAACTGTTAGCCGGAGGCGCCCAGCACCACATTTCACCTTTCATCCCAGGAAGCTCCTGCAAATCTCCACCCAGGCAAGGGGCAGTGGGGAGCTGGGCACATGGTCCCCAGAGGGTCCCACAGCAGCTGGGTGCCAGGGGGACATCTGTGACCGCCTGGTGCACACCAGTGTCTGCTGGGGAGGCCAGAGCTGGGATTGTCTTTTGTCCTTCATTAGAAAAAGAAATACTACTGCAGCTGCACTGGCATCTAGTGACTGGTTAAATGAATTCCAGGGGTTTTATTGCCTCTGGCTATCCCAGACCTTTGTTTCTTGTTTCACGTTGTTAAAAGAGAGGGTTAGCCAGGTCCCAGGGGGTGCTTTTTCTCTCTCTGGTCAAAATAGTTCCGATGTTTTCGGCACACAGCATTATGGCCCATCTGCGGTGCCTCATTGTTAACGCAAAATAGTGGAAGTGGAGAAGCAGAGATGGCCTGTGGTCAAGTCGGCGAGGAGGCATGGGCCCTTCAGCCCAGCATGACCGCTCGCTTTGTTGAGCGGCTGCAGGCAAGTCCCTCCGTCTGTAGGTGCAAGTTCAGCAGAAGGAGGGTGAAAAACCTGGCCCTGCTGTGGCCAGTGGTGAAACTCCTGCTGAGTTTTATAAGCTGAGGATATTAAGGGGGGAGACTCTCCTCGAGCTGTTTCCCTGCTGAGGTAGCAGAAAAAATGGTTTCAGCCAGTGACTTGTATTTCACCTTACAACTTCTCCCACGTGTCAATTGTTTTTTCTTGCTGCGGTTCTGCCTCCTCCTTCCAGGGTGAGGATCTCCCGCGCAGGCTTTGCGGGCCAAACCTGGAGGTGCCGTGGGATGGGCATCGTGTGCTGAGGGAGGATTGGTTTAAAGGGTCAGGAAAAGGCTCCGAGCTGGGGAAATACAGAGAACAAGGTGGTGGAAAAAGGCAAGAGATACTCCAAGCAAGTGCTGTGGTCTCCCATTCTCTGAATGCATAATAACCAGGCGGTTGCTGATCCTCCTGCTCAGCTTCCATGCAGTGAAAGGCAGCAAGGACCCCAGGGCTGTCCTGGGGAAGGACCCCAAGAAAGCTGAGTAGGCTGCAGACCCTCTACGTCTTTATCCCCCCATTGCTGATGAGCAGAGTGAGCAGAGAGAAAGAGGAGATTTTACCTGTCTGCAGCAGCAGCAGCAGCAGCCAGTCCAGAGCTGGTTTCAACTCTCAGCAGAGCTGGAAAACCCCAGTGTGGTTCCAGAGGGATTAAGGGAGAGAAAAAGCCCAGCCCTGCTCCCGGTCGCAGTGCATGCAGAGAGGGAAGCGATCAGAGGAGCTCAACGATGCTTTCAGGCCCCTTTGCTGCTGTGCGAGGTGTAGCCACCCGCCCGCCCGCCCACAGCCGTGGAGGGGTTAAGCTTTCTCCTGGCCATGGCTCCAGTCGGCTGGGTGAACGCCAGCTGGTGCACCCAGTCCGCCTGCTGCGGTCTGCGGTGCTCGCACGGGTGACGCCATGTCCATGTGCCACCCCACCGCAGCCACACTGCTCCACGTGGCCAGGCCACCCTCCCGAGCAGGCTCTGGGGGCCAGGGCATCCCCCCGGGGAAGGGTTAAGCGATGAGGAACGGTACCGATGCCAGGCTGGGTGTCCAGGTTCTCCCTTGGCGGAGGTCAGCAGTGGTTCATGGGAAAGGAAAAATTGGCAGCTGGGCCGGATGTCCCTGCATTTCCCCTCTTCCTGCAGCCGCCTGAACGACGTTCCTTATTTAGCTTTCCTGACGGACAGGAGGAATCTGATGGCGGAAACTGTCACTGCCTGATAACAGCTCAGGGACCCCTTTATGATGGGCGGCACGGCAGGGAACAGGGCAGCGCTGCTCCTCACCGGGAGGGGAGAGCAGGGCAGTCGGGGCTGCCCTTTGCACCGGGTTTTTGGAGGCGGCTGTGAGTAGGGAGGGAGCAGCACCGGCCCTTCCCTTTGTGCTGGTTTGTGTACAAACCCCCTCACTGCTATTTAAAAGACTCTCAAGGCCAAGAAGTGATGGCGTGTGTATATTACGTTGGCTTCTTTTTCTTCTTTTTCGTGAGGCTACTGAGCTGGTGGGAAGGGCCATGGATGGGGAGAGGGGAGGAGAGGCATGGAGCAAAGTCACCCTGCCAAGGTCTGAGACCAGGTGAGGCTTTCCACTTGCTGGAAATGATGATATGAAAGGCCGTAAGGACTGGGGTGCACCAGTAGAAGCGGGGAGTGATGGCCAATGCCAGGACCTGAGTACCCACATCAGTACTGGGATCAGCTTCTGCACAAGGATGCTCTGACTGTCTGATAAACACTGCAAAAGGGATGTTACTGCATGTTTTATTGTCCCTGGCTTTCTCTCCATAGAAGATGGCATCTTGCTAGTGTCTGAACCCTACTCATGGATGTGCCCATGGTGACGAGCCCCAAAACCACAAAAGGTCCTGAAATACAGCCTGCATTTCAATATATCCATTGATTTTTATCTTGCATCTGCGGAGGCCACCAGGCTGCTCCCATACCAATAACAGCATTGTTTCCATGGCAATTAATGTATTTAAAAAGGGCAGAATGTACAGCAAGACTGTATTTTTTTAAAGAGCAAGCCCTAAGCCAGGCAGCCCCTGCCACTGGGCTGGACATGGGGCATATAGTGTTGCTCTGTGCAACACGCTGTGCTTTGTGTTGGGATGAAAAGGCCACGCTGCCACCTCACAGCCCTGAGATCACCAGTTCTCTACTGCTCAGAGAGTTTCATGTTCCCTGAGGTGGTTAGAACTGCGTCCTCCAAGATCCACATCTGACCACTTCATCTTTAGCTGAGCAATATTAAAAAACTCCCTGCAAGGCTGGAGACCTCAGCAGGAACTCTCAGGAGCTGTTTCTGTGCTTTCTGTGACCAGGTCACCTACCTGAGCATCTGTGAGTTGCAGGGTTGAGGTTTAGGTCATCAAGCTCTGCTGGTAGCCCAGGACCAAATGCTTCTCACTGCAGCTAAGTTCAAACTCCTTTTGTGTTTGCTTTCTGTCATCAGGCAGCAGAGGCAGGGAGATCAGTGCACAGGGCATTGCTGTATTTGTGTCTATATATTGCTCTACCAGTGCCACAGCGGGGTGCAGAGCTGGTGGACATGGGAAAGAAGCAGGAGCTCCTGGCCCAAGCGCTGGTGCCCATGTTGGATGACTGTGCTGGGGATAGGGGAGAACAGGGACTTGCATCCTCGTGGCTATTTTGAGAGAGAAAAAGCAGGAAAATTCACAGCGCAAGTTGTTAGTTTAAAATTGTGCGTGCTTCTTACGGTGTCACTTCCTAAGGTGATGCACAGTCACCACTGCAGCCAGGTGGGTTAACTTCCTGCTGCACCTCCCTGGGCAGGACTCATCTCACCTGGTCCCCTCATGTGAAAATCTAGTGTAGCCCAAGGCACGTGCTCTACGGTCAGTGGGAGAAAAAGGCTTTTTTGGAGGCACTCCATCCCATCCTCAAAGAGGCATTGAAGGAGTTGCCTTTGGGAAGGTCCCTGGGTGACGGCAGAGACTGTTCCCAGTCTGCGTGGTGTCCACAGGCATGCGTGTCCCCAGGACTGTCATTGCCCCTCTGCCAGCTTCCATTTCACCCCACATTCCACCCTCTTCCTCACCGGCCACCCTGGCTCCCTGTGTTGTGGCACCTTGTGGCTGCAACAAGGGGACAGGCACGGTGTGGCAAAGAGTAAAACGAAAGAGCGGCATCTACCAAAACAACTGATGGCCCCAGTCTCGGGAGACGTGGCAGGAGGAGGCCGGGAGGTGGTGGGATCATGCGGAGTGAGCAGTAGACAAAGGAAGGAAGTTTTTGTGACTGGGCCAAATCCTGAAGTCCTTCAGTTGTATTTAGGCCAATGCCTCAAATGACTTCATTTGAGGTGGAGACTGCTCTGAGTAAAGGGAGAAGAAAGGGGTCCAGGATCTGGCCCCCGGGTAATTGTGTCACATGGGGAGCTTATAAAGAATTTGTAAGCTCGTGATGGCTTTCCTGAGTGGCCAGTGCTAGCCAGCGAGCAGCACCCGTGGCAGCCAGGCCCCCTGCCTGGGTCACTGTCCCCTTCCTCTCTGGGGACACAAAGCACCCATCTGCAGCGCGTTCACCGTTTTGGCCACTGGCAGACCTTAACAGTGCTCAGCAGAACCCGTGGGACCCAGCCAAGTGCCCTGAGTTGGGTGGTGGCTCCACAGGTTGGTGCAAGGTCTGACTGTGTGTTCAGGAGACCCACACAGGATTTTGGGGTCCTTCACCTGCTTTCTGAGTTACAGAGACAGATGGGCACTTCATGTGGCACGGAAGTCTGTAAAAGGTCTACTGGTTTCATGTGTTCCCCCCCAGAGAGCTACAAAAAGCCCAGGGCTGAGTGGCAGAGCCTGGAAACCTCCATTGGTTTCTCCACATGTGGAACATCCCATCTTGGCTGGGGGAAGCGTGTATGTGTCCGCCCAGACACATGTGTGTGCTGACAGCGAGGTTCGGCTCCAGGGTTGGTTCTCCATCTGTGGCTTGCTTTCCCCATTTCTGAAACACTGGTGTCTGCTGAGATGGATGTTAGATACAGTGACCTAAAAAAATAAATACTGACAAAAGTGAGGGTCAAGTCAGTAGTTTCCATGGACGACAGTAAATCTTGATATTTACTAAGGTTGGGCATGAACTGTGGCTTATGCTCAGATTTGGAAAGTGCCAGCGCAGAGTGATGGCAGCAAGCAAAATTGCATCCAGCAGAGGTGACAGCATCCAGCACCCAGAGAAATCCATCACTCACACGCTGGGTTGCCCCAGCCTGAGCGGAGTCCTCGGTGGGGCATAATTTGGTCTAAGTGGCCATCATCCCTTCGTCACGCTGCAGGGCTCAGCCCTCGGGAAGCAAAGGGCAGGAGTTTAATGGCACGTCCCTAAAGCGTGGGGGCCAGCTGCGATGCGGGATGCTCCCATGGGAATTGCATGTATTCACACCAAGAAAGTCCCTGTGCTGCTGGGCAGAAATGCATCGTCCTTGTGCTGGAATGAAACATGGAGGAAGCAACTGCCTTGTCTGCAAATGGAGTTACCCAGCGACACCTTCGTAAAGCAATTTAGCTAACGTGGCGTGCACCTGGGCTTTGACAACTCCTCATTTGGCTTGTTGGCTGGTGCCAGACTGTCGGATTCAGCAGGTCCTGGGCTGCTGTCTGTAAGGGCTGGCTCTGGCAGTAGCACCAGTGCTGGGATGGGATCGGGACATACCCTGTTCTTCATCTCCTCCCTGTGCTGTGATGTCCCAGTGCGCAAGTGAAGGGAAGCCACAGCATATCCCCTACTGCCCTGTTCTGGCTTAGACCCTAATATGTGTCCCCTTGGGTGACAGTGATGCAGTGGCACTTTCCCATCTGGTCAGGTCGATCCACCACATTTGCTTGCTTGTGTGCTACAAGGCCTAACAGAGGCAGCCAGAAGGCTGGGGCGGGGGGGGGTAGATTGATGTCCCTAGTTTGAACACGTGAGGATGGGTTTTGATGTCCCTCTAATTCCTGCGTTGTACAGGGCAGGAATCTTTCCAACAACATCGCTCACACCAGCCCAAGATGCCCACCACCATGGTGTCTGCCTTGCCCAGTGTTACCCCTCCACAGCGCTCGGCATTTCACAGTATTTATGGCCGTTCCTCACCTTTGGCTGCTTAGACAAATAAAGCCTAATGCAGTCTGAGGCAGTTAATCCCTGGCTCCCCAGCCTCCCAGCTACGAGGGGGCCTGGGTGGCATTTCAAAGAAAGCACTGGGGGAGAAGGGGGCATGCCAGGATCTCTCTTTTATACAGCCTTGGAAATACAAACCTGCCTTCGTTGAAGATAAGTGGTGTTGGCCGGGCTAAGCTCCTGCTCAGAGGTTATAGCGGTGATGGAAGACAGGAGACTCCGGGCAGCGTTGGCCCCACAGTAACCTTTGCCAAAAGAAAAACACTTCTTAATACAATAGTAGATTTAAAAAAAAAAAAAAAAAAAAGAAAGAAAAGAAAAGAAAAATAAACAGGGCCCCACATGAACTTAGGAAACCTGTGCTGGTATGAAGAGAGATGCTCGTGGGGAAATGGCCTCAACAGCACCTCCAAGGGCTCTGACCCACGTTGCTGGGGATGGGAAAGGGCCCCTGCCTATCCTCAGCCCCTTGGCCCAGTGT
Source organism: Jacana jacana (assembly GCA_013400555.1). Taxonomy (NCBI): domain Eukaryota; kingdom Metazoa; phylum Chordata; class Aves; order Charadriiformes; family Jacanidae; genus Jacana; species Jacana jacana. The sequence continues at coordinate 155,143 of VZTM01028305.1, read as the reverse complement.
GGTGCCGAAAAGGCCTCGCTACCAAACACCTTCTCCTGCCTCTGTGGTCCAAGCCAATGTATCTTCCTTTCATTCGTGCCTTGGCTTTCCCGTGAGGCTGGGAAGGCCATCCCTAGCTTCACCCACGGCTCTGAGCACCAAGTAACTTGCAGTGACCAAAGAGGGACAGCCAAGGAAGTGGTGTGTTGTCTTTTTAGCACAATTTCCCCGTTAATACTTGTGCTCCTTTGGTGGAAGTCATTAGCATGTGTAAACGCTTCCTTCCCCTTGCGTCTGCTTGCGTGCTCTCCCCGCTGAGCTGCGTGGCAAGGGAAGCACCTTTGAACGGGAAAACAACAGCCAACTTCTGAGTATTAACAAGAGAGTAACTGGGTGTTTATGAAACTTGGTAACCCTTTCGTAAGCTATTTTTAAAAAGCAGCATAAGGTGTTTTAGCTGAGTGGCCTTCAAATAGTGCCAGAGTCCGATACTGCCATTTAGGCTGGGTGTTTCATCGTAGGAATTGTGCTGTGATATACAAAGTGTGACATTTCCAACTCAGCCTTTCTTGGAAGGGAATTAAATGAGTTTCATAGCTGAGTGAGGGGTGTTATGTGGAGGTGGAGAGTGAAATCTGTGCAGATGTTAAACAGCCAGCTAATCTCAAGTGATGCGAATGCCCTGATACACTTTGGCTCTCTGAGATGATGATTATCATCTCCTGCTGCAGCGGGTCCAGGCTTGTGGTCACAGCTCTGCGCCAAGAGAAATCGAGAGCGTGTGTGTTTGTAACTTGCCATAGATGCCCCAGGCAGCCCCACAGGACCAGCTTTCCTCCCAGTGCCCCCAGTCTCTCCATCTTCAAGTCTCTTTGCCCAGCAGGGAGCAGATGGGATCGCTGACCTGGGAGTGAGGAGCAACCCAGCAAAGCCCTGCGTGGGGGGAGAGCTTTTGCTGGGCTTTCTGGAGCCCATCCCTCTTGGGGATCCTGCAGAGAGCAGAGTAAGATTTTTATTAACCACGTCAGGGGAGGCTCTGGGTTTGGCCATCTCCAGCTGCTTTCCCGGATGGCAGAAAGCCAAGCTGTGCAGTGTTTTCCAGGAGGCTTGAAATTTCTTATCTCCTCTGTTGCTGTGGATGCGTTTACCCCAGGGAACTGCACCTTTCGTCCTGCTCCCGCAGGTGCCAGGGTGGGCTCTTAGATCTGCAGCGAGCGCTCAGAGCTCCTCCAGCAGCCCTGTCTGCTTGCGCACGTCTGACCTCGTACCTGAAGTTTCCTTCCTCTACCGCTACCTCTGATGACTAATTCTGCTTTGAAGAGCCTGTGCCTGTGATCTTCCTGCCTCCCCTGGTGCCCACCCCGTCGGAGGCAGCAGAAGGGGCCGTGCAGATGCGCACGTGCGGGTGTGCATGTGAGAAGCTGCACCGTGGAGGAGGATCCGTGCTCTCTCCCACTCCCCAGGCAGCAGTTCTTGCTCATGCCTGTGATCACTCTTCCCTTTGCTTTGTTTTGTTTTTTTAATTATTATTATTTTTAGATTATATTTTGATTCTTGAAGACCCTGCATGGATGAGGAGGAAGTTTAAATTCCTTCTGCACTCTGCTTCTGCTTCCTACTTTCTGGGGCCATCCTCATTTAATGTAGTTTTTTTCATGTCACGTTGGCTGTGGAAGAATAAATTTGTTCTCTTTCTTTCTTGTTATCTTTCATTAGAAGGAATAAGGATTCCTTCTTTCCTGCTTGAGTATTTCTTTTTTCAAGCCAAAACAGCTCAGTTCCTTCTGCCCTACCCTCTGTGGCTCAGGCGGGGATAGAGATACATAGAGGCTGCTCGGGCTCGTAGGGAGCCTGGAGCAGATGGGGAATCGAATCCAGGTTTTCTGAGGCCGAGATAATCATCTAATTGCAAAACTGGATTTTTTTTCCCTCACTTACCCTGTTCATCAGCTTCTCTGGCACTCAGCAGCTGGAGATCAACTTGAGGATGGGCTGTGCTGCAGAGGAGAACAAGCACTGCCAGCTCCAGGGCAGCTGTTTGGTTTGAGGGCTCTGAGTTGATTTTGGTTCACAGCTAAGTAGCAAGCATCTGGATGCAAACTCCAGGGAGATGAAGATGGAGGAGCAGGTCTTTTCCGCTTGGCATGGTGCCCCCCAGCCCAGCTGCATGGCTTGCAGATCCCTGGCGTGGTCAGCCTGGCCGCAGCAGCCTGGGCAGGGGGCAGGCAGGGTCCGCAGGCTTTGTTTTCATGGGGAAACCTTCATGGGGCATGGGGTTTTTTTTCAGTGTCCTGCTCAGCCTCTCCATAAGCCAACAGTCCTGGGAAGAACTAAACTTGAAAGGCCAGCGATTAAGCCCACACGCATCAAGGGAAAAACAAACCTGCTATTTGCCTTTTTTTCTTTCCAAATGCCACTACCCTTTTCCCTCCGTGCTCAGTGCCGACCCTCAGGCTCTGTCTGACTTCCCAGTCGGCTGCCTCTGCCCCCTCATCTCCCAGCGAGAGTCGGACGCTGAGCCCTCGCTTTGCTTGAACTCCCATCTTCCTTGGACAGCACATCGTGACTTGCTTTGATGAAAGCTTCACTTGAGCCTCTGGGAATGGCTTGTGATGGAGCTGGAGCTAACGATCTTCAAACTGAGGGTCTCCTCTCTGCTGCTTTTCAGGCTATTCCCTTCCTTCGTGTCCATGCAGCAAAGCCCTGGTGTTGTGTGTGGAAGCCCCTGCACAGGCATTGGAGCTGGTCCTGGCTCTGCTTGGGGTGTCACCAGCCTCAGCGTGGGCAGTTGGGGCTCTGAGAAAGGGGATGATGCCTTGGCCTGGGCAGGGGGGAACCCTGTCCTGTTGCACCCACTCTTTTGGCAATGGGTGGTTTAGGGACTCTTAGACCTGGATGTCTCACCTGGATCACTGTGTGTGAGAGCTGGTGGTGACTTGTCCTCTCTGAGCTTATCCCTCTCTTTGGGAATCTCTCTGTGGCTGTCCTATGTGGCAAAATCCACAGTTTAGCTAAGTTGTATAAAAAGGTACTTTGTTGTCTGCCTCCTAACTTCATCAGGTACAGTGGGAGCAGCAGTGGATAGGAACTTCATTCAGTTGTTTATTTCTATCATTTCTCCTCAGTGGCTGAAGGTGTCTCTTTAGTGTCCCAAGGGTTTGTACCCACTGCTGCCAGAGGTCCCTCAGCCCAGTAAAGCCTCTGGGGTTACACCTGGGTAGGCATGGGGTGGAATTAAAGTCTGCATCCTGCAACGGTCAGATAACTCCTGAGCAGCCCCAAATAGGTAAGTTGGAGGTAGCAGCAGTAGAAGCTTTTCCCTGGCCACTTGCCCAGAGATCCCAGACCCCCAGGGTTCATGGTGGGGGGATATCCCCAGCCCTCCTTTTGTGCTGGTAGTACCTCTCTTCCAGGTACCAGATTTGGTACTGACGCTCATCTCACACGAGCTGTGGACCGTTCATCGGTGATTGCATTCCGTCAGGTCAGAGATGTAATGAACACTGCTAATTTCTCTTACCGGTCCCCTAAAGCCATCCAACCCCTCTGCTCTCTCTGCGCCACGTTAATCACGTCCTGCAGGGGCAGAGAATGGGAGCAGGGCAAGATTTTGAATGAAGCAAATTAAAACAGGAAAAGAAGCAACCTGACAGTCCTTAAGATGGGGGAGGATAATTTTAATTGAGTTTTGCAAGGGTTTAGCCATGCAGTTAATAGGGGCCACTGGAAGAGGGGTGGCTGTGTATGCTAAGCAGGGCGGATCGCGGCGGTGGCAGTGGGAGCTGCCACAGGCATTTTGGCAGGTTTGAGGATTTCTGCCCCTTGGGGATTGAGCCCCGTGGACAGAATAGGTCCTGTTCCTGTCTGAAGGTGCTGGGCTCCCCTTCCCCTCCCTGTGCATCCCGCTGAGCCGAAACTGCCCTCCGAAATGTCAGGGAGAGGAAGCAATCCTTGGCTTGTTAGTTTCTACAAGGAAATAAAACACACAGATGGCTGGAGCATCCTCTATCTCAAAGGCAGGAAAAGGATTCTGCGGGCAGGAGCAGGCAGCCAACAAACCCAGAGCGATTCAGGGAGTGGGGGGGGACCAAACAAAGCGGTGTCTGGCCATCCCCTGGCCAGCAGCAGAAAGGGTGGGCCGGCAGGCCGCCGAAGGGGAAGCGAGCTCTCTGATGTGCGGGAGCATCCCTTGCCCAGGCGAGAGCAGCAAACAGCCGGCTCCCCTGGGACCCCGGGAGGCTGCTGACAGCAGAGATCCTGGAGGAGGTCTGCAGGGTGGCCCCGGCTGACCCGCTGCCCCAGGCCGGACATGTGGCTACCTGACAGAGGCTAACTTTGGCTCAGGACGTAGCCTCTCGGGGAGGATGGAGTAGGGAGAGAGCACGGGGGGGTGTAGGGAGAGGAAAGACGGCAGGAGACAGAAATGCAAACATGGCCTGACAGCAGTGGGGCAGGGGGAGGGGAGGAGGAAAAAGCAGGGTAAACCTGGCAGGATGGAGCAGGAAACCAGGCTGGAGCGAGGCAGGGCGATGGTGAGATAGTGCTTCCTGCAGAGGGAGAAAGGCAGACAGATAAACACTCCCAGACAGGCGCTTGTTGACCCCTCTTTGGGATGACGTGGAGGCAGGTCCCAAGGGCTTGGGTGGCTGTGCCCAGGCAGACCAGCATCCCCAAAGCAGGTGGCAGTGTGGTGGGGTGTTGGATGTAGCCATGCTGTGCTGCCTCGGGATGGCTGGCTTGTGAAATACCCTGATTTACTGCCTGTCTGGAGGCACCAAAGGACCAGGACTGAAGGACACAAAGGTCACTTTGCTCCTCAGGACAGCCCAACTCTCTTGTAAGTGGCTCCTGCTTTCAACCTCCCCTGTTTCTGTCCCATGATGAGGCTGCTGGCTGGGAAGTCCAAAAGCTGAAAGAGCCAAGAGGTCTCATGATTTTCCTTCCCTCATTCCCTGTCAGTGAAGGTGATTATAATAGTTTTGTACCTTGCCAGAAAAGAACCTATTAATTAAAGTTTATGAGCACTGAGGTGCTAAATGGACCCGTTGGAGTGCATGCATTGAAGTCAGAGCAGCCTTTTGGAGGTTGCAGGGCTGTTTGGCTGGACCCCTGGGTGCTGGATGTGCTGCTGTGCTGCCACGGGGCTGGGGGACCAGAGCACAATACCCAGCCTCGCAGTGCAGCTTGTCTGGCTGTGACTTCTGCTTGTGTCAGGACCACGCTGCTGTTGCAGTATGTGCTACTCGCATCTCTGCCCACCCCATCCCACTCCCTGCTTGGCTGGCAGGCAGGGAAATGCTTTGGCTGGGGCCTTCTCTGGCCACAAATGCTGAGCTGGAGGAGAGCCTTGATTTTTGCATCCCCAAAAATGCACTGTCCCTTTGGACACACATCCTTCCTCCCCACGTGGGATCACTGCAGACCTATGCTGTTTGGGGCATCTCTGGGGCTGGTGCCAAGAGAGAAGCACTTCCACCAGCTCTGGTGGCCCCTTCCTCAGCCCCCATGTGGGACCCTGCTCAGGGGGTCACCCACAGATGTCTTGGGCCAGAGTCAATATCTTGTTATACTTTTGGTGTTGGACAGGAGGGATCAGCCACCCAATAATGATGATCACCTCTGTGTTTGTGAGTATTGGTTAAGTTCCTGTAATCACGAGTCCCTTATGTCCCCTCAAAGAGGTTGTCTTTCCTGATTGGGTCAAAGAAACATCTGATGCTTTGGGAATAACCTCACAAAATGGTGAGGGCACAGATCCACTGCACTTCCATTTTATGACATTATAGGGCTCTGAGGTGCATGGATGAAAACCTTCAGACCGGGAGAGTGTTGTTTGGTCGTCAGCATTGCCTGCTGCGAGAGCGGGAAAGGTGTTTCCTTGGACCCAAATGAGCTGTTGGTGTGCGTGTGGCTGGGACAGAGATGCTGCTGTAGCACCAGACAGAGCGCAGAGGGGCTGATCTGGCACAGAGGAGCACAGCCCCTGTGTTTAACCCTTCTGGGACAGGTCTGAAGTCATTTGTGGTTGTGGGCAACCACAAAGGATCCCCATAAAAGAAGGAACCTGCTTCCTTTTCCCTTTGTGCAAATGCATGGTTTTGAGGGATTTCAATTGTTATAAATTTGAATTCATTCATTGCTCCAGCCTGTTTCCCTCTTGTCCACACTGCCCTTTAGCACACCACCTCTCCATTTTTCCCCAATTGCAGGCTGCTGAGCAGAACCCGCTCCTTTTTGGTGTGAATTCCTGCCAAGGTTGGGGGCTCACCCTTCCCCACCATCAGGCTGGAGAGAAAACACCTGATGTTTCATCCCCACGTCAGCCAGAGCCTGCCATTCATTTCTCAGCCTTGTGCGATATCTCACCTCTCTGCAAAACAAGCCTTCCTCCGTGCTGGTGAGCACTGGGAGGAGGAAGAGGGGGAGCTGACAGGCCTACGTCCAAATTCCCCCTGCTGCTGTGCCAGCTGCCTGCTCCTTGCATGGTGTGACACTCATAACCTGCAGCTGGATGCTTGCCCCAAGCATGAGTCTTCTCCATGGGGGAACTTCAGCCCCATAGGTGGGAAGTTGGCCCCGCTCTGCCTCCAGCACATGGATTTCCCCTGTGTCCACCCACAGGCATCTGTGGGAACCCCAGTGCCAGGCACCAGGGTAACCAGTTATACCAGCACAGGGCAGATGGGGAAGAGGGAACTGGAACAGGGGGAGAAGAGGGCACCTGTGATGCTGCTGGGGTTAGTTCCTACAAGACAAGGGGAAATGGTGCACATGGAATTTTGCCAGCAAATGCTGCTAATTTAGACAAGCCCAGCTTGAAAAGCAGGAGGAGAGGTCTGTATGAAGGGCAGAGCAAGGTATCTCCTCCCTCTGCCCTAGTATCAGATAGTTCTGCTCTCCTGTATCAAAAAATGGTTGTTTGGTCCTTGTTGGCCCAGCTGCCAGTGAGGTGTACTAGAATTTTATTGTTGGCTTTCTAGGACCAGATCTTTGCTCACATAGTAACTACGGTGCATGATTGCACATCTGAGTGCTTGCCTTGCCCTGCTTGCAGGGGAAGAGCCCAACCACCAGCTGTACCACCTGCAGGGGCAGCTCAGAGCAGCCAAGGCTTTGGGCTGGAGGTAAAACCCAAGGGAATGAGGAGACGCTTTGCAAGATGAGCCACCGTGGGCTCCCTGGTAGCACTGGGCTCTGAACAATCCCAGTGTGTTCAGAGTGCTGTTGATCCCTGGCTAGAGACAGCCCAGCCCAGGCCAGAGCAGCTTCTGAGCCCGTCCAGTCAGATGAGGTTCATCCGTGGCGCTTTGTGTGGCAGGCTCGGGATGTGGGTGAATTCAGGGACTTCATCCTGGAAATAACTGAGGATCCAGTTACCTGGAGTAAATCTGCCAGAAATCCCTTTTGTAGAAAATGTCCAAATCTTAAGTTCCTGCCTTGCTTCGCCAGGACGCTCATCGACTGGGATTTTTTGCCTGAATAGAGCAAAGTAGAGCTGGGGCGGTAGCAGAGTCAGGGTAGCTTTGCTGGGGGAAAGCACAGGTTTTTTCCCCTTCCAGCCTTTCCTTTGCCCCATTACAGCACGGGGGTGAGCAGGCTGTGTTGGGCTGGTTGTGCGAGGTGCAGGGAGACAAGCGGGAGCACGCGGCCGCATCCGGACCAGCTTTGCTCTGTGCGTGTTCTTTTGTTATTTTATCACCAAACCTCGAAGCGGTAAGTTCGGTGGCAGGAGAGTGAGCTGTGCTGGTTAGCTGGGGACACACGGTGGCCGTGGCCAGAGCAATCCAGTCCAGCGCCGGGGAAGGAAGTCAGTGAGAAGGACAGAGTGTGAACCAAAAATCCCTCTGCGGAAAGACGCCTGGTTAATCAGTCAGCAGGGCCGACTCAGCAGAGAGGGAGGGAAGGGGAAGCAGAGAGGGTCTGAGGGGGTGTATGGGGGCTCGGAGAGAGGATCCGGTGCAGGGCTTCCTGCGGGTGGAAGCAGATGGAGAGCCATGCTACACCATGCCACGCCACACCATGCCATGCCATGCCATGCCATGCCACGCCACGCCACGCCACGCCACGCCATGCCATGCCATGCCATGACACACCATGCCATGCTGGCACCTCCACCCACACGCAGCCTTTGCACAGGTTTCCAAAGCCATGGCTCGCTGCGGCAGTGCTGGCTCTGGCACAGATATTGCTCTGCAGGGATTTAGCCCTCTGTAGCCATTGCAAGGGAAAACCAAGTCCCTGGCAAGGCTTTCCTGCAACGCGCTTGAGGTCAGGCACAAGGAGCCTGTGGGCTCCTTGGTCTCTGTGAGACAGCCTGGGGCGGGTGGCACTTTCCAGGGCGAGTGTGGCATCACCACCAGGCAGGAAGAGCCCTGGGAGGCAGGAAGAGCCCTGGGAGGCAGGACCCCAGCAGGCAGCCCTGCGTGCTGAGAACAGCAGTGATCTCGGGGTGCAGAAGGAGGTAGAGGGGGCCAGAGAAAATGAAGGAGCCTCCCTCGATAAGGAGAAGGCCCTCGGTACAGCCTGGCCCCTTTCAGAGCCACGCGCTGAGAGATCAAGGCAAGGAAAACTGCTGGGAACTGCAGTCTGCTGAAAATAGACAAGGTGTGAGTGGCTGTGGGATCCTGCTTCCTCTCCCCGCAACCCATCAATCCCCACTCTGTTTATTTTAATATCCTGCTGCCAACTTGCTTGGAAACCATCTTGAAAAAACAAAGTTCGCCAGGGCTGCTGCATGCCTTTTTAATTACATTAATGCTCTCCCCGTGCAAGGGCGCGATTTGGTGTGCGCAAGAGAGCGGGGTCTGCTCAGAGGGCTGAGGAGATAAAGCATCACTGGGGTTGGAGGTGGGGAAGGAGGGACTCAGAGGAGAGGAGACGCTCTATGCTCTGGAGACATCTCCCTCGCACCCTGGGATTTGCCAGAGACACAAACCATCTGTAGGTCGGTTAGCATAGATTTGATGGCCAAACCCAGCACCGAGTTCAGCGCTGTGGAGTAAGACACAGGAGGGACCCATAACAAGGCACATGCTCCCTTGGGGAGGGAAAGAGCAAGGACAGCAATGGGGTGGGTCCAACTGGCTGGAATGGAGAGGGATGGAGAATTTTTCTGGGGAAAGCTGATGGCCTAGAAGATGCTTTTGCAGGCTGGGAATGGCTCTGGGCATCCCTTTGCCTGTCCTGGATGCCACAGGCAGCTGTGGGCACTGGTACCCCAAGGCGCCAGCCCTGGAATGGGGCATCAGGGTGAGCAGTCAGTCCCCAGCATGAACCGGTGCCTGATGCATGGAGTCCCCGAAGCTCCATCAGCCCGGGGCCGCTGAGGAGGCTGGATGGCCACGAGGGCCAGCCCCGTGCTGGCTGCCAGCAGCGGGAATGTCCCCGGCCCCACACCACTGTGCTTTCGGAGGGAGCAGTGGTTCCTTTTCCTGTTGTACTCGCGGAGGGCCACGGACAGGATGCATCTGCAGGAATCCCACAACCTCAACCTGCACAGATCGTACTTTTTCTTTCTTCCCCTCCACCCCCTGGCGTTATTTGCTAACAGGTCACCAGGCGGCACGTGAAGGGAGGCAGGGGTTTATTTCTGTGGCCATCCTTCTCCCCCTAAGCCCAGCGGTGGGGCAGATGTGGTCCACAGCATCATTCTAGAGCCTCCCACTGCCCTGGACTCCTTTTTGTAGTGGCTCAAGCAAGGAGGATGGCTCTGGTGTGAGACCCACTTCAGCGCCTGTCGCAGCCAGCCCTGGCGATGGCTGTGCCAAGGTTTTGGGGATTAACTTTCTGCTCACTGCCCGGGGCACCAGCATGATGAGTGGGGTCTGCTGGCCCCAGCCAGCCCCACGGCAAGCTGTGATCTTTCCTCTTTTGGGCTGAGCACTCTGGGGGCGGTGGACACCCCAGGCTGCTCACCAGGGCAATGGACTGGCAGGCTGTGGCCATCTGGAGAGTGGTGTTTGCACTGGGATAAGCATGTCCGGCATTAATAGGAAACGCAGCTTAGCGGTCAGATTCCTCCCCCTCCCTTTTTTTTAATAAACCCTGTTACATTTTGAAGGGATTTTACCAAAAATGCACTCATTTATTTTCACAGCCCCAGGGCACATTTTTGTGTGTGACATCTGAAGTCCCCTCCCTCGGGGAAGGGGAGGCTGGAGGCACGAGGCAGGGTGTCCTCCATGGACGCCAAGCACTGCCTGGTCCCAGGGGCCACGATGACGCCGACCCAACCTGCGCATTGAATGACGAACGATGTGCTGCTCTTGTTGTCATTGCTGTCATTGACTCCTGACCAGGGAACGTGTGGGAGAGAGGCATCTGTAGGATGGGCTGTGGGAAGTGGGACCCCCACAGAGGTGGACCAGGATGCTGCCTCATGAGAGCGAGTGAAGAGGAGGTGGGAGATGGCAGGGCGGCAGGGAAGATGGCCTACAGCCCCGCTGTTGCCATGGGGGCAGCCACAGGGACGGCTGCCTCGGAGCTGCGCACAGGCGGGAAGGAAGTGGAGAACAATTGGGGAGAACAAGAGTGGTGGCCCTGGCCTGGCTGTGCTGGTGGTGCTGCTCAGCACGTCCCTCCACCACCACGACCCCCTTGGTGGCCCCTCATGGTGGTCGTGCACCCTGGGCATCCTGGCATCCATGGGGTCCTAGCATCTTGTGCTGTCTCTCAGAGACCTTGTGTTGGAGAGGCTGATGGCATGGCCATTTGGTGTCTCCTGGGGTAGTTTTCCCCTAGATAAATGTTCATCACATGCCTCTACCACAGGGCTCCCAAGGCCTGCTGTCCTCAGGCCATGGTTATGGAGGAGAGGCGGCATATGGCGTGCCTGCTGCTTGTGAAACTCGTGGAAACACCACGTCCTCGAGACCTCTCCCTCTCTGCCAGATCCCTCTGGAGCTGATAAATGGGTTTGAGTGTTATGAGGGAAGGAGACGTGCACAGAACACAGCTGCAAAAGCTTCCAGTTTCTGTGGAAAATTGATCTAGCAACATATTTTTGCCTTCTTTTCTTCCTTAGCATTTAGCATCTACCTGAGTCACAGCTTTACATTTCGCAACTGGGGTGTTTTTTTGTCTTCTATTTCTGGTTAGTTTATTTGCTTGTTTTTTGCAGTCGCCAAGACTTTTCTTTTGAATTATCTCACGTCTCCAGGAGGTGAAGTTTTTAAGATAAAGATCACGAAGTAATGACAGTCAGCAACAACCCTGCTAATGAAAAACAATGGGTACCTCTCTGAGGGTAACCGGTACTTCGAGATGTTTTGTCCATGAGGAGCTCGCTCAGGGTGCGTGTCTGGCATGCCGGAGATGCAGGCACACAAGAAGTGGGACTCTCCCAGACAAAAGCTGGGAGAAATGTGTGATAATGTTTAACTGCCCGTCCTTGAGCCTGGATAATTTCACTCCTGGAATGCCAGCCTGGCTGTGGTCCAGGGAAGGGTCCACAGTAATCCCCAAAGGTTTGGTCACGTTCAGGTGACTGCCTGTACCTGAAGTGAGTGTCTGGCAGGAGAAGGGCATTCAGTAAATGCCTGCTGCCTTCTGAGAGCATCTCTACAAACACAAGTATTTTGCATTTGTGGAATCTGGGCACCCCTGATTTGTCCCCCTGATTACAGAAAACTACATGTAAAGAAAATCCCACCAGACTCCCTCCAGTTACCAGATAAGATCATTTCAGAGCAGTAGTCTAGGTGGGCTCAATTTCAGTCACCTTGTGTGGAATGGCCACACCTGGATTCCCTGATTTCTGATCTTCCATTCTTTTTCTGGTCCTTGTCTGTGCTAGTCTGTCTGTCTGAGCTCAGGGGCTCTCTGGCCCCAGCCCTAGGGCTGTTGCTGAAGAGCAAACTCCTACGAAATGTTTCCTTCAAGAGGCTTTGCCCCCCTCCAGGCTCCTGATGCTGAGCCAGATGCCACCCACAGTGGTGGGTCCAGACTGGCAGATGTCTGCATCATCCCCTCTCTCCTTTCTCTCCGTAGATCTGGTGAGCAGCTATTCTATGACCCCCCCTACTCTTAGCATCACCGAGGAGGAACACGTCATTGACGCCAAGGATACGCTGACCATCACCTGCAGGTAAGGCGTGTGGCTCTGCCTAGACTGCTCTTACCTGGTAAGTGTTGGAGGACCAGGCAGGGAGAGCCCACCGGGGAGATGTTGGCTGCAATACACCTGCAAATTAGCACGGCTGACTAGAAGTCTGCCACATTCACCAAGTGCAAATTTATCTAATTAATTAATTTAAAAAGAAGCTGGAGTTGTCTCGGGGGAGATGGTGATAACCTCTGCCGTAGTCTTGCAGGCAGAAGGAAGATAGAGAAACATTTGTGTGGTCCAATAGCTTCTTTGTAAGCTCTTCAGGGAAACTGCTTTTCTAACTTTCCTTGTCTTTCTCTGACATTGCTTTTTCTCACCTCATCACAGGCTGCTAGGGTTGCAGGTCTGGTTTCTAAATCTGGCAGGTCATTTTGGGGGATGCTGGGAGATATCCATGGGAGAAAGCAAGGCTGCACTTAGTGGTGGCTGCGAGAGGCTTCCAGCTTTTCTAGGAGGATGGGATTTAATGTTCTGTCTTGTACACATGAGGGTGAACAGAAGCCCCAGCTAGGCCAGGTGAATAATTCTGTGAGAGGAGCTGGAGCGTCTCTGGTCATTTTGGAGCCTGGGGCTCCGGGAAGGCGATGTGCATGAACTGATTTGTCCTGTGCTGGGACACTTGGCCGCACACGTTCTCAGCACTACTCCCTAGCTTGGAAAGAAAAAACAGCAACCAAGTGGGGGAATTGACCAAGGTCAATTTTTCTGACAAAGCTGGAGTTTCCCTTCAGCAGCTGAAAGCAGATCCAGGCTTGGGATCTGGGTGTGAGGGCCCAACGGGGGTATACATTCAGCGTGGGCCTCAGATGGGTGTTTCTCGGTGTTATATATAACCATGGAGCAATTACTGCAAACACTTGGCTGGCATTGTGTTCGTGTCTTGTCACAAACATATTTAACTTTTCCCGGAACAGATGGCGCTGCTTTTACCTTGTGAATCAGTTCATAGGCAGGAGAGGGACGGAGGAGAGGTTGTTGATGGCCGTGCTGAATTGATTTCACTCAGTCTGGCAAGCTAAGCGGTTGTGGGCTTGTTCATGAGGAGCCATGGTGCATGCTAGGTTGTAGAAAATATGTGAGTTAAGGACTGCAGTCAGCTGTGTAGCTGCTGCAGGGAACATAGAGGAAGAGGGGACAATCCTGGGGACTTCAGCGCTCTGCTGTGGTAGCTCTCTCCACAGAAGGATGTGGGAGCTGTCACTCTCTGCTAAAACCTTGGAAGAGGGGAGATTCAATGAGGTTATTCTGAATGAGCTGGATATAAATCAGGCTGGACTCTTTCTTGGCAGTGGCCTGGGGACACAAAAAGTGTTTTCAGGACTGCGTTGCTTGTGGGTTGAGCCAAGGCTAAAGGACATGCTGAAGTTAGAGGTGTGGGTAAAGAAAGTGTCTTCTGCGGTCATGCATGAACATACCTGCTTCGCACCATGAAGCGGAACGCCTCCTGGTCTGGGAACAGCAAGTTTGCTCTTTCCTTGTGCATTTGTTATGTATCAATTAATATGAAAGAAAATCATACATAGCAGAAGAAAAAAAGATGTTATTTCCACTGCAGACTCTGCATGGCCTGCCCTTGCAGGGAACATTGTACAAGTGTGGAGTCTCTCCAAGCAGCAGCCAAGCTCCCTGTTTCCTGCTGCAGTGCCAAGGTCTGTCTTTCAGGCTCACTAGGCAGCATCCCTGCAGTGTGCTGGCATGAAGACAGCTGAGACAAGGAACAGCCCTACCCCTGGCTCCCAGGGGCTGGGTAGGACTGAACTATCCAGCCGAAGAGCAGCAGGGCCACCTGCGAACAGTACTAAAACCCATGCATTCTCTGCCTGTGTTGCTCCCTGGCTGCTTCCCGCCTCTGCATCCTTCTGTCCCAGATGTGCTCCTTGGGGACTGTGCACTGTCCTTCATACCATCCACAGGTAGACAAGTGTCAGCATCTCCTCTGTGATTTAGAGGTTCCCTTTCTCCCTGACCTCCCAAGCCTGTGTTTGTCTAATCTCTTGAAGAGAGGATTTTGACTGTGGGACACTATTACTTCATTTGAATGAAAAGTAAATCTTTCCTGGTCCATGGATCTCTAATTACACCCAGCTGCTTCTCCAACCTCTTCTCTGGACCATGGCCCACCCTCAGAAGACCTGGCTTGCGTTAATGGGAGCTGAAGGGAAAAACATGCAGACCACCAAGAGAACAAGCAGAGGAGAGGGTGGTGGGGCAGGGTAGGGCAGAAACAAATACAAAATCAAATCCAGGATCCAGGGATTCCCAGCTAAGCATCGTGTTTGGAGGTGTCTTCAGTTTGACCCTGGTCTTCCCTTGAGAGCAATGTCCTCTGGCTGCTCTTCGAGCTGCCCTGGAGCCAGGAGCATGGGCCTGCTTGAAGCAGTGCTGCAGCAGAAAGCTGAGCTCAAAACCCCCCGCGTGAGGCTCCCTGGAGACCTTTCAAGCTTCACCCACTGAGCGTGAGAGTCCCGCAGCCGACTGTACTCTCAGGCTCCCTTGTTCCAGCCTGGATCTCATACACCCGCAGCTCTGCAGCCCCCATTCCAGCTCTGCAGCCCACCTGGTCTCATCGGTGGCCAGAGTCCATGCCAGGCCATGGGATAAGTGATGCCTCTGAAGCTGGGCATGTTTAACAGACTCAAAGCACCCGCAAGGAGTGACCAGATGCTGGGTCTCTGCTCTTGCAAATGTTGCCACATACAGGTATGTTACCCCTGTCACCCAGTGCAATGCACCCTTGAGAGGTCCAGACAGAGCAGTGTAGGAGCATTCCCCAAAATACAGATTGTGCCAGGGCTGGCTGAAAGCCCCAGTGATGTTTTGATCTAAGCATGTGGCAGAGCAGGACAAAAGGGCTGGTGCCCCCATGGACAGTGCATCTTTTATGAGCTTCCACCCCGAGAAGGAAAAAGAATATTGTGAATCTCTGCATTCATGCCCTCAGCAGCCTGTGCTGGGGGAAAGCAAAGAGCTTGTGCTTTCCAGCTCATGAATATTGGAGGAGAGCCCACGGGAGCTGGCTGCACAGCAGCAGAATCCTCTGGAGGGATCAATTTGGTCCTGGCCATCCCATCCCACCCCTGAGTGCTGAGCACTCAGGTGGAGAGGGAGCATCACCCGGCCATACTGTTTAGAAAAAGGAAGAAGGGCAAGGTTGTCCATTGCTGTCCAGTGATTTGTTAATAGACCTGACTGGCAGAGGCTTGTGGATGCACAAGCCCTACTCTGGCAGAGAGGAAGTATTTGACCCCGGAGCCCTCTTGGCTCCTGTGGAGGAAATGAGCGCTGTGGCAGGGCTGAAGAGCTCTAGGATACAGCAATACCCCACCGTGGCTGCTCCAGAGCAGTGTCTTGGGACATACAAGACTTGCTGCTCTTTCCTACACGTGTGTGACTGCCTTGAACATCCTCTGTGATGCTGAGGAGGGACCTGTCATCCCAGCAAAGCCACAGCCAGCTTTGCCCACCATACCACGCTTGGGAGCTCCAAAGAGGATTGAAGGAAACTGGTGCCAATGGCAACGTCTGCCTTGAAGAGCATCTGTCCTGAAAAGATTTAGGCAAACAGCTGTGGAGAAGCCTACAGTGCATCTGTTTCCAGCTGGCATCAGCAGGCTCCATCACCCAGAGGCACATTATCACAGAGCTGAAAGAAAACAACTTGGGAACAAATCTTCAAAGGTGACAGATAGGAGGGAGGGAACCATCCAAAACTGCTGTCTGGACCTTTCCCCAAATGCAGAGGGTAGATTCAGAAATAAACCCGAATGAGCCTGGCATGCCCTCATCTCTGCTGCCTTCTGGTCCTCTTAACACCCCAGCAATGCTAACTTGTAGCACTAATTCCTACACCTTCTGTGTCCCCACGGAATCTGGTCGAGCGGCGGATGATGCAAGGAATGCTGCCCGCAGGCTGGTCGGCAGGGCTGTTTGTACTGGCCCATCCGTGTTTATATAAATACGTGTCACTCAGCTACTGCTAGCCTTCATGGTTAATAAAACAAGAGGGTCTGATAATGCGTGAAAATCCCAGTAGGTAAACAAACAGAAAGCGGAAACGCTGGAGACTTGTACAATTGCCCTGCTCTACGTGGAGCGCCAAAAATGCCTGAGCAAAGGGAGCTTTGGGGCTCCTTTGTGCAGTTGGAGTCTGGAGCTCTCGGGTCTGGGTTGAGAGCGGAGCCAGCCCCACGGTCTGCACCCAGTGCAGCAGAGCCATGGGCATGGCAGAGGCCATGGAGTGGTACCATTTTGGTGACCAGATTTATTATTATTTTTCTCTGTGCATGTGTAGGATGGGAGAAACCCCAAATTCAAGAGTCTTATTTTATTGAAGTGCTGGGGAGGTTCTAATCCTCTGGAAAAGCCTGCCATGATACATGGGCACGAGCCGCTGGAGCCGTGCTTATAGTCCTGCCTCAGGCACCCATGGTGTTTGTAGTGAACAAAGAAGTTGGAGTTGGGTCAGAGGGGCTGTGTGGCTGTCCCCAGGGGCACGTCACTGCCTCCAGAGCCCTTGTGCCTGGTGACAAGGGGAAAGTGCAGCACACCTTCTGCAGCAAGCTGGGCAGCAGGAGCTGGAAGAGAGCACAGTCTGCAGGAAGATAAATCAGCTGCTGAAGACAAACACAAAGGGGCAGGTCTTTCCCCCTCGCTTGGACAGAAATCCTGTCCTCACTGCGTTTGAGCCACTGTGCCCTCCGATGGCACCTTATCTCTCTTCCTCCTTGCTGTTTGGATCCAGCTATTGGTGACGGTCACAGTCTGGCTGCACTTAAAAGCATCTGCCCAGGAGCTGCCCTGGCCAGACCCTGGCAGAGGAGCTACGTGTGCCGACATGCCTATTCCCAACTTGCATAATAGATGAACCCAGTTTCCCCTAATAGAGCAAACCATGCTGACAAAAGGCCATTTTTACCCCACAGCTGTCTCTTGCGATGTCTTCTTTATTCTTTTTTTTTTTCCCATTTCCTTTTCTTTTTCTCTTTTTTTTTTTGCACATTCTTAAGTGACTTTCAGCTACCCTGGCAAACCGTCAAGTGGGGACTAGGCCTTCCTCTGAAAGGGGCTCTGATTTCACAGAAGGAAACTTCCAAGGCGGAATAAAAGCTTGTGTTGTTTGTAGTAAACAAGCACAGTTACAGCGAGCTATGGTGGCGTGTGCGTACATGTGCGAAGCCTCCCGCTCTGGAGATGCTGGGCTATATATAAATACACACGTGCACGGTCTGCCTGGGGGGGTTCTCGCAGTTCCTGGACTTTACTGATTGCCTTTGGGCTGCTGGAGAGAAGTCTCTGCGGCCGTGCCCTCGTCGGGGCACACGTAGCACAGGGTCTCTGAAGAGATGGGAAGGGGCAGCAGCCCTGGGCCAGCCAGGGGAGCGTGCTGGGGGGCTTAAGGGGCTGCAGAACGCTGTGCAGAGCAAAGGACCCCCACTCCCACCCACATGCCCACACACAGCAGCAGGGAAGGTGATCAGCTGAGCCTCCCCTGGTTTTCTTCTCGCTGTCTTTTATCCCTGCTCCCTCCTGCTTTTCTCTTTCTCGTTTTCCTTCCAGCCTGCTCTCCTTCTCGCTCCATTCATCACACCACAAGCCCTAACCAGCAACTGCATTGGAGCCAAGGGAACTCATCACATCTGTGTGTTTTCTTAATAGCTCTGGACCCTTTTAATAACGAGAGGGAATAGAGAAAAAAGAATAAATGAACCCTTTCCTTCAGGGCCCCGTGTGGCTCCCTGTCAGTAGGACAAAGTGTTGAGAGGGGGAGACCTGCTTGTGAGTGAGCTGATGCCTCAGAGCCTAGCATGGCCAGAGAGATGGCCTGAGGAAGGGAATGAGCCTGTGCTTGCCCAGCAATTAGTAAAGCTGCTTGCCATCTCCTCAAGCCTGTTTTTCCCCTTGGAGGATGGCTGTTTTCTATGCCACAGCCCAAGAATGGTGGCTGGCTGGGCCACGTGCAGGTGCACACAGAGCCACCCAGGGCAGTTGTCCTGGTTTGAGGTAAAACAGAACCGATTTCATTTTCAGCAAATTAAATCCCCACCACATTCACTCTGCTTAGCCCAAAGCTAACTCTCCTCTTTGCCCACATCTAGAGGCCAGCACCCCTTGGAGTGGTCGTGGCCTGGAGGCAAGGTGGACCCTGCTGGGAAGGAGAAGGAGACCGAGTTGGTGGCTTCAACAGCCCCCAGCAGTGGCTGGGCAATCCGAGAAGAAGACTGCGAGGGGACCGGCACGAAGCCCTACTGCAAAGTCCTGGTGCTGAGGGAGACCCAGGCGAACGACACGGGTTACTACCGCTGCTATTACAAGTACATCGATGCCAAAATCGAGGGCACCACAGCAGTCAGCGCCTATGTGTTTGTGAGAGGTAAGAGCCATGCAGCGACGTGCACCTTCAGGCCAGGGGAGCTCAGGGGCAGCCTATGCACCAGCATAACATCAGAAAGATTAAAAAACCTGATGTACCCACCCCCAGCCTCCCAGGGCAGAGCGTGGCTGCTGTAGGCTATGGGAAGGGGTCAACGGCTGGCTCCCTGCGCTTCCAAGGGACCAATATCCATCCACTTCTGGGGGATGGAGGCAGTGCCTGGGATTCAATTACCTCCCGGCCCGGGGGCATCGCTCCAGCCAGGCTGGAATGCAGGAATTTAAGGAGTGAGAGCCAGGCCTCAGAGATGCTCCACCGCTAAAAAAAGCACAAGAGTTAGCTTCTGGGCAGCTGGGGACTCTCCGAGACCTTAGTGGCTAGGGATGATAATGTTCAGTAAAGCTGAGACCAAGAGAGGGAGAGGAGGAGCGGTACAAACATGCCATGTGCACCCTCTTCCTGTCCCCAGGCTGGATGGCCCTGGAGCTACTCCACCGTGGCAGACCCAGATGCTTCTCCCCACACCCCGTCTGCACAGGGGCTGCCCACTCAGGCAGGGTTATAAGACTTATTTTGCAGCAGGAGGGGTGTCCACTAGGCTTGCAACTAGAAACTCAGCCCAGCAAGTGGCTGCAGGGCCAACACTCAGCTGCTCCGTACCCCAGGGGCTCCTCCTCCGCTGTCTCCCCCACTGCTCGCAGCCCTCTCCAGTAAGATAAACGAGCACTGTCCCCTGGAAACAGTTGGCTGAGCTATTTCTCTTTCCGCCCCCATTTATTAGTTGGTGCAGTTGTCATGAGCCAGGCAGGTCATGACACACCAGATGCATTTTTCAGAAGTCCCAGGGCAAAGCCAGATTTGCCTCTTTAACTATGCAGAGAAAAATGCAGGGGCAAATCAGAAAAGCTGGGCAGCTGCTGGAAAGGAACTGGGGTCTGTTTGGGCAATTGCCTTCTCTTACCACGGGCTTTGCTGCCCACCTTGAAGGACAACAGAGCTTCCCTGGATCCCAGCCGTGTTGGGCAGGCGTGTTCAGACACTCTAGAATGTTGTATCAGGATGGAGGCAGAGAGGCTAACAGGCTTGTAAGATTGTATGCGCCTAATTTTCTGTGTGATCCAGCAAATGCTACTTCCTTTGCCTCCTTGTCCACCTTCCCTCACCTCCAGCCTCCTCTACAGCTCAGTAATGGCTCTCCTGATTACCAGAGAGCAGCCAGTGTGCATGTCCCTGTGTAGTCTGGGGGCAATAAATCCCACACTGTCAGGGCCCATGGGACTCACAGTGCTTGTAGACAGTGTGTGTGCAACAGATCCAGCCAACACCTCGCAGCGTTGCTGTGCATGTGGCTACACAGCACCAGTTCATACTTGTTCCAATCAGGCTGTGCCCTGTTATGGCTATCAAACATCCAGGAAACCTCTGAATCCGCCTTTCCAGACAGGACAGGCTTTCAGGCAGGAGAAGGGACATGTCAGGAAAACCCAGGCATACAGTAACCGTAGCCATTGCAGAACATCCAGATAAAGCCCTGACTGTTCCTGCTGAACTGGGCTGCGATGTGAAACTGTCCCTCGAGAGCTTGGAAGGTCTGATGTAAGTGTTGGGGATATTTGGAGACAGCGTGATCAGACCACAGATTTATCCATCAACCTCATTCCTCATGTTAAGAGCTTGGTGGAATTGCCAGGAACAAAATATCTCTGCTGGGCTGGAAAAATGGGTTCTTCTGTATTTTACCTGCAGCTCAGTTCTCCCATGAACTCTCCATGCATACGTCTCATTTCCCAGGTGTCTGGTTAGGTGTGTATTTTATTACAGCTACAGATAATACTGTAAACATACAAAATGCCTCATCAGGGCATAGGATATGTACAGTCCCCATCTCAAAAGGCTTGGCATATATTAATGAAGAAGACGCTAAATTACTCCCATCCGACCCATTATGACAGATTTATAGAAAAATATGTGATGTGGTCAGAGAGGGGAGTTAGTGCATGAATCACAAGCTCATTGGCAGCAGGACCAGCCCAGTAAATCAGTTAGTTCTTGGCTGCCATCTAAGATTGGAGGGGACCTCATATTCTCTCACCTCTGGCAGTTGTGTGCCTCCTCCCTCTCACGTGCCAACAGCTCAGGAGGAGAATGAGGAGCATGTTCACACTCAGATCTGTGATTTCAGAAGACAGCAATCCTGTGGCACCACAAAACCCCAGGAAATATAGAAGAATTCTCTGGGGAATCCGTATTTTCATAAGAGCTAACCAACACATTTCCTGTGTGTGGCTTCTTTCACCTAAGCTGTAAAACAGAAGCACTTCACCCAGAGTAGGTCTTGCAGCATGACTATCGGTGAAGCAACAGCTTGATAGGTCAAAAATTAAAGGAAATTCCATATGCACTTAACAGTGGGAGTACTGAGTTGAATTGAGTTGGGCCCAATGTGATTTGAACAGCAGGATCCCCAAATGGGGATCATTACTGAATTCATCTTTGACTTGTCATTTTAGATGGGCAGCTATAGGAGTTGGGTAGCAGAGGGAAAGAGTCTCCAGTTGGACAGACATCCTCATGCTACAGCCCCTGTAAGTCAATGGTTTAGCTGTGACACAGGTGAATAAAAGGCAGCTTTTAAGGGCAGTGGATCATTTACTCTGATTCCAGCACACCAGAATCCATAAGATCTCCCTTAGCAGGACAGCCCCACCACCTCCTTATGGAGCCCCCTGCACCCAGGGGACGGTTTCCATTGACAAAGCCAATCATGACCACATGTGGGATGGACATTTCCAGAGAGATGACTCTTACAGAGGAAAGACATTGGCAGCAGCAAGTGTCAGAGACACGAGGGACAGGTCTGTATTCAGAGCATCCTGTGAGGTGTATGTCCTTGCGGAAACGGACAGGCAGGGGCTGATATTTCAGGCCAGGTCATCCATCAGTGAGGCACTGCCAGAGGACACCAAGTAGCCTTTTAATTTGTTGGTCCTTCTTCCAATTTTTCTTCATCCCGTTGAGTCAACCTGGCTGTTTGGGTGAGACCAAAAACTAGAAAAAAAAATCGAAACCAAAATGTTAGTGTTAAGGAAAAGCGCTGCCAAGCAGACAGGTGAGCAGGTGCCTGGGCAGGAGGCGCTGCAAGACAAACCTCACCCTTCCTACCCTTCGGTCAGCCATGGCTTGCAATAGAAGTGTATTTTGCATCTTGGTCATACCAGCTTTTTCCAGTGCATCTGAGAAAGAACCAGAACTGGGGTCCATGCTGCCCTCTTAGTTTGCCATCTCTTTGAGATCAGGTTGGACTCTGTGCTCTGTATCTGGATGGTGCCTGGCATGATGGGCGAGGGCCACAGCACATCTCCTTTATGTTACGGTGCCATCAACTCCCTTCCACTGTGGAGCCCTGCTTGGGCTTGTCTCATTTGACACAGGCAACACAGGACAGGGCAGCCCCTTCTTCGGACACTTTGCTTCTGTGTGGAGTTTGGTGTAATGCCCCTGGCCTTGCAAAGTTGTTTCACTGATTAGTTTTGGATGTGTTTGCGCTTCCTGTCAGTATTTGTGCTCGCAGCAGTTGGGAGGTAGTGGGGTGGCAACCCTGGAAAAAGCTCAGCTCATGTGTTTATCTGCCGGCTGGGGTGGCTGCAGGATGACATCTGCATACCATTCCGCTGCGGATCACTTCCTCACCCTGGAAGGTCGCGCTGCTGCTGCTGCTGCTGCACCAGGGCGGCACAGCTCCACGCTGTCCCTGCTGTGGGGCCACCACACACAGTCACCACCTGGGCAGGCGCTGAGCCCAGGATGAGACCTGGTCAAACCCAGGCAGAGACCTTGAGGCAGCCAGGAAAGGGGAGGTCACTTCCAGCAGTGCCCGAATGTCACAGAGTGCCACTCTGTCGGTATGGTGTTTGGTGCAGAGGAGCCCACCTCAGCGGCTCCCTCCGCATTCCTGAGCTCCAGGTGTCTCCTCCAGCTGTCAGATATTGCAGGTGGGGCTGTCCAGCTCAACACCACTCCCACTGGCAAGGTCATGCTGCCTTAAAAAAAGCAAGAAAGTGTACTGTTATTCTCTTTTGTCTCTCTTCTCACTTCTTTTCGTGCCTCTCTTTAGTTGTTGTTCTCCTTCTATCTCCTCTTCAGATTTTGAACAGCCATTTATCAACAAGCCGGAGACCCTCCTCATCAGCAAGAAAGAGAACACTTGGGTACCATGCCTCGTGTCCATCCCAGACCTTAACGTCACACTGGTCTCGGTGAGAGCTCGGCCACTGGGAGACTCTGGAACAACATGTATCGCATTTGTTCTGCATTTGTAATTGCCTGAGTGGAAGTCGGGCAGGCACTGCCAGGAATGGAAAATGCATGGGATACATTTTCCATGGAAAGTACAAGCCACTGGCTTCCTCGTTTTATTTGCTGGTTGAAGCTGTGCTGTCCAGTTCCCTTGGGCAGACCCCACGGGTTTCCTGCCAACCTTGCTTCTCTTCCCTGGAGCTCTATGAAAGAAAACAAGATTTTGTTTTAATCCTGTTTCCCCACAGCATCCCCTCTCAGATCTACAAGCCCTCTAGGTGGTCAGCATCGCCACAAGGGAGGAGGCAGCAGCTCTGGGGCTGACGACTGAAAACAACTCTGTTATCAGTTTGCTTGTGGCTTTTTTTTTTCTTTCTTTTTCTTTTTCCTTTTTTTTTTTTTCTTTTTTTACAATGCAAATACATCCTTCCAGGATGAGTGTTACTATTGTACAAAGGCCTCCAGGGACACTCTGGGGGCCAGGGGCCTTTCCCTTGCCCGGGAAGGACACTACCCAAGGTCAGCACTCATCCCAGTGGGGCTGATGTTTGGGACATCAGCATCAGTTTCCTTAACTATCACTAGAAGTTTCCATTCCTGGAAGTCTCTGGCCTACTCTGCAGACAGGGAACCTTCTGGTGCAGGATACGGCTGCTTGGGGTGGGGGGGGCTGCAATTCCTAGATGACAAACCCTCAGAGGGAGAGGGTGGGAGGCCAGCACAGCATGAGGCTGCATCGTTTCTTCCCACAAAAGGGATGTGTTAGCCAGCGTAAAGCCTGGAAGGGGTGGGGTGGGGTGGGAATGTTGTTACCCTCTTATTTCAGTTGGCAAAATGTTGGTTTTTCCAGCAAAATTCCCTCATCCACCCTGACGGGAAAAGCACTTTCTGGGACAACAAGAAGGGGGTGCAGGTACCCACACACTTGATCAGGGATTCCTTGTTTGTCCAGTGTGAGACTGTAATCGACAAGAAGGTCTTCAAATCCAATTTCTTCATCATCCATATAGCAGGTGAATATTTGGGAAGGTACAGGGCTGGGGGATGAGGGGGAAGCAGTGCAGGGGTGACTCTGAAGTCCATGAGTGTGGAACATGGGGTTGTTATGGTCTTCTCTAGCTACATAAACTCTGCATGGTGCTTATGTCTCCCCGACTATGTGCCAGAGAGAGATAGACCAAGCAGCAGGAGGTCATACCCAAGCCTCCTGTAACTGCAGAGTCAAAGAGTTAATAGATTAGAAATGTCTTTTTGTTGCCTCTTCTGCATCAGGGAGCGAGCTGTATGACATCCAGCTGTACCCCAAGAAAGCCATGGAGCTGCTAGTAGGAGAGAAGCTGGTCTTGAACTGCACTGTGTGGGCTGAGTTCAACTCTGGTGTCCGCTTCCAGTGGACTTACCCTGGCAAACAGGTACTAGCAAACAGAGCGGCTCCTCATGCACTGAACCACATCCTTCTGAGTTGTCCCCTCCTCTCCCTTCATCATTCTTCTTCGCATTGTTGGCAGGGCTCTGCTTCGTGATCCTAATCATGCTGTGGCCTGGACACCTCAGTCAAAGTATTTTCCCATTTTTCTTTTCTGCAGTAGAAGGCAGAGAGAGGGAAGACCCCTCTTCCTGGCAGAAAGTACCTCCTTGCTGAGGTGTTATTGTGCCCCTGGGCAAACACTGGCTTATTTTCCACCCATGCAAACCCAGAGCAAACATCCTTGGCACAAAAGAAGTTATTCCAGCCATGCAGCCCTGTTTACCAAGAGCCAGCGAGGAGGTCCCTTCCCCACTGTGTTTTCCCCCTGTTGTAGCCTCTGGCTCATGTGAACAGCGAGACAGGGGAGTCCCCTGAGGGAATCACTCTGGTACCTATAGGGTTTCCAGCCTGGTTACTGGGCTACAGATCAGAGAAAAACA
Source organism: Jacana jacana (assembly GCA_013400555.1). Lineage (NCBI taxonomy): Eukaryota > Metazoa > Chordata > Aves > Charadriiformes > Jacanidae > Jacana > Jacana jacana. The sequence continues at coordinate 130,484 of VZTM01028305.1, read as the reverse complement.
TGTGCTGAACTCTGACCCCAGCCTCAGGCCGTCAGTCATACAGGACTCATAGAATCATAGAATGGTTTGGGTCAGAAGGGACCTTAAAGATCATCAAGTTCCAACCCCCCTGCCATGGGCAGGGACACTTCCCACCAGACCAGGTTGCTACATAAACTCTGCATGGTGCTTATGTCTCCCCGACTATGTGCCAGAGAGAGATAGACCAAGCAGCAGGAGGTCATACTCAAGCCTCCTGTAACTGCAGAGTCAAAGAGTTAATAGATTAGAAATGTCTTTTTGTTGCCTCTTCTGCATCAGGGAGCGAGCTGTATGACATCCAGCTGTACCCCAAGAAAGCCTTTCCATTCCTAAGGACAGCAGTCAGCGGTGAAGGTGCCTGTCCAGGGAGAGGCAAGCACTGGGCAGCAAGAAGCACAGATGTGAGAAGCCTGTCTGCACACCCCATCCCGTTGCTATCTTTCATCCCCTTCTCTCTGTCGTCTTCCGCAGACGCAGCGGGCAGTGATGGAGTCCGAGCGCCGGTCCCTGCAGACACACACAGAGCTCTCCAGTATCCTGACCCTCCACAACGTCAGCCAGCAGGACCTGGGCAAGTACACATGCACAGCCACCAACGGAGCCCAGATGCTGGAGGAGAGCACTGACATCATTGTGCATGGTACGACACCTTCCGCTCCCAGAGCCACAGCTAGAGCCCAGCTGCAAACAGAACAATCCCCAGGCTGCTTCAGCAATGCTTAATCCAAGGCTCAGTGGAGGGGCTCCTGCACCTCCATTCCACTCTGCTTAATGAGAACCAGCCTTCCTCCAGTCCCTCAGCCCTTCTGCACCCCAGCACCACCCTGGGAGCATGATCATACTCAGCAAGGTGCAAAGATGATGAGAAAGAGAGATGTGAACACCAAATTGACCCAAATGCCAGCAGGACACACAGGTCTCATGGCCCTGTGGCAGATGCAGTGTCCCAGATGTGGGTGCACAAGGCACTATCAGCACTGGGTGACTGTCACCTGGCAGCAGAAAGTCGTGAGCAGCAGAGCCTCTCTGCAGCCCTGATGGCTCCCAACAGTGAGGCAGGGGCAGCAGCGTTGTGTTGGCCTGTGTGGCTCTGCCTGGCACCCACTCCCTTCTGCTCCAGGGTGTGGGGCCTGCTGGGAATGGGGATGTGGAAGAGGGCATGGGGGTCATATGGGTAGACAGGACAATAGTGGATTTTGGTTATTTTTACTTCATTGTTTTGGAAAAGTTGTCATTTTCAACTGCACTGCCACAGCACCCTGCCTGTCCTTGGTTCTTGGTGTCAGGCCCCATAGGGAGCAGCAGAGCTTGGTGACAACCTGTCCCTCTGTGCTCTCCTCTCCTCCATGCTCACCTTTTTTCTTGCAGAAAAGCCCTTCATCAATGTGGAGTGGAGGAAGGGCCCAGTGATAGAAGCCACTGCAGGAGATGAAGCTGTGAAGCTGCCGGTGAAAGTTGTGGCTTACCCCCCACCCGACTTCCAGTGGTAACGCACCTTTCTTAGCCTGAGCTTTCCCCTCTCCTCTCCAAACATCTCCAAACCTCTCCTCTCCAAATCTCTCCCTCTCCCTCTCCCTCTCCTCTCTCCTCTTTCCTCTCCCCTTTCCCTCTACCAATTAGGGAAGCCTAGTCTGGCCTTCTTGCTCTGTGGCCAAGATTGTCCCAAATATCCCTTTTTCCACCTATGGGGGCCATTTATCTCACCTGCCCTGGCTCCCAACTGCATAGTTTGGGATGGGAGGAGGTGAGGTCTGGGGGGAGAAGCAGCAAAGCTCTTGGCCTGGCTTGGCAGCTTTGTGCTGTCTAGAGGGGACAAGGGGAGCTCCCATGGGAGTTCTCCTGCTCATCCCCCAGCAGCAGGGATCACGGCCAGGGAGTGGGACAGGTTTTGCACAGCATCATGCTGCACCTCTACCAGAGCTGGGTGGAGCTGTGAGCTTTGCACACACACACTGCTCAGGGCAGAGCTACAACATCCCCAACCCCACACACATCCATAGAACACAGTGCACAGACCTGTCACGCAGGTCCGGGGAAAGCCCAGGGGTCTTTCTCTGGTCCCCAACACTAGCAAGGGGCACCCTGACTGTGCTCTAGTGGGGACCAGCAAACCCCTGCCCAGCTGCCAGTGGGACACTTCCTCCCCATGGCTGCATTTTCTCTCTGCCTCCCCACAGGTACAAGGACGGGAAGCTAATTCCCAAGCAATCTCAATCTTCAATGCAGATCAAGGATGTGTCGGAGCAGCATGCTGGGACATACACACTGGTTCTGCGGAACAGGCTGGCAGGGCTGGAGAAGCGAATCAGCCTCCAGTTAATTGTCAATGGTAAGAGAAAGCCAGGGCTGGGGACAGGGGGAGACTGCTGAGTCCATGGCCCCAGCCTTTGGGCTCCTCCAAGACCAAGTCCCTGTTCCTTTCCTAAAGCAGTTGGCACCTACATCATCTCCTTCTCCCCCATTGCTGAGTGATGCTCTGGTTACCGTGAGGCTGGTTCCTTGCAACCTGGGCAATACAGCAGTCTTGTTCCTGGTTCCATCTTTCTGGGCAGGCTATGGCCTTGCTTAGGGGTCGTTTCCCAATTGCCATTGGAGCTGCTGCTGAGAGTGACCCCATCTGATGCAAACTTGAGGGCAGGGCAGCTGCAACATATATGGAGCCTGGATCTGGAACAGTTCTGGGTGGGAAGCTCCCAGGGAGTTTTCCTCTGGCAGAAACTGGTCCCTGTTGTGCAGGAACTAGCTGCCGGCACATAAAGTGCTGGACGGGCATTGCTGCTTGGAGGTGTGTCCCCAGCAGGCTCTGTAGCCCTGTGCTGGGGTCTTCCAGACAGTGCTTTGAGTCCTACAGCATCCAGTCACACTCTGCAGAGGAAGGAGAAATTACATCACTTGAATCTGCCTAAGTATAACCTGCTCTGCCCGGCAGGCCTGAGCTCCCTGCGAGTCCCTGGCCCTGAGAGCCATAGTACTTTGCTGCCCAGACTCTCTACAGAGGGACCTGGGGCTGTGTCTGGGCTGGGGATGCAGCAGCTAATTCTGCAGCTGCTTACAGTGTCACTCCAATCCTTGCAGTTCCTCCACGCATCCATGAGAAGGAAGCCTCTTCTCCAAGCATCTACTCCCGGAGGAGCCCCCAGGCCCTCACCTGCACGGTCTATGGCATCCCGGCACCAGAGGTGATCCAGTGGCAGTGGAGGCCATGGATGCCCTGTCGGATGTTCTCCCGACGCAGCCTGTAAGTGTCATTTCTTCCAGCACCCATGTCTTAGCAGGCCAGCGGCATGCTGTTATGGACTCCCTGGGTACCACGGTGTGTCCCAGACTCTGTCTTACTCTTTCTATCACAGCAGAGCAAGAGGAGGATGGCACCAATAGCTCAGAGCACCATACACCCACTCACCCTGTGGAGAAGCAGAGTAGAGGCAGCTGGAGACGCTTGTGCTCCTTGTGGGAATTTTGCCCAGCCTGGCTGGTCTCAGACACTGAGGGCTTCCACAGCTTCCCCTGTGTCCACAGCCATCTGCATCTGGGAGGGGATGCTCTTGGCCCAGCCACATCTCACAGCACCTGCAATAGGACTACTGACCACTGTGCTAATGGGGAAACTGAGGCAGATTGCAGGAGAAATTGTCACAGCCCCTTGGTGAGACCCTGAGATAGCAGCTGAGGCTCACCCCATTTGTGCCCTAAGGTCTCTGTGATTTTTTGTCCTTCATCTTCTGCTGGGTAATGATGGAAGCAAAAGTGCTCACGGGCAGGGAGGAAGAGCTCCTGTGTGTGGAAAAGAGTTGCTGAACCTGGCCAGATCTCTGCCAGCTGCCAGGGTGTTTGTGCAGGCAGCACCAAGAGGTTGGCAGGAAGGGTGCGTGCCCACTGCCTGTGCCCTGGGAAGCTGGGGCAGCACCAGGCAGGGCTGCCAGTGGCATTTTTTAGCAACAGCCTCACAGGAAGAAGGAAAAGGGATGCTGTGGAGTTGTAGCCAGAGCAGTCAGGGTGGAGGACATCAGGGTGCCTGGAGGAAATCAGGTCCAGCAGCCCCATACAGGCTGTTGCCAAGCCAGGGACGCCAGAGAACTCACCATCGCATGCAAGTGCACTGTGGCCCTGTCAGGAAGCAGAGGGGCCCATGAATTATGAGCACTGTCTCCCAAGGCCACCATATTTCTGCCTAGCATAGCTCCAGAGGATGCAGGAGGCTTCTTTCTAGCTTCCTGTTGTTTACACAGCTCACCAATGTGCTCGCCCCACTGAGCGCCCTGCCAGTGTTCTTGGGCACCCTGCTTCCCTGTCACCTAAAGCCCTCTCCCTCTGCACCTCCCACCCTGGATTTTGGGCAGACCCTCCCATGTTCCTTCCCCAACCTGCATTTCAGAAGCACCTTGCAGGCTGCAGCGTCCCAGGTCCCTGGCAGACGTGGGCACTTCTCCCTACTTGCCTGTCTCATCCCAAAGAGGTATCACCATGTCCCCAAGCAGCATCTCTACTTGGGATGTTTCCCTCCTGGTAATTGTTGAATCAGGGGCAGCAGGAGCACCCTTGGCCGCTGCCCCATCAGCTCTTCAGACCAGTACCCAGCCAGTCTGTGACATCCCTGTGACATCCTTGTCAGGATTTAAGGCCTTGTTGCTGAGTAAAGGGGCATCAGAAACTGCCTCAGGCACAGGTGAACTGATTTCACCTCTGCCTTTGGCCACCCTTAGCAGGGAAGGATGATACCACAGCCCCGGGGGTGATGACACTGCCTGGGACATCAGTGTCTGTTCCCTGCCTCAGTTTTCACATCTATAGATGGGTGTGCAGTGCCTCGCTTGTGATTGTGAAGCACCCTTGTAAAACACATTAGAACTGTGTAACCAGAAGACACAGGACATTTTGCAGAGTTAGAGGACAGGGACATGCAAAGCTATTATTGCTGCCTTCTTCCCAGCTGACCCTCTCTCCATCTCTCTCCTCTTCCTCCTGCTCCTCCCCGTCTGCTGGATTAGCAACAGCCGGCACCGGGCAACGAGGCGCCATCAGCGGGACCGGATGCCAGAGTGCAAGGACTGGAAAGATGTGTCGCAGCAGGACGCAGTGAACCCCATCGAGAGCATTGACACCTGGGTGGAGTTTGTGGAGGGACGGAACAAGGTGAGGCCATAGCTCCGAGCCCATCCCGCAGCAGGGAGCTGGAGGCAGGCGCCCTCGGAGGGATCCTTTGCAATCAGGCAGCAAAAGCAGCCTGAAAACCAGGCTGGCAGAGAGAGATTTGGGGAGGGCTTCACACCTCTGCTTCTTAAAGTAAACCATCAGCGGCTGTTCCCCGCTCTGGGGCTCGGCAGTACCAGGCAGCCCCAGGGCGAGGGAGAGCTGTCATCGTTGAGAAATTACCCTGCGTCCAGAGAGGCTCCTGCTGGGGCTGACTGTGCAGGAGGGTTTACACTGTTGAACACAGGGCACCCAGCAAAGGAAGGTATGGGGGACATGGGCTGTGGGGGTTCCCATGGCCATTTCCCTGCATTCCTGCTTGGGCTGTTTTAGGAGAGAAAAACCCAGCAGGGCAGCCTGGGCAACTGGGAAAGGAGACCAGGAGTCACAAACTGACCGGGAAACCTCTGGCCTTGGGAACATGCATGTGTGTAGCAGGGCATTTCATCCAGCTGTCCCCCTCCCGGTGGGGTGAGGGTGGTATGGAGATGCTGGCGTCCATCTGCTGCATGTTTGTGAGTGAGAGCACACGTGCCCCACAGAGCCTGCTTGTCTATCCCAGCGCTTCCTCTCTGCAAGGGACATTTCTCTCTCCTTGCAGCGTGTGACCTGCAAACAGCCAGACGCTGCCTGTTTCTTGCTGTCTCTCTGGTAGCCACAAGTGTCAGGTCTGCGCCATGACGGGGTTCCTGTTCCCGCTGGTGTCGGGCACCAGCCGCTCACAGAGGGATGCAGAACAAACAAATGGGCCCCTGTTTCCGAAAGTCACTTCCTGTTTTCCTACACACCTCCAAAGGCACTTCCTGTCCCCTGGCCTGGCCGGGAGTTCGTCACTCTGCCAAAAGGGTGGCAGGGGCAGATGCTGCTCCTCCCAGAGCAGCTGAAGGGAGAGCCAGGGACTGGTGTCCCCTGAGGAGGCGAGCAGGGGTGGTGGGAGCTTCTGAATGAGAAGCCCTTGTGTCCCTCTCCAGATGTGGTTCTTGGTCCTTTTCAACCTTTACCTTTTTTCCTTGTTCCTTGTCCCTCTTGTCTTCCCTCCATTCCTCAGCTGTGTCCTTCTCATCTCATCCAATTGGTCGTCACTGTCTTGGAGGTCCAACTTTGGTTGTGCAGCCCTGGGACATGAAAGAGCTCTGGGAGAAGAGAGCTCTTCTACTTGCAGTAGGATGCTACATCCTTCTTTCTGCTTTCTTTTCTTCTCCTTCCTCTTTCTGCCTCTCTTCTCTTACCATCCTCCTCTGTCTTTTATTCTGCCCAGAAAGGTTCCAGCTGCTGCAGATGGTTCTTCAGATGTTCCTCAGCGCCCCAGCTCGGAGGGGGGTCGGGAAAGAGAATCCGGGACAAGGCAGGGCTGCACACCACAGGGTGTGCAGTGCACAGCCACACGCTGCAGACAGCAGCATGATGTCAAATCCAGGAACCCCAACTCAAACGTAACAGTGCAGATTAGAAGGAAAATCCCCAAGAAACAGGAAAGGCCACACACAAAAGTGCCAGCAATAGGGACACTCCAGCTGCATTGAGAAACCCCAAGAAACGGAAAAGGCAGTGCACAAATGTACTAGTAATAAGGTCACTTCGGCTGTATTGAATATGCACTGAATGAATGGCTGTTCCTTCTGATTAACACAAGATAATACATGGCCACCTAGAATGCAAAGGCTTCCTAAAGTCTAAGGGATGCATAGTAAAGGCAAAGCTGTTTCCCGTAAGAAGACCATTTTTTTTTTTTCCATTTTAAATCCCTCTCATTAGAGGGAGTTTTTGCATGTGATTATCGTGTCATTCAGGCTGGGAGGGAGGAGAAACCTGTGCTTCAAACTGCAGATCTCCTCTAAGGGGAGTGCTTGTAACAGATTTGGCAGCTCACACGTGTGCGGCGTGAGCCACCAGGAGGAGAGCAGCCTGACTCCCCGGCTGCCTTCCCTGGCTTATTTGGAGGCAGCAGCTCCTGGGTCTATGCTCCCAGGACAGCAGCTGCCTCACTGGTTGCCCAGTCTCAGTCACAGGGAAGGAAAAGGAAGCTTTTAGGACCATGTCTATGTACACTTGGAAATTAAAGGGAGAAGATGACAGCTCTTCCTGAAGGGGTGAAAGCTGGAGTGCTTTCTCAGGTTTGATTTTCCCTAAAATGAGTGCTCGCAGGTCTGTAAGTACCTGTAAACTCCACTGAACTCTGTGGGATACTAAGTAGTCACTTAACTCCAGAGAGCTCAGGGAATCAAAGCCTCAGTGTCCTTTCCCTTTCTCCCCACTATTATAAAGCTTGGCAGGAGCTTAACCATCCCTTCAGCCCTGCATCATGTTAATGCCCCCTTGCTGGGCACAGGCCCGTCCCTATGGTGACCTGAAGGGCTTAGCAAGAAGTTTGCTCCTATGGAGAGGCATCTATGCTGGCTGGGGTCCGTAAAAAAGAGTGGAGATCGAGAATAAAACCATGTTGCTGTTGCTAGAGCCAGCAAATGAGGTTTGAAATGCACAGAGGGCTATTGAATAAGGGGTTATTTTTGCGTAACCTTTTCCCAGGTACAGCTGCCGTCTGGGGCCAGGCTGGCTGTGTGCTTTGCTGTCTGCCAGAGAGCAGCACCGATCCTACTTCCCTCCCTCCTGCTCTTCCTAACTCCTCCTTATGCTCTCTTCCCCCATCAGACAGTCAGCAAACTGGCCATCCAGGAGGCCAACGTCTCCGTCATGTATAAGTGTATCGCCTCTAATAAAGTGGGTCGAGATGAGCGGCTGATCTACTTCTACGTGACCAGTGAGTACTGCAGAAGTCCCCTCCACCCGTATCAGTCCCTAGACTTGCCAAGTCCTGTCATTCACAGCACCTTAAACAGTGACCGGGAAGCCAGCAAGAAAGCAGGGCTACCCCAGAGCTCTGCTGAGTGGCAGAAGCCTGGAGCCCTTGCCGCAGATAGCACAGGCAGAGTATGGCAGGCACTGGGGATGAGCTGGCACTGCCTGTGTCTAGGTCCTGGAGCAGTCCTGGCAGGTCCTGGGCTGGGGATGTCCTGCTGGCTCAGGTCCAGGCAGCTCCCTGGGCTGGGGATGTGCCTGATCCAAGAGCATCCTCTAGTGGCACTGCCCAACCTGCTCCCAGGCAGGGTCCGGCTGGCCCGAGCCCCTTGGCAAGGTCCCCATGGGACTGTGGTGGTGGGAGGAAGCTGAGAGCCCAGCGGTGTGGGCTGGAGTCATGGCCCGTATGGGACAGAATAATCCTCCTGCCAGTGGTACCCCAGGCTGGCGGGAGCCTGTTCCTGTCCCCTGGTAACAGGGAGCCCAACAAGGGCACAGCAGATAAGCAGGGGTTTATCTTCATGCCTCACTGGACAGACCCCAGAAGCCAGAGTTCATGGCCCTTACAGGTAGCATCTGTCCTGTCAGAGCCACCAGCTTTTGTGCAGGCAGATGAACATCTGCAATCACTGCTCTGACAATGCTCTGTGTGGGCAGTGGTCCAGCCTGGCTGTGTAACTGCCTGCACATGTAAAAGCAGGCACATGTGCAATCTAGAATCCTGCAGCTGAGCTGAGAGCAGCAGCAGCCTAATTCACACCTCCCAGGCTTGTTTCGTTTGTGACCCCATCCTAATTTGACCCTGACACTTCAGCAGATCCCTTAGCGCTCTCCAGATGCAACTTCAGCTGTTGGTCACTAGAAGTTTGCAAGTCACAGGTCTGCTTTAGATTGGTTTCCTTCAGCCTGGCTGAGAACAGAGGAGTCTCAGAGAGCTGAGACGAGGAGACAGTTTCATTGTGTCTGGCAGCTCAGCCATGGAAACTCATTCACATGTTCGTTTCCTTCCTGACAGCCATTCCAGACGGGTTTGAGATTGAGTCCCAGCCCTCGGAAGAGCCCATAGAAGGCCAGGACCTACAGCTGAGCTGCAACGCTGACAACTACACCTATGAGAATCTGCAGTGGTATCGGCTCAACCTCTCCAAGCTCCATGATGAGGAGGGTAACCCCCTTGTTCTGGACTGCAAGAACGTCCACCTCTATGCCACCAAGATGCAGGGGGAGCTGCGCTTCCAGCCTGACTCCAACGATGCTACCTTGCTGCTCACCATCCCCAACATCTCCCTGGGTGAGGAGGGAGACTACGTGTGTGAGGTGCAGAACAGGAAGACCCGGGAGAAGCACTGCCACAAGAAATACATCTCTGTGCAGGGTGAGGGTCCACGGGGCAGGTGGGAGTGACAGAGGAGAGCTGGTGCTCTTGCTGCCATCAGCTTCCCTGGGGAAGCCATGCAAGCAAGCTAAACTCAAGGTGGCAAAAGCAGGGCACCTGGGTTCTCAAGACACCCTTCAGCAAGGGTCAGAGACCCAAAGTCCCCCAGGAACACAGATATTCTTTGATCAATCAGTTTCCCGTTTCCCCCTCCTCCTCTTTGTGCTGCTCCTCCAGCCCTGGAGATCCCCCGCCTCAAGCAGAACCTGACAGACATCTGGGTGAACGTCAGTGACTCCATAGAGATGCGCTGTAAGGTGGATGGCAACCACGTTCCCGAAATCAGCTGGTACAAAGACGAGAAACTGGTGGAAGAAGTGTCAGGTACAGTGGGCTGGGGTGAATCAAAGGCATCATGTTTGGCTGAACACTGCTGGCTTCTGGGACTTGATGTGCCCAGGCAAAGGCTGTTTCTCTGAATTGGCTGAACTCTGGTTTTAATCATGTTTTATTCCAGTTAGATCCAGTGTCACCAGCCAAGTCTGTGCCCTAGGGCCTGGCTCAACACTGTCTGTGCATGTGCACATTCAGCTGGAGAGCAGAGAAAGAGAGATAAATCATTCATCTTGTTACTGCCAGCCCAGCACCTGGCATCTCTGCTCATGCAGGGACCAGCCCAAATCCCATGGAAGGATCCAGGTATATTGCAAAGGGAAAGGAACAGGTCCTGGAGCTGAAGCAGAGGTTGACACACCAGCTGGAGTGCCTGGACACCACCCTCATCCAGTGTTGCCTGGGGGGGGTGGTTCTTCCCTCCATACACTGCCTGGGGAAGGCTCTTCCAGGGTATTTCTGGGGCCATCAGCCTCCAGAAGAGGGCCTCTACAAGCTCGTGCAATTTCATTCTGCCATCTAAAATGAACTAGCCAAAAAATAGAAGCCTTACTTTGACTCAGAATGAGTGCAGGATACTAATCGCCCCATCCCTGTGAGTGACCACCACGACCCTCTGTGCCTTACAGGGATCGACCTGGCAGACTTCAACCAGAGGCTGAGCATTCAGAGGGTGAGGGAGGAGGACGCTGGGCTCTACCTCTGCAGCGTCTGCAATGCTAAGGGCTGTGTGAACTCCTCGGCCAGTGTCTCCGTGGAAGGTACCAGCAAGCCACAACGCCCCTGGGGATGAATGGGTGGAGTAGGAGCATGGCCAAGGTCCCATGCCTCTTCCTTGTGACACCAGGCAGCAGGAGGCAGTGAAAGCCCCTGGGCCTTGCTGGTGGCATGGTGTTCTCACAGGAGGATTGTGTTTAGCTCAAGCAAACACACCTCCCCAGTCTCCCCACAGCCTGAAGCAGGCCACAATGGATGGCTGAGCTGGGACACGGAATGGGAATCTCTGAAGCAAAGATTTTCCTCCTCTACCGCAGGCTCTGATGACAGGACCAATGTGGAGATTGTCATCCTGATTGGGACTGGGGTTATTGCTGTTTTCTTCTGGATCCTCCTTATCCTCATCTTCTGTAACATCAAAAGGGTACGTGACTGTCTTTGCCCCACAGGATGAGGGAGGTGGCTTAGTGGAGTTTGGGACAACACCATTGCTGTGATGTGGGGCTGTATGACAGCATCCACTAAAAGAAGGTCAACAAGTGATGTTTCAAGGGCTCTTGCCAAGGACAAGGTGCCTATGGGCTGTGGTAAAGCAGGTGACAGGGAATGGCCTTTGCCAGGGTGAGGCAGCTCAATGCAGGCAAAGGAACCAAATCTCCTCTGGGAGTCAGCCCCCAGTGCAGGGAGGGCATCTCCTCACCCTCTGTATTGGCTGATTCCTGCAGCCTGCCCACGCAGACATCAAGACGGGCTACCTCTCCATCATCATGGACCCTGGTGAGGTGCCCTTGGAAGAGCAGTGCGAGTACCTGCCCTATGATTCCAGCAAGTGGGAGTTCCCACGAGACCGCCTGCGCCTAGGTGAGCCAGACCCCCTCCCTGCCACTGCACGCTGCAGCCAGGGCTTCCTACCAGCCCTTCAAACTCACCCTCTCTGTGTGTTTAATGCCTTCTCTCTGCCTCGGGCTTCCCGTCTTCTTCCCCAGGCTGTCTCTAAAGCCCAGTTGTGCCTGGGAAATATCTTTGGGTCTGCCTGTGGAAAGATCTGAGCCAACTGTAAGATCACACTCTCCCAGTGTACCCTCACAGGCATCACTGAGAACAGGAGACCTCTGGGTGTGCTTTGAAACCCATGCCCATATTCTTCAACTAGCCCAGTCCACAGCAGGCACCCCAAGTTCAGGACCACTGCATCCACTGTCCTCCTCATGATAAGACACCCACTTGTAGTCTCTTCTGTGTCTGGGAAGGTTGAAAGGGCTGCAGACTACCTTTGAGGCACAGAGCAGTGACATTAGCCCTGGCTGTTTTGCTGCAAGGTGTCACATTTACCTTTCCCACATGCTCTGCTCGAGGGCAACAAACAGCTCTGCACTTCTGCAGGGCCATTTCCTTCCTCTGCTTTGTCCATGCCAGCTCTGTCTCAGTTCCTCCCATCATCCTTTCTCTTATTCTTACCGACAGAGCAAGCAGCCACCTGGGAAGGGCACAAGTTCCACTCCTTCCTTTTCCTTTATGACCTTTTTTCTTTCTTCTTTCCACAATTTCCTGCTGAGTTTTTGGGCTTTTTTCATTCCATTCTGCATATGCTGCACCTGCCTTCCCTCACACTGCCTCTTTCCTTGCCCATAGGTAAGGTGCTGGGTCACGGTGCCTTTGGGAAGGTGGTGGAAGCATCAGCGTTTGGGATCAATAAAAGTAACAGCTGTGAGACCGTAGCAGTCAAAATGCTGAAAGGTATGTGGACAGCAAAGCAGAACATGCAGCCTGAGCTGACAGCAAAGGATGAGGCATCTGCCAGGGAATCTCTACCCTGAGGATGCTTTAGCCCCATCCAACTGCACTGGGAAGCAAGTGGCAGAATAGACAACAGGTACTTGGGGAACTCAGCTTTCAAGGAAATTCAGCTGTCTGCAACAGCAAAGAATGAGACTTGTCTCAAAGCAGGAACAAGAATCCAGAGCCTCTCTTTGGCAGGTCACTGAAGGAAGTATTGATCTTAGTTGCCTTCTTCCAGATGTGCCTGTTTATGGGCCATGTTCAGAGCTGGGTAAGGAAGCAGGTTGCAGCTCTCACCTAGCTCTGGGGGCTGACTTGGCTTTGCATCCAAAGCCTAGTCAATTCAGACTGAGATTTTAAGCTTTTATGGCCATGCTTTCAAAGAGACATCCAGAACATGATTCTGCAGTCTGGTACCAAACAAAATACTGGGGCACTCTCTGGCCAACAGTGGCCTGTATGTTGAAACCAAGTCACGGTTCATCTCAGCAGTACTTACACTGCAAGTGTACAGATGGTCTGCACAGCAATTGCAGAGGGAAGCCTGTCCATGCAAGGTGTCTTTACAGTCCTTTGAGGCATGGCTGTCACCTGGCCCATCAGCTGCAGCTCAAGAACATGCTTCTGTCTCTCAGACGGTGTTTATGAATTCCCAAGCAAGGCAAAATGCCTATGGGGAAGCAGAGAAGTATGAAAAAGGCACACAAAACCAGAGAACACACCCTGAGGGTAAAACAGGAGATCAAGAGTTGGTGTTGAAATAGGCTCTTGGAGAGAAAAGCAGCAGAGAGAAAAGCGGCAGGGGCACAAGACTTTGTGTCTCTAATAGTGTTTTCTATTAGACAGGAATCATAAAAAGATACTCTAGGTTTGAGCTGAGTCAGTTCCTATCTTCAGTCGTGACCAAAACACTCAGATCCTTTTGTTTCTAATTTTCCTTCAAATTGTTTCATGACTTGTTATCTCTGTTTAGAGGCTGAAAAAGCAGAGATACAAACGTGCCCATCTGTATGTAAGCCTCAAGTGAACGTCTTCCTTGCACAGCTCTCACAAGGAAGAGTGTGCTGGGCACAGGTTGTGTTGCCCTTTGCACCTGCAGGGAGCACCCTACACATTACAGCAGGGATCCTGGGGTCTCCAGACAAGGCTCTGACATTTCATATGGAAACATGCAGTGACAAAACATACCAAGGCTTTGGGGTCACAGCCTCTTTGGCAAGGCTCACAATAAGTAAGAAGACCATGAAGGGTGGTGAAGGGGGAGTGAAAAGCTGTGAGGACGCATCATGACATGGTCTGTGTGTTTCCAGAGGGAGCTACCGCAAGCGAGCACAAGGCACTGATGTCAGAGCTGAAGATCCTCATTCACATCGGGAACCATCTCAACGTGGTGAATTTGCTGGGTGCCTGTACCAAACCCAATGGTAAATATCTCAGAGCAACCGGCTGTGCCTGCTCCCAGGGATCAGTTCTCAGCCCCTGTGCCCTTTCTGCTGGCCACGTGTGCGACCACAAGGACATCTGGGGATGTTGTCAGTGTGTCTGTGCACACTTCAGCAGGTGCCACAGTTCAGTGGGGCTGCACAAAACATGAGGCAAAGCAATTCTGGCCATCCCATTCCTTCAGCTCTTCCCCTGACTTTCGGTCTCTTCTTGCCAGGTCCACTAATGGTTATCGTTGAGTTCTGCAAGTATGGAAACCTCTCCAACTACCTGCGGACCAAGCGGGAAGGATTCAGTCCTTACAGGGTAAGTAGCTCCCTTTGCCCCTAGGGATCTGTCCCATGCCTAGGGAAGGAAGATGCTTAGCCTGAAACATGATGTGACAATGGAAGAAAGACACCCTTGATTCATGTGCACATCAGGGAAGTAATTTCTGCAATGGAAGATGGGTGCTTTCAGGCCGGAATTACAGTCTTAGAACAGGAAAAGACTGTGCAGCTGGTGGGCGCAGGAGTTACAGTGTGTGTTGCCTGCTGAGGTTTTTGTTTTGGTCTCTTTGCCAGGAGAAGTCTCCCAGGCTGCGTATTCAGGTCCAGTCCATCGTGGAGGCAGTGAGAGCAGACAGGAGGAGTCGTTCTGGGACCAGTGACAGCACTATCTTCAACCGCTTCCTGATGCACAAGAGCCACATAGCGCAGCCGATCCAGGAAGGTAATACTCCAGCCTCAGCAGTGGCTCCTCACCTGGGCCACCAAAGAAATGCCAGACTTGGCTAAACTGGGGAATGGGTAGGGCCTGACAGTGGGGAGCTGGGTCCCAGCCTTGGAACTGATCACTCCACCGTGTCATGGCAATTCCCCGAACGGGGCTATTACAGTCGCCTGTTGTCTTGTAACAGACTCTGGAAACCCAGAAGGGAGGATTAAATCCCTGTGGATATTTTGTAGTCTAAAGAAAGGAGAAATGAGGGGCATCTGAGTGGCTCCTCCCTAGGACGGGAACGATGAGCTGACCTTCAAAACCCCTTCCAGCTCTGTTCCCCCCAACTCTGTCTGACTGACATGTGCTAGAGGCTGGACTCATTCTCCTCACACCTGAGCAGGTTCCTGCCATGTGCTTTCTGCCACCTAAGCAGGAAATCCTAGAGGGGAGCTGGTTATTCCAGTTAGCACTGGGGACTGGCTGTACCCTGCAGTCCTGGAGAGAGGCAAGGACAAGAGACCACTCGCTGTCTAATCATTTTCTTGTACTGTTGGACAGTGGATGACTTGTGGCAAAGCCCCTTGACCATGGAAGACCTGATCTGCTACAGTTTCCAGGTAGCACGTGGCATGGAGTTCCTGGCATCCCGAAAGGTGAGTTCACCCTTTCCTACGCTGCCCTCTTCCCTTGTGCAAGCCTGACCAGAGAAGGCCTGCTTACAGCCGCTTTACAGGTGACACTCAGAGATTCAGTGACCTGCCTCACACTTCTCAGCGAGTCTGAGGTAGTCCTGAACACACAGAGATGGGATGTTAGTCCTTTTGTATTTCACCCTCTCCCTAACCTACCCCCTTTTGAAAATTTTATCTGGAACTCCTTTCCATTTCCACTGCTCCCCCATTACAGCTCAGGTGTGCAAGGGGTGTGTANTTTTGTATTTCACCCTCTCCCTAACCCACCTCCTTTCCATTTTCACTGCTCCCCCGTTACGGCTCAGGTGTGCAAGGGGTGTGTGCGCAGCACTTTCTGATGGTGGCTCCTGTCCCTCTGATTTTGCCCCGTCCTCTTTGTGTGTCCTCGTCCTCAGTGCATCCACAGAGACCTGGCAGCTCGCAATATCTTGCTGTCAGAGAACAACGTGGTAAAGATCTGTGACTTCGGCCTGGCCCGGGACATCTACAAGGACCCTGATTATGTCAGGAAAGGCAGTGTAAGTGCCCTCTTCTCAAACCCTATACAGATTGGGTCCCCTTGAGGTGTTCAAAAACTACTCTGGGGCTGGAATAGATGGAGAAAAAGATGAAAAAGGAGGAGTAGAACCACTTATGTAGCTGGGACCAGGAACTGTTGGCGCGATTATGTATGTGCTGTCCTCCTCACCAGACCTTTGTCTCCTTTCTTTCTGCCCCTCAGCCTGTCATTTACTTACTCTTCTTTCTTTATACTCTTTCCTCCCACTTTCAGTGCCTCCATCCCTCCCCCTGACCTAACCAAACCTCCATTCCTACGTGGAAAGAGGAGCAGGGCTATCAGCTCTGGTTTCCTTTCATCCTATTGCAACAAGAAGGGCTGTCCTGGGACATATCCCTGACTGAACACTTATGCCTTGTCTCTCCCTCCTGCAGGCCCGTCTCCCACTGAAGTGGATGGCTCCAGAGAGCATCTTTGACAAGGTCTATACTACCCAGAGTGACGTCTGGTCCTTTGGGGTCCTCCTCTGGGAAATCTTCTCACTAGGTGAGTGCTAAGGAGGGTCATGCTGCTGAAGGAGGCAGAACCTCTTTTCCCACATAGCAGCTTGGTGGGTGAGTCCTGAGCAGGAGGCTGTAAAGCTCTAAGCAGTCTAAGGGGAGGTGGGAAGAGACGTCAGTGTGGGCAAAAGAATTATGGAGGCCATATCCACTCATTAACAGGGTGATGGGAGACAGGCATGCCAAGGTGACATCCTGCTAACCAAGGCAGTGGGACCTGTCTCAGGCAGCACCAAGGACTTGGGGTGTATATGAGAAGTCACCATCAAAACCAGCGCTTTGGGAGGAAGGGCAGTCTCAGGGAAGGGAGTGCTTTGTGTGTCCTCATTTCATGTTCATGTGCATGCATGTTCCCACCTCTCTTTCCATCTCCTTTAGGGGCGTCTCCATACCCTGGAGTCCAGATCAATGAGGAGTTCTGCCAGAGACTCAAAGACGGTACCAGAATGAGAGCCCCCGAGTATGCCACAGCAGAAATGTGAGTCAGAAACCTCACGGATCCCAGCACAGGGCAGGACAGGCCCCTCTGTGGGATGGTAGAAACCTCCCAGATCCCAGCATAGGGCAGGACAGGACCTTCTGTGGGATGCAAAGACCTTTCAGACAGGACTGGGGATGAGCCACCACCTCCTTCATACCAGGCAGCTGCCTGAAGGGCAAGCCAGATGGATTTGAATGCAGGTCAGAGCTATCTAGGAACATCAAAGCCCTTGTATACACACACTGGGATTGGGTCCTGAAGTGGACAATGTGCTTTCCCACTCTGGAGGGTATTAGAGGTGTCCAAATTTGCTCCTTGTGTACTGTTATATTCAGTGCATAATGAAATAACCCCCTTCCAGTAGGTCCACATGGCCTAATAGCTGGGGGGTGCCGAGCTTTCATTTACAGTGCAGGTACCACATGGGTGGGAGCTGCAGAGTGGGGCAGAAGGGGTTTCTGTAGCATAAAACCAGCTTCTCTTCTTGGCAGTTACCGTATAATGCTGAGCTGCTGGCACAGTGATCCCAAGGAGAGACCAACTTTCTCCGACCTGGTGGAGATACTGGGGAACCTTCTTCAGGAAAATGTCCAGCAGGTGAAAACCTCCCTGTGTCCCTGCCCAGCTCCAGACAGCCCTTTCTTCTCCCACAGCTAGTTCCCTTCCTGTGCCCTCCTCTGACTCCCTGGCCAATGCAACACTTTTGCGTAGGCCAAAGGATATCACAGCATTTCTTGGATCAGAGTTCTGTGTTTCCCAGAGGTATTGGAAAGCTCATTTCTGGCGTAGCCCTCTCACTGCATCCTAATATAGCTCCACTCCTCGCAGGGCGGGTACCCTCTCAGTCGTCATTCCAATATTTCCGTCCTAATCCCCAGATGATTATTTT
Organism: Jacana jacana; assembly: GCA_013400555.1. Taxonomy (NCBI): domain Eukaryota; kingdom Metazoa; phylum Chordata; class Aves; order Charadriiformes; family Jacanidae; genus Jacana; species Jacana jacana. The sequence continues at coordinate 112,947 of VZTM01028305.1, read as the reverse complement.
AAATTTTTCAGCTGAGTCAAGGCCCTGGCACTCCTGCCTCCCACACGCCTGCATAATGAAAACCAGGACTTCATCAGGATTTCTGAAACTCTATCCTCAGATCTAAATATCAGGGCCATGTGAACCAAACAACTGTTCCATTAGAGCAGGCAGATATACAAATTTCTCCGAAACTATTACTAATCGCTGCCATGCAAGAGCTCACCAGGAGTTTTAACTGTGATGAGTATGAGCCCTGATTTCAACATTTTCTTGATGTTCCATTTCATAAGACGATAGCTAAATGCTTAAATATGAGAACTTTCTCGTCTTGACGTCCCTGTTTTTAACCTTTCAGCACTGGATCCCAGCACACGCATGACTAAGCCACAATGATGTGGCTCCGGAACAGAGTGTTCTGTCCATGTAGACTAGAGAACTGTAGGTGCCATAGGACTGGGTTGTTTTCCTGCTCACACGCACCTCCATGCACCTGCAACACCTGATGCAGAGGGCACAGAAAGCTCCAGCCAGATACTCTGTCCCAGAGAAACAAAAGTCAAACTAGACATTTTCTTCCCCAGCTCTGACAGCCTCTGCTTGTAAGCCCTTTCTGGTGGGAAAGCCCTCCCCTTCTTGCAAGGCCACTTACTGTTCTTCCTACCAGGAAGGGAAGGATTACATCCCACTGAACGACTCTCACAGCTCAGAAGATGATGGTTTCTCCCAGGTGCCTTCCTCTGCCCAGCAAAACTCAGACGAAGAGGACTTTGACATGAGGATACGCTGCCACAGCCTAGCAGCAAGGTGAATCCCCTCTGAAAAGAGCAGAGAGCACCTGGCAGGCAGCCAGGAGCCTGAGGGATATGGGGAGAGCACAGTAGCAAGATGTGGGAAAAAATCCCAGGTGATCAGGTGTGATCCAAGAATTTTGGCCATAGCATCTTTTGCTTATAAAAGCAAAATCACTTTCCTTTGCTGATGAGAAAGAGCCCTTGATGTGTAAGTCTATGGCATTTCTTCCCCTGCCTCTGGCTATGCTGCCAGAGCATCACATCCCACTAAAGACATCATGGTAGATGAGGAAAGAAGGGGTCAGCTGGATCTGTGCACTTCTTCTAGTGCAGGAGCTTCATCAGCTTTATCCTCTCTGTTTCTAACTAACCCAGAAGAGATGAGGCTTCTCAACTCCAGGGAGCTGTGATAGTGGGATTCCTAGGATTTATATGATATTATTCTGCTTGTCCAAAGTGGAGAGGTAATCAGGGCCTGGTTCCATCAGGAAGTCTGGGTGCTCCCTACTGCAGAAGTAGTATGGGATTAAGAGACCTAAGGTGATCCTGCTCCCTTCCCAAAATCCACCCTTTGGGTCATACACCTCCCTGGGTATTTTGTTTGCATGAAGAGGAGAGGAGGTTGGGTTCAGGTCCTGTTTATTCTGGAGATTGACTGCATTGGCTATACTGAACACAGTATGCTTCTGTCAGCAGATACTACAACTGTGTCTCATTCCCTGGTTGTTTGACGGGAGGAAATCAGATCAGGTGTCCATCCAGGATAAAGACATTTGAAGAGTTTCCCATGACACATACAATGTACAAGGCGCACCCGGTGAGTAGCATCTGGGTGGAACTGAGCAAGGGGCAAAGAAATGTTCAGCTGTTTCCTGACACCTTTGTTGTTCAGATCATGGAAGGAAGATCCCTCCTATCTGATGTCAGTCTGTCTGTGTCATTCCTGTTCGGTCTGTCCAGTCCTATGCACATTCATTTCTCCACTTGGCACGTAGGGGGTTCTCTACAGCACAGCTCGGGCTGCCTGAGAGTGAAATAGGGAGGTTAGATGTAAAAGCAAGGACTATAAAGGACCTCAGAGAAGAGCCTGCTCTTCACCCTTCTCGAATCTGTAAATATGGCCTGGTTAACCATACTGGAATCCAGCCAAGGCTACAGAAATTCAGAGTCTTTGTCTGGAATTCCTGCATCCCGACCCACACAGCAGTGTGCAGCAGGGATCCTCCTGGCCTTTCCAAACTGGGCTGGTATTTATATCCTCTGTAGTGGCAAAATGTAAGTCATACCTTTAGTCTCAGAGAAAATGTCATCTCTTACAGAGTCAATGGTAATACATCTTCCAGGCAGGGAGTACCCTCTTTTTTTTTCCCCCCAAAGTGGCACTGAACTGCACCCACAAATCCTACCTTTTTACATACTACTTTTAAGAAGGCACCTAAGAAAATCAGCTCCGGTTGGAGCATGCTAGTAAAGTGCCCCTACTCCTTTTTTCCCATCACAGATACACATGATCTCATCTCCTGAATGATTCCTCCTCCCTTCCCGCTCTGATCAGTTGACAGGGATGTTACTGATAACTCCTGTTGCTTCCTTCCAGGACAATCAGACAGACAGTGGGATGGTTCTGGCATCTGAGGAATTTGAGAGGATAGAAAACCGACACAGAAAAGAAGGTGGATTCAGGTACTCCTCAAGTCTAGCCACTCAGACCTCCCTGCTGTCAAATGCAGACCAGGAGGCAGCTCTTGGTGTTTCCCCGTAGAGTACATCTCTTGGGGCTCTCAGCACCAGCAGAGCTGTGGGCCCTGAGCCAGATAAGTCTGTGCACACAATAATGAGAGGCAAAATGCAAGAAGAACAGACCTGCCTGCTGCTTCCTAGGGTTTAAATATATAAACTGTGCCCATTCCATGAGAATGTGTCTGTTAAGGTAATGAGGCACAGTGCAGTGACGGTGTTAATAGGACTCTTACTGCTTATTGACATTTTCTGGTGAAATGTGTCAGGGCTTGTTCCAGCAGTGCAGGTGGGGATGGATGGAAACTATACAACTGCCACCTCCCTCCCCAGCCTTGAGCCGTGTGCTGCAGGGTGCTGATGTGGCCCTGCAGGGATGGTACAGCCTTAGGACTTTGCACATGCCAGCACTGAGCCTGGCAGGTTGAACTGGCTCTCTCAGGGGCTGAGGATGTTAGGGATGGTTATGTCCTTGCCCCGGGCTTGGAGACTGGTCAAAAACTTGCCCAGCTCATCTCTGCTTGGTGCCAGAGCATGCTGGGACCTTGTCTCTGTGACAGTGTGTTAAGAGAGCCATGTCAGCTCATGCATAGACAAGGCCAGTTCCAAGCTTCTCTCTCACCTTCTCTGCCTCCCAGCATCAGGTCAGGCTGGTCATTGTCTTTTCCCTTAGCCATAGCCCTGCGTATGGCCTCTCTGCTGTGGTATCAGGCTGTCTCCTGCTTCTTGTCCTTGTCCTTTTTTCCCTAAGGAACATTCCCATTGTCTCCTACACCTGGCATCCCATCTCCTGGAAAACACTGCCCTTAAGCCTCTCCATGAATGTGTCCCTGCCCTTGCTCTTGTGACTTTATGTCAGTCGCCTGGTATTAGTGGGTGCTGAGACGGGGTTGCTGATTTCCTCCTGCATCTTCTTCATCATCTTCCATCATTTCCTTTCCCCCACCCTGGCTGTTGGTTTGTATCAGTTTCTGTTACTCCTGCCAGGTCTGTGAACAATTGAGGCAATGTCTCATCTCTCCCTGCTCAGTGGGGTCCCAACCCTTCCCTGGGCTTCCCAAAGGTACCTAGAAGAGCTGAAATAAATAACTCTCCGGCCAGGTTATGTGCAGATTTTTCACAAAATGTACCGAGGTTCAGAGCAAGCCCTGGTGCTGTGCTTTGCAATGGAGGCACAGGTCCACTCCTGCCCCAGCCTCTGCCCCATGCATTAGCAGATGGTGTTTGGTGAAGCTGGGCACTCTCTAAGCAGATGAGAGGCCTTCCAGGAGTGCTCAGACTGATCTTCTGTGTCTCTCTCCCCGCAGCAGTAAAGGGCCCAGCAGAACTGCAGAGCTGCCGGGGGAACAGTCGGACCTGCGGGGCAGATGTCGGCCGTCGTTCGGGTCCCAGGTCGGAGGCCAGACTTTTTACAACAGTGAATACGGGGAGCTGTCAGAACACTCTGAGGACGGCAGCTGCACCCCACCGGGAGCGGGGGGCAGTCCCCCCACTCTCCACACTTCCTTCTTCTCCGAGCAGTACTAACGGCATCGGCCCCGGGAGGCGCCAGCCAAGGCACTCCCTCTCGCCATCCAGGCATGTCATCAGGGTCACTCAGAGCTTCTCCTTCAACCTACACCCAGCCCCAGCAGGGAACCTACCCCAAAGGGATGGGGAACACCGATGTCCTTGGAACCGCAGCACGACAGCCCATGCAGCACCTCCAGCTGCAGCTTCCCCGTGCCGGCACTGGAGAGAGCGCCTCACCGATTCCTCCGGTTTCTTTTCTCCCCGTGGCTCAGACAGATGCATTCCACCGGCAAGTGGGTGCCTGTGTTGAGCACTACAGCACCTTCTGCCTCACGGCCAGCCTCCACGCAGAACAGCTTCCCATTCAGAAAGCCCATTTCGGGTCAGATATAAATAGATCTGTCTTAGTCTCAAGTTTCTTCCTGGTGCACAGCCTGAATGTTTTTCCTTGGATTGCTTCCTCCTCCTCTCCTCATGATGTCAGCTGCTGAGCTGCCCAGCAGAATCAGAAGGAAGAAATCCCTAGTGGTATTCGCAGCAAGAGCAGGACATTTTAAAGAGGTGTATGGAGCGATCCCGAGGGATCTCTGTAAATGTTCACGCACGCTGTTCATCCTGGGCAGGTGCCAGCCTCTCCATCTCCGCTGCAAGCAACACCCACACCCCTCTCATCTCTGCTGGCGGGAAACCTGTCAATCTGCCTTATCACCGGGATTATTTTAGCCATCTCAACCCAGTTAGCGCTGGGTAGGCCATCAGCTGATGGCTGGCGCCCTCCCAGTCAGATAAATAGCAACTCCTTTTGCAGGCCTTGTGCAAAACAGGTTTATACACTCTGTGCTGGGAGCAGGTTACTCGCAGGTCTGCTGCTCTCACCTCACCCTTCTCCCAGAGCAATGCTGAGATCATTTGTTGCTGGAGTGAGAAATTAAAGCAAACCTGTGTTAATTTCAGCTGGCTTCTAAACATAGAGCAAAAATGGGTTGTTTGCTGGGAGGAAAGGGATCAAAGTGGTAGAGAGCAAAATGTTTGTTTTCAAGTTGCTGCAAGGGTTTTGGAAACAATGGCCGGAACAGGGCTCCAGCAGTGAGGTGCCCTGGGCTGCGTCCCCGGGTGCACTGGCATCACTGAGCACAATGGAAGGCAGCACCTGGCCAGGGCTCAAGCCCCAGTTCTCCTGGATGGACAATTCTGCACCACGACCTTTCCTGTTGCCCCAGTTCCCTGGCTCTAAGGAGGCACTCTCTGCCCAACGGGCTCCTCTCCAATTCCTGTTGCAGAGCCACCAGCACCGTGTACCTGTCGCTGGGGGACTGAGAAACATCTATTTGCTGAGGAAACATCACTTGAGCCTTTTGTTTCTAAAAGACACCACATGAATTCAGAGCTCTGAGGAACCTCTGCAGCTCCTCTCTACAGATTTCTGCGCTGCTGCCTCACCGCTTCCCACCTACTTCTTTCCATCCTGCTCACAATTCGAGAGCTCAGCCATGGAGCATGGCTACCTCACCGCCAGAGGAGTCTGGGGTGAAGAGGCTCGCCTCAACAGCTTGTCCTCTTCTCCCACATGCCTGTGGCTGGCACAGTTCCTTGCACCGGGGCATCTCAGCACGGGGGAGTTTCTGCGTGTGGGCCACACCTCTGTGCACCGAGCCAAGGGTTTGGGTTGGACTTTTGAGATCGTGCTTGCTGCCAGACGGACTGCTTTCCCAAACTGTGTTTCTTTTCCAGCAGAGGGTTTTATGCATTTCCTGATGTCAGCCTGTTGAGGCCTTATGGATGACTTTCCCAAGTCTTAATTACAGTTCTCCACACACATGTAATGGGGAGATTTACTTAGCACATGGGAAAAGCACGCCTGTCGTTCAGATCCTCTAAGCCTGCCTAGAGTGCCCGATGTTCCCCTCCCTTTTCGTGTCGGCGGGATGACATGGCTGTAATTTCCATGGCAGAGAGAGGCACAAAACCAGACCGGCTTGAGCCAAACTGGCTCAGGGCATGCAATTGGAAACTGCATGTGACAATGAATTCCCTGACTTCTACTGGAGGCCCCCAAAGTTGCCAGGAATTTAAGCATCTTTTAAGTAATTGTTATGACTCAGTAAGAACACTCTGGCAGGAGATGCTGGAGAGCCAGGCCAAGGAAGTAGGACAGCCAAAGGGGTGTAGGCCAGAGCAAATTCTCCTGCCCTCATCTTGCCCTGGTTTTTGAACTGGTGGTTCTCTTGACAGAAGGAAGGCTGCTTGTGCCCTGTGCTGCTCTCGTTTCCAGTGCTTCGCAAACATTTCTCTGCCTGGAAACACAGCCCCATCTGAGAGACAGGTCTATAAATTAAATAATAGTTGAAAAACAGAATTCCAAAGTAGCTGCAAGTCCTTGTCCATATGTGAGAGACACAAACATACTAGCAAAGCCCAACACTTGCAGGGCACTGGCTGGATTCCTCAGCAGAAAGGGGACAGAGGCGTTTGAGCGCCACAGCTGGCTGTCAGCGCTCCCACCCAGCCAGGACAGCTGCGCTCTGGCTCTAGGTTCAGCTCTAAATCGGTCACCAGCATTCTCGTGGAGAAGGGCTACTTCATCAGAGCCGTTGTTAACAGTCCCCTGCTTCGCTCTAGGCTAAGCACTGGTGTGACATCTGATTTTTCACCCTTCAAATAATTTGCCTCCACAGAAGTTTATTTTCTGGTCTTTTGCACCATCTTGATGGGGGGTGGAATTAGATCCCATTGTATCTGTGTCAACAGCACGGCATGAACAATGCAGCCACGATACCAGCAAAGGCTGGCTCCTCTTCAGACACTCCTGCTGATGAAGAACAATCATAGTGTGGGATATTCAAGAGCTGTTGAAGCAATTGTACTTTCGCTCTCTTGAAAGTAGACTAAAATTAGAGTGTACAGACCCGATACCCTTCCCCACACTCTTGCATTCTTTCTGGCAGATATTTTTTTGTTACAGTGTCCAGATAAGCATGAGCATGAAATGAAGCCGGTCTGGGTTGGGTTTAAGATGTGAGGCAACAGTGCTGCCTGTCTTTCCACAGCGACAGGGCAGTGTTTCAACTTTTTCAACCCCGGGTTCTATAGCTGTGCCTGCTCACAGTGCGCTCTCTGTTGTGTTTTGTTTGGGCTTTTTACTGGAACTCAACACTGAAGCTAAGCTATTTATCATCCTCCTCCTTTAAAATGACTGCTCTCGCTCTATGCGCAGTCTCATTCTTCCTTACAAAGTGTTGGCATTGAGAGGACATTCCTCCCTTGTGAAAACAAAGCGTTGGGTCCCCTACTTGCAAATACACGTGTGTCTCTGAAGGAAAAAAACCACCCTGTGTATCAAGTAACACTTCATTTATATTGCAATATTTTAACCTGGTACCTGTCGTTGCTACAGCAGCATTCCATGTTTCAGTGGGCTGCCTTTGGAGCAAGTAGGTTACACCATGGGTTGTGTGTGAGTACAGAAGTGTGGTCTGTGTGTGCGAGCGAGTGTTTTGTGGGTGAGTGTCGGGGTGTNCAGAGGGAAGATGGCGGCGGGGCTGGCGGCGGGCCTAGAGGCAGGTAAAACCCGACAGGAAAGCGAAGGGCCAGTGTGAGTCACGGGCGGGATCTGGACTGAAGGAAACGTGCTGTTGGAGACGGAACTTAAACGGATTTATGACCATAAATGCATATGTTCACTGTGGGGCCCTTCACTGTAGAAAGATACTGAGGTGCTGGAGTGAGTCCAGAGAAGGGCAATGGAGCTGGTGAGGGGTCTGGAGCACAAGTCTTGTGAGGAGAGGCCGAGGGAGCTGGGGGGGNTCACAATTCGAGAGCTCAGCCATGGAGCATGGCTACCTCACCGCCAGAGGAGTCTGGGGTGAAGAGGCTCGCCTCAACAGCTTGTCCTCTTCTCCCACATGCCTGTGGCTGGCACAGTTCCTTGCACCGGGGCATCTCAGCACGGGGGAGTTTCTGCGTGTGGGCCACACCTCTGTGCACCGAGCCAAGGGTTTGGGTTGGACTTTTGAGATCGTGCTTGCTGCCAGACGGACTGCTTTCCCAAACTGTGTTTCTTTTCCAGCAGAGGGTTTTATGCATTTCCTGATGTCAGCCTGTTGAGGCCTTATGGATGACTTTCCCAAGTCTTAATTACAGTTCTCCACACACATGTAATGGGGAGATTTACTTAGCACATGGGAAAAGCACGCCTGTCGTTCAGATCCTCTAAGCCTGCCTAGAGTGCCCGATGTTCCCCTCCCTTTTCGTGTCGGCGGGATGACATGGCTGTAATTTCCATGGCAGAGAGAGGCACAAAACCAGACCGGCTTGAGCCAAACTGGCTCAGGGCATGCAATTGGAAACTGCATGTGACAATGAATTCCCTGACTTCTACTGGAGGCCCCCAAAGTTGCCAGGAATTTAAGCATCTTTTAAGTAATTGTTATGACTCAGTAAGAACACTCTGGCAGGAGATGCTGGAGAGCCAGGCCAAGGAAGTAGGACAGCCAAAGGGGTGTAGGCCAGAGCAAATTCTCCTGCCCTCATCTTGCCCTGGTTTTTGAACTGGTGGTTCTCTTGACAGAAGGAAGGCTGCTTGTGCCCTGTGCTGCTCTCGTTTCCAGTGCTTCGCAAACATTTCTCTGCCTGGAAACACAGCCCCATCTGAGAGACAGGTCTATAAATTAAATAATAGTTGAAAAACAGAATTCCAAAGTAGCTGCAAGTCCTTGTCCATATGTGAGAGACACAAACATACTAGCAAAGCCCAACACTTGCAGGGCACTGGCTGGATTCCTCAGCAGAAAGGGGACAGAGGCGTTTGAGCGCCACAGCTGGCTGTCAGCGCTCCCACCCAGCCAGGACAGCTGCGCTCTGGCTCTAGGTTCAGCTCTAAATCGGTCACCAGCATTCTCGTGGAGAAGGGCTACTTCATCAGAGCCGTTGTTAACAGTCCCCTGCTTCGCTCTAGGCTAAGCACTGGTGTGACATCTGATTTTTCACCCTTCAAATAATTTGCCTCCACAGAAGTTTATTTTCTGGTCTTTTGCACCATCTTGATGGGGGGTGGAATTAGATCCCATTGTATCTGTGTCAACAGCACGGCATGAACAATGCAGCCACGATACCAGCAAAGGCTGGCTCCTCTTCAGACACTCCTGCTGATGAAGAACAATCATAGTGTGGGATATTCAAGAGCTGTTGAAGCAATTGTACTTTCGCTCTCTTGAAAGTAGACTAAAATTAGAGTGTACAGACCCGATACCCTTCCCCACACTCTTGCATTCTTTCTGGCAGATATTTTTTTGTTACAGTGTCCAGATAAGCATGAGCATGAAATGAAGCCGGTCTGGGTTGGGTTTAAGATGTGAGGCAACAGTGCTGCCTGTCTTTCCACAGCGACAGGGCAGTGTTTCAACTTTTTCAACCCCGGGTTCTATAGCTGTGCCTGCTCACAGTGCGCTCTCTGTTGTGTTTTGTTTGGGCTTTTTACTGGAACTCAACACTGAAGCTAAGCTATTTATCATCCTCCTCCTTTAAAATGACTGCTCTCGCTCTATGCGCAGTCTCATTCTTCCTTACAAAGTGTTGGCATTGAGAGGACATTCCTCCCTTGTGAAAACAAAGCGTTGGGTCCCCTACTTGCAAATACATGTGCGTCTCTGAAGGAAAAAAACCACCCTGTGTATCAAGTAACACTTCATTTATATTGCAATATTTTAACCTGGTACCTGTCGTTGCTACAGCAGCATTCCATGTTTCAGTGGGCTGCCTTTGGAGCAAGTAGGTTACACCATGGGTTGTGTGTGAGTACAGAAGTGTGGTCTGTGTGTGCGAGCGAGTGTTTTGTGGGTGAGTGTCGGGGTGTTTGCACGCGTGAGGTTTCCCTGCCCAAGTGAGGGCTCGTGAGTGTTTGTAACTCACGTTGAGTCTCGTCTCTGGAAGTTCACGGTTATATATCAAACCCAGTTAGATCACCGCTTTCCTTTCCTCTCCTCCTATAGTACTTGTTATCCTTTGTCATTAAGAGTTTTGTTGTAATATCTAAATGTGAAAATGAATAAAGTCGTACCTGGCAGATGCTCTCTGGTTCCTGGAGGCCGCCAGCAGGTGCTGTGGCTCTGCCTGCACCAGGCCTCCCCTCCCTGGCCCAACCAACTACCACACTTTGGTTTTATTATTTTTATTTTCATTTCCCCGCATCCTCTAGGAAACAGCTGGCCTTTGTGGCATTTCCATCCAGGATGAAACTCGGCCTTTTTCTCATGATGCAGCCGGATACGCTTTGGTTAAGCTTGATGACAGGACCCGGCTCAGCCCTCCACCCCGCCGCCATCTCCCACAGACCCGGCTCTCCCTTACCGCCTCGGCCCCAGGGCTCTGCGACTCCCCCGACCCCTTCTGTCCTTGTGATCGGTTCCGGGAGGGACCGACGGCAGGGGAGNGGTCTGGAGGACAAGTCTTGTGAGGAGAGGCCGAGGGAGCTGGGGGTGGTCAGCTTGGAGAAGAGGAGACTGAGGGGAGACCTTCCCGCTCTCTACAACTCCCTGAAAAGAGGTTGAAATGAGGTGAGGGTTGGTCTCTTTTCCCAAGTACCAGGCAATGGGAGAAGAGGAAATGGCCTCAAAGTGTGCTGGGGAAGTTTAGGATGGAGCTTAGAAAAAATATCTTGATGGAAAGGGCTGTTAAAGATTGGAACAGCCTGCCCAGGGAAATGGTGAAAACACCATCTCTGGAGGTATTTAAAAGATTTTCAGATGTGGTGCTGAGGGACATGGTTCAGTGGTGGTTTGGGCAGTAACAGGCCAGTGATGATGGGCTGGGAGGCAGGAGGGAGCAGCCCAGTCCTGGTGGCCCTGCATGTGGCACAGGGCAACCTCCCGGCTCTTGCTCCCTCATAGAAGGGACCAAGCTGGCAGCCCTTGCAGAGACACTCGGGCACAGCACAGTGTCTATCTCTGGCAGAAATGTAGCAAATGTTTTCTCAAATGCTTTTTCAGAAATATTCAGATCTCAAAAGTGCTTGGAGATCCTGCTCTGAAGGTCAATGCAGGAATGCGAGGGTGGTAGGACACTGACCCAGAGAAGCTGTGGATGCCCCATCCCTGGAGGGGTTCAAGGCCAGGCTGGATGGGGCTTGGAGCAACCTGGTCTGGTGGGAGCTGTCCCTGCCCACAGATGGTTTGGAACGTGATGATCTTTAAGGTCCCCTCCAACCCAAACCATTCTCTGAGTCTATGAAGAGTAAGAAATCCTCCAGGCTCTTAGGACTCCTGGCCCCTTCTGAGGACATTTCAGCAATAAAGCACGTGACTTTTCGTTGTAACAAAGCAGAGTTCTTTGTGCTGAAACGTCAAATTACCGACTGCGCTGCAAGAAGGCTGGCTCTGAAACGTGTCCTGCCTGATGCAGGGTCCCTGCGTTTGCCACGACGCTTGCCCTCCAGCTGGGGTGAAAGGTTGACAGAGATGTTGAGAAGCCATTAATGGCGTGTGGTTCCTCACCCAGATTTTACCAAGAAGGCCAAAATTAAAAAAAAAAGTGATAATAATCAAAGTGGCTGCTTCAGAAATATTTCCTGGATCACAGTGATGTTTCTATAGAGCTTTTCCTCAGCAGCTTCTCAGAGGGTTTTACAGGGCCACACGCCTTTCAGCAGAGCCCATCAGCCCATTCTGCTCCCAGACGCAAGTTTGGAGGCTGCAGCGTTCCTCAGGAATGGCACGAGTCTCTCCAAGGGCAGGATTGGAGCCATCACTTGCACTTCCATGAAATCCAGACTCTGCTTTATCCCGAACGGATATCCCACCAGGTGCATCCCAAATGGATAAACCACCAAATCCGCCAGAAGGGAACAGTTTATAAGACACTGGGGTGAAGCACCAGGCTTCTTGGAAGGCCACCAAGGAGATCCTTTCTCACGAGCCCAGCAGCGCAGCTGTTTGTCCAGAAATTCAGAAAAACGTCCTAACTCACAGCCCCGCCGTACTGACGGTCTCTGCCACAAATGATTTCCAGACAACCCAGATAATTTTGCCTTTCAAAATCCCAGAGGGACACTGCGTTATTTTGTTACTTCTCTGGTCGTAAAGAGGCTGAAATCCTCAAAACAACTGTGACGTTAAAGAGCGTCGATTCATCAAGCCCCTGTTACAGTAGTCCGTGGGACTCGCGTTCGTTAACGTGGGTGTTGGTAAGAGTTCCCGCCTCAGTTCGCCAGGAGTAACTCCAGATTAGGTAGGAGCAACCAAACCCTGACAGGCAGTTCCTGCCCCAGCTGCCCTCTCGGCGTTAACTGGGTGGCCCGAACACCCCCCGCACAAACCTCTTTTTCACACGTTCAGCCCTTTTTCTCCCCAGAATTCACACAGGCTTTTTCGCCACCTCTTGTGTCTTTCAGATGGTCAGCGCGCCTGACCTGGACATTACAGACGCTGAGGAGCTGTTAATGTTAATTAGCCGACACCTAATTCCCTAAAGAACCCCGGGTCGCCGAGGCCAAAGGCTCCTCACAGGTGCGGGGGAAGCTCCCGCCGCCGCCATGGCCACCCTCCTCCCCCGCCGCCACGCCCGGGTGACGTCATCCGATGAAACCCCGCCCTTTTCATCTAGCCCCGCCTTCCAATAGGCGTGGTTTGATCCTAGCCCCGCCTCCCGCCCTCGTGGCGTGGCTCGGCGCGGGGCGTGGTGCGCTTGCGCAGTGTGGGGAGCGG
>VZTM01028305.1:41745-100127 GCA_013400555.1 Jacana jacana | reverse complement strand
TCCCCTGGCTCCTCCCATGGCATGAGCCCGTGCTTTCTTCCCTTACCCCCACCATCGCCCGCTTTCGGTCTTTCTTCGCTCCTGTGCTGTCAGATGGAATAAAGTACACCCGGGCGTGCGGGGCAACCGGTGACGGCCGTCGGGAGTCGAAGATGAGCTGGCGGTGGGCTCGCCAGCACCGGAACGGCGGCCCCTCCGTCCTGCTGCTGGTGCTGCTGCCGCTGCTGCTGCTGTGGCACGGCCAGGTCGGCGCCGACAACGCCAGCCAGGCGTATTACACCGCCCTCATCAACGTGACGGTGCTGAGCCCCGAGCGGGGCGGCCCCACGCTGCTGCGCATCGACCGCGGGCGCTACGGGCAGGACTCCCCCAAGGTGGAGGTGAAGGGGCTGCTGGTGGCTCCCGTCCCCATCAACGGAGGTAACGCTTCCCCCAACCCCCTTCCCTCCCCACCTTCCGCATCGCTCCGCCGTCGGGTGTCCGCTGCCGGCCTCGGTCTGGGCTCCGCCGGCTTTCCTAGAGAGCTCTGGCAAAAGAGGAGGAAGAACTTGCCCAGAGGAAAATTTAAAAAGGGAAAGGAAAAAAAAAAAATCCATGAGAGTGCTGGCTCGAATAACAGCTCTGCGAAGCATAGTGTGTTTGCCGGCACGGATCCCAGTAGGGTAGTCCTATTGAGCCACCAAGATGTTATTTCTAAACTAATTACAGAGGGTTGGTAGCAGTAGTTAACAGGGTTTGGTTTCAGGGTTGCCATGATGTACCCCAGAACAGCTGCGACAGAAGTGCCTCTGGAGGGCTTGTGCAGCTGCATGAAGTCATGCTAGTTCAGTGTATGTTTCTTAAAAATGCTTCTTTTCGCTGTCCATCAGGTCTTGGAAGGACCCAACCCCTCAAGGTGTTAGTTACGCTCATGGCTGATCCAGAATGCGCTTGTTTGCAGGACTGAACACTGTGTAGAGTCTCTAAATAAGTTTTCTTTTTATTAAGTCCATCAGTTGTTCCCTGAGAAATGTTGGGTTTTATAGAGAATACTAGTTTGAACAAGTTAAATTATTGCCCTGATTTTTGCCTGAAATGAAGCCCATTGCTTCAGTCACGATGACGTGATTTTAGTAGTATCTTATTTTGCAAGCTTTTCTTGGCGTTATCTAAACTGCCATCTTTAAGAAATGGACCACTTGATGAATCACAGTGGTCCCAACCCGGCTCCCGGACAATAGACCTCTCAGTATTGCATTAAGTGAAATAACAGTCAGTTAAAATGCTCTTAAATGGTGAATATTAAGAAGTGGGGGTGGGTGGGGTTTTGTTGGGTTTTTTTCAGGAACTGGTAATGTAAAACTACTGTATTATTAAAATCTTTTTGAGAGTTTACCTTATCTTGAGATGGGGAAAAAACTGTGATGCTTCTTCAGAGCAAAAAGGATCCTGCTGGGCAGCCTGCTCCAAGCTTCTGGTCTGTATGAAGCAGGCTGTGCTTGCCAATGTCATTGAAGCTGTTTCTTCAGCTTTACAACACATTAACTGGAATAGATTAATAGATAATAATAGGGGTGGAAAGCTGAAGAAGCAGAAATTGTTGAGCAAGTCTACCATGGAAAGACTTTCATTTGTACTTCAAATCCTACCTTCACGGTGCTGGAGTCAGCAATCATCAAATAGAGGCAGTCTCTCCTCCTCCTGCTTCCTGGTGTTCCTCCCTTAAACACACACACACCCCGGATGGAACCAGGAGCCTGTCCTGAAAGTGTGAGGCTCATAAACACTGTTACTGCAAGTAGGACTCTTAGGGTGGTTTTTTGTTTGTTTTTTTTTTTAACTGCTGGGGTTTAACATAAACAAGGTAGTAAAATTTATTCAGTAGCTGCGTTGTCAAAACGTTTTTGATATTAATTACTTTTTAACTTCTGTAACTTTCTCCCGTTTCTGATACCATCTTTGCCAAAGTGTGATTAAAACATGAAGGGAGGCCGACAGCATTTTCACTGGAAGCTACTAATGAGAGCAGAGCTAAATAAAATTCTGAGCAGTCCATAAACAGCGTTCTTCCACCTTGCTGCGAAGTACGGTGTGATGAATGAGCTGAGTGAGACAGCACAGCGGGAGCCTCGAAATTGCAGACCTCAGTTTCTGCAGCCCTGATCCCCTGCAGCCATTGCAACTTCGCCATCAGTTGTTGGGGAGGTTTGCTGTTGTCCTTCTGTTTGTTAACAGAAGGCTGTTAAAGCAGCCACAGCAGCTGCTGGCTTCACTTAAAGTTCTTCTGAGCTGTTCTGTGTGGATTGTTCCATAGTAGACACTATCCAAATTTTGGCAAAGTGTGCTTTGAGTGGCTTAAACATGTAGTAAGAAAGACTGGAATATTTCATGCTTTTTAAGATGTTCTTGAACACTTAAGGGTCTTATGTTTCTATTCTGTTTTTTATATATAGATTTGATAAAAGGCTATTAATTGCTTAAATGCTTTTTTTATCGGCCTCTTAATATTGTTGTTGAACTTGTTTGCAACGTGTGGGTTCTTTTCTAATACCTCCCAAGATGAGTGTCTAGCACTGGCCTCTGCTGTGGGAGCAGTAAGTGCTCTACCCCAGTTCTCATGCAACTAAAGAAAAGGACCCTATGAGTGTTAGCAGCTACGTTTGAAGATACCTTGACTTGGAAACTGCTTTGGGGTCAGGCATTCAGCCATTCCTTGGGCTGTCCCTCGAAATTTCCTTGAACGTGGAGTGGCCTGTTAGCACTGTGATGGTGTTGACTGGGACATCCATATTTTAGAGCTGAAATGTCCTTCCTGTCACATTTTTGCTGGCTGTGTTAAGATCCTTTATTCACTGCCTGCAGGGACATAGGGGAATTTGCTAATTCAAGATTTAGGGGCAGTGCTCTGCTGCTGAACTTGCACCATTTGTAATAGCGCAGTCTGGGGCTTTCAGTGGTGAGCTCTGCAGTGGTTTGTGTTAACTCATGTTCTTGAATATGCCCAGTATTTCATATGCTACTTCTTGAAGTTGTCAGTCCCATGTGATTCACATCCTTTAAATTTCAGTGCAGAATGACGTCTCCTGTCACTCCTCCCCGTCTTTAGCAGGATTTCTTCAATGGAATTCAACCTTGTCATGTTAATACATGTCATGTTAATACGTACTCTTTCCCCTCTTTCTTTTTATAGACCCTTGTGTGAAATTGATACTGGCTTTCAAAAGCAATATTCCCCTGGCAGTCATGTGGCAGTAATTCCAGTGACCGCTTGTGAATGTGACTGGTGAAAGCCTCGCTCCAGCGAGTTGTTGGTCACAGTCGGCCACCAGCTGTAGATACAGTACCTGTGTACGTGTGTCTGCCCAAGCACATTAAATGCCTGACAGGGGCAGATATTCTCTATTAATCTTTCTTCCACTTCTGGTACCTTTTCTTACTTCTTCTAAGTTGATAATTTTTTGTTGTGGCTTAAATAATTTCTTATTCGAAGAGCGTTTTAACCAACCTCTGGATAAGAATGCTGATGAGTTATCAAATAAAGCTCTTCTGTGTGGAAGGGTAACAGTGAAATGCATCTTCGCTGTCTGGTGCAGGTTTTCTGGTAGTTTAGTTCCAGTTTATATCATCTCTTCGGTGAGGTTAATGAGCACTTCTCCTTTGATCCCTTGCTCTGCTGTTTATGACCTTGGAACCAGGAGTTTCAGCCCAAATTTCTTGCTGTAGGTACTCATGGGCAGTGTCTGTATGTCCAGTGTGTAAGTGACCTCTGCTATTAAGCATCTTTGGTATTAGGTGCCTGCCACCGGTTGTGGTGCTGGCTTTTAGGTGTTGGGCATGTTCCTCTTGCTGAGACAATCCAAGCTAGAAGCCAGTGAAGACTCACTGTAACAATTCTTGGTAGAAACTGCAGGCTTGGTAGAAACTTGTGGCTTAGTTCCCTCAAAAATGTCCTCTGTGGTGAACAGGATTCTTCTTACCTGTTGGCTCTGGGTGGTTGCACGTGGTGGTAGGTTTGGATACAGAGATGAGGACTTGGAGACCTCTGTGCGCTCTCAATGTCCCTCTCGCAGATGGTGGGACCTTGGCTGGCTGGGTAGTTGGGAAGCAGGCAGGGTGACTGGGACCACAGGGTGGGACTGGTAGGAAGAGAAGTAGCAGCAGACCCAGAGCCAAGCTTGAAAGTGTTAAGATGTGATGAACAAATGGGTCAGCAGCAAGGGGATGAAGTGGGGGAGAATGGAAAAGGACTGGAGCCTGAAGGGCTTGTGGGGAGGTGATGGGGATGCAAAAGCTGTGTTGGAGAAAGCTCATAGGAAGGCGAGATCTCTGCTGAAGGGCTGGTAGGGTTGTGGCTGGGCAAGGAGACCAGGGATTTGAGGAAAGACATAGGTTAGAAAGAGGTGGAAGCAGGAAGAAACAATATTGGCACAAGGCTAGGAGTGGAGGTATATCTTGTGCATGGTACTGTAGCTGCTGCGTTTTGTAGCATCTGACACTTCATAAACATGTTGTGTGAACAAGTTTTAGCTGCAGAAGGCTTAAAATGACAGTTTCCTGGTAACTGCAGAGCCTTAGGTAACATTCAGAATTTTGTGTTCTTTGCTGGCCCAGAATCAAAACAATCAGCTTCAGGGAAATGCAAGGAGGAAATGTACCAGTAAATACAGAGTGGTGGGAAAAACAGAAATCTTGTGCATGCTTCCATCCTTTACCATTGGGCACAGTATCCAGCTTAATTAGCACTGATGAATTGATAGCAGAAGTGGAGGTTATATACTGGAGTTTATAGCCATAATTGTAGTACACTTACTGAGCCTGCAAGATTAAATCTTAACTATTACAGGACTCTTCTAAGCTTCAGTGGTTTTCTTTTGTTTAACTTCCCTGAAACAAGTTTACTTCTTGTTCAAAGGGTTTTTAAAAGGTGGAAGTCAGAACTGGCTTGAATAAGGACTATATTGATAATAACAGAAGTAGTAATGCCTGTAAAGAAAAGAGATACATTACACGTATTAAACCCTAAGGGGATAAGAAATAACCAGTACCCTTCCCTGAAATAGGGAAGAGTCAGAGCTGCTGCGTTGCTCCTGTGGGTTTCCCAGCTGAATTCCTTTTCTGGAAATTTTATCACAGGATGATAATTACTGTGTTGCACAAGGCTGGCTGTTTTGCCAGCCAGGGCTGCGAGGTGGTACCTGCCTGGGCAGCGCCTGCTGCAGGGAGGGAATGCCACGGGGCACGGGCTGCACAGGACTGTCTTCCCCTGGGGTGTTTTTCTTCCCGATGAGCCTCCGGAGCCGCTGCCCCTCAGAATATTGTATTACAGTGGTTGAAGGTCAGACTTTAAAATGATTTCTGCGTGTGCAGCCGAGACAGGCCAGCTCTGGCAACTGGTGCTGGCCTTGGAGAGCAGAGTATTAGCTGAGCTGCGATCAATATCAAGATACCTGACCCTTTTGCTTTTTGTTTTTGTTGTGTTTTGGGTTTTTTTTAACGGGAAAAATGAAGGTATAAAATAATTAATGGCTGTGGTGTGGGATCATGGGCCTGGCCTTCCTGTAAAAGGGGGACAGAGTCAGGTAAGGATCAGTGCAGCAGCCTTAGCTGAAGTGAGACTTCACAGCTGCTTTCCAAGCAATGCAAGGGCAACAGAAACACCTGGCTTGTGAGAAAAAGCAAACCCAGCTGCAGCTCAGAAGTGGGAGACAGTCTCCTCATGGGCAGGTGTGTGCTTCAGACAGAGCCTCTGACAGCTGAGCTATTAATTTCATTTTTTCTCCCACAAAATGGCTATCCCTCTTAGAGGGGAAGGCTAAGGACCGGGTCGAGCGACGGGAAAGGAATAGGAGGAAAGTTCTGTTGCTGTTCTGATGTAAGCTTGCAGGTACTTCTCCAGTAGCTGAGGAAGCCTGGCTGGATCTATTGCATTATTAACTATTTCTTTCTCATGAATCACTAAAATGCTGTCACAAACATTAGTCCTTCAGCAGGAAGGGCTCTTGAATTTAGAAATATGCATAAGGAGAAGCAGTTACCGGCAAGGAGAGCAGTCCTCCCTGCTCTGCGAGTGGGAGCTGAAGCGCTTCTAAAATTGAGAACAGACATGCAGCCTGATGGTAAATACTTAAATCACAGCTGAGCCTTCTCTAAAGAGGCTCTTCAGTGGTGCTAGGGCTTACAGCAGAGAGGGAGATATTTACAACAGCATCGTACATTGCTGTTTAACCCAGCAGGCTGCCACTTCTAACAGGAAAATTGGGTTTTTCACCAACTCCTTCACGTTACACAGGTAGATGTGGAGAAAGGAAAGGCTGAGTAAATAACTTCCATTTCAGATAAGGCAGAGGAGTAACACACCTATAAGGAAGCATACTCAGATGGCTTTCTGTATGCTTATATCTTCTGACATTATGAAATTACAGGAGTGACTTCTGATCCTATCTTTTTATGTGCAAGAGATTTGTTTTAGAATAACTTTAATTTAATATGAAGTTGCTTTTCATTCTGGCATGGACGTCATCCAGGTAATATTTGCAAGCCCCAGTCTTTTAGATCCTAATTGGACTTTGGATGGTGGAGCCCAGATGACAATGTAATGGAGAGCTATCGATGACGACTCTTGCTGACACTGTTCCTTCTTCTCTCCCCCTTACGATGCCACTTGACACGCCTGGCCTGTTAGGTGTAAAGCAGATGTGTTATTTTAGCCAGCTCATTATGCTGCAGGGAGGCCATAATTATAAGGCTTTGGCTCTTTTCAGAGTGCATGGAGTCTTTTGAGAAGACAAGCAGAAAAGCTCAGGCTTTCCTCTATTCTATTTCAGTTAAAAGCCAAAAAGATTACTTAACATTTGTGTGGTGTAAATGGGATGCTAATGTGAAGAGAAGTGGGTTGTGACTTTGTATTTGATCGCAGGTGACCTGGAGTTAACTTAGTTTGGGTTTATCTGAAACAACCACGTTTTCCTTAATAGTTTTGAATTGCTTGTAGTGCTAAAATCACATCACCTGCTGTTAAATTTTCATCAGGACACAGTGAATCCACCTTGTCAGGAATAACATGCTGTATGTGTTTGAGTGGTGTTTGTTGGTCTGTATTGGAAAGCTTTTATCTCTTATTATCTTGTTTCCTAATCCTGTTGCTCTATCCAGTAGCATCTCGTAGCTCTGTCCACAGCTGAGAGACACTTTGATCTCTGCCGTGGTAGAAAATTTGGTACTATTTTTTCTCTTACTACTTTTTCCTTCAGTTTTTAAGCTAAACATTTTAACTCATACAAATATAAAGGTGCCTACATACATTTTTATAAAAGTCATTTAATAATAGCAGACTTTTAAGAACGCTGCCTCCCTTTTCAAGGTGCCTTTTATTGCTTTTACGATTTTTTTTTTTCATTCCAGTAGCCCATTACACTATTTTTTTTGGCCATTTTTGTATTCGCTTGGTGTGTTTTGAGGATGATTGTACCAAAAAAACCTGTAGATAATCCATCGGATTACTGCTCTTCACCCATACCATGTATTTTAAGTACATTTATATTGGCCATAGTGTCTACTTTCAGGGTTAATTTTGGCAGTTTGAGGATATTCTGTGACATTGCAGCCTTTTCTTGAATGGCATTTTCCAAAGGATGAGGATGTACCACACCTGAGATTCTTGAAGAATCACAGAATGCTTTGGGTTGGAAAGGACCTTGAGTTCCAACCCCCATGCCACGGTCAGGGACACTTCCCACTGGACCAGGTTGCTCAAAGCTCCATCCAGCCTGGTTGTGGAATGATTTCACTGGACAAGGACGGGATTTTGCCTTTCAGGGCTTGAAAAACTTCCTATCACAGTTTGCTGGTGCTTTCCCCTTCCCTTGTTTTTAAGTGGAAATGTGCTGAACAAGGGGAAGGTGCGTGAGCTGATAAACTGCTTTTATCTTAACAGAGGGCATCAAGATTACTCACTCATGTGCCCTGTTGTGGTTCTATCACATTTTTTAAAAGGGCTAGAATTCCTTTAAAAGATGTGCTATTCCCTTAAATTTAAAACCACGGAAAAGTGAGCTATGTGTTTGTAGCTTTATGAAAGTGAGTGGATATATCAGTGCACTGTGATCATTGCTGTTCATGATGGCCATCACTGGTGCTCCAAAACCTGTGGGAATCGGCACCAGTTAGCCATTTCCAAAGGGATTCGAGTAATAATGTCAGAGTAACGGAAGAAAATACTCTCTTAAAACTTAGGTTTGACCATCTATATTTCAGATTTCACCCTGATCCCTGTATAAAAGCACAAATACAAAAATACAGAGTCTGTCCCTCCGTGCCTGAAAGGGCTAATACAGCCTGGATGGAAAAACAATTGTGAAAAGGATGTGCTTGTGTCTGGCTCCCCACCCTCTTTCCAGGGGAACAGGGAGAGGCACTTCTTGTCCAAATTAAGAGATGCAACGGCTTCCTGCACGACCGCCACAAGATAGATTCTTCTGCACGGCTTTTCTTCTGGGGGAGCAAAAGATTTTCTTTCTTCTTCTTTTGGAAAAGATCCTTTAGCTGTTTGACTCTCCTTTGTCACTGGTTTTAACCTGAGCTTGAAAAGATGGGTTTGGGTTTGTTTCCAGCCGCTGTGGTAAACTGGGTATGTTTTTTTGCGGTAGAGCTTGTGTTGAACTCCCATCATCTGTGCTGAAGATCCTGTGTCTTTAACAGGAAAATGCTGTGGGACACTTGATTTGAATTGCTCTCTGGAGCTTTAATGTTTTCAAAGCTATTGTGCAAATAAATTGTTTATGCCTTGAAAAATCACTGTTTATCCCAATTATTTTTAGTAGCCAGAGATTCTTGTACTCTTGTCCATTGAAAGGGTAGGTAAGTTTGTGTTACAAGTTACTGCTGGCTCTAAATTTCTACAGTCCTTTAAGGATCTGAGCAGTGTACCAGCCCCAACAGCCTGTTTCCAGCTGTGTAGACAGAGGTGGGAAGGGGAAGGGGGGGTGGTTTGTCTGCCTTGCGTTTTGTGCCTTTCGTAGGTAGCTCCGTGTGGGCTTGGGCTGTTCCAGGAACCGTGGCAGCATCGGGAAGGGGCGAGAGCTTTTCGCAGGCTGTTGGGTTCAGACATCCGGCACTTGCCCTTTCTCTTACCCCCCCCCTCCCTTTTTCTTTCTTTACCACCGGTACCTGTTTGGCTGGTGGCTCCAGTGCGGCCTCTTGGCACAACTGCTTGTTTCTCTGGGAATCTGAAAGCACTTCCTCGCAGCGAAGGCGTGCGTGTGTGAAAAGCTGCTGTCGGCTTGCGGGGCTTTTACAAGATCAGTTTCTAGTAATGGCCTTTTCTGACAGTAGCCTGCACATGGCAGATAACACCCAAAAATCTTGGTTTCACGACCTCCTTTGTTGAGTTATGCTTTCCCGCTGCGGTGAGATTTGACTGCATTAGAAAGGAGGGAAAAATAGTAAGTTATTCTCTCCAGAATGACTGATAACCAGCTGTTTTGTAAATGCCTATAGCATATCAACCATATTCTAATGCTTTCCAGCCTCTAGGCAGGTATTGATTCAAATGTAAATTCTTTGTTCTAGCTGCACTAGAGTTAAAAATAGCTTGTGTTAGCCTGATTTTGGGGCATATAGTCACAGCTTTCAACGTGTGAGATGGTTTGCTTTGGGTTTTTTAAAGGCTTTTTGATGAGAATGCAGTTAGCTTCAGGCTTTATTAACAAGAGGATAGTGGCTTCCTGGTGTGTAACAGCAAAGTCAATACAGCAGAAGTTAGGTTGTGTGATTTTTTTTTTTATCTTTCTGGCCTGTCTGAACAAAATGCCACCGGTGTCACTGTGTTTCCCGTTGCAGTTGCAGATCGCCTGGGCTGTGACCCTCGGACACGTTTCCAGGTCCCACCCAACACCAAGCAGTGGATCGCTTTGCTGCAGCGAGGAAACTGTACGTTTAGAGAGAAAATACTGCGAGCAGCCTCACATAATGCCACAGCAGTGGTCATTTACAACAACATATCCAGTGAAGAACCTGTGACGATGACTCATCAAGGTAAATAATAAAACCTAATTTCTTTCTACTGTAATTCCTTTTCGTTTTTTTGCCCGAGTACTCTCTTGCCATATAAACTCTCGCTAAAGGGCTCTTGGCAGTGCACAGATGATGCTCTTTGGCACAGCCTGTTCTCTGATGGTGTTTACACGTATGCAATATAGTGAAACAAGCCAATAATTCTGGGAGGCTATGTCCCTTTAGCGTAGTTTTTATCCAGTGAGGAACACTTTCCTCTGCGCTGGGGATATGGGTGCTTTGGAGTGAGGAAATGCCTGTAAGTTCTCAGGAGCAGTCTGTTTCAAACCCTTCTGAGGAAGAAAAGCTAACATATAATGGAAGGCATAGAATTTTACAAATTGGCTATACCTGAGGAATTTTTGTAGTAGCACATCCTCAACTGGTTGTTGTAGCAGGGGCTTCCAATTGCTAACAGTTTTATCAGGATCTAAGCTTCCATGCTTTTTTTAACAACAGTTTATAGAGGGTTCTTTCTTTCTATGATATGTCTTTGAGTGCTACACCAGAGTCAACAAAACTTAGTGATTTGGGGAGCAGTTGCCTCTATGTTGTCTGGAATTGGGCTATTGCTGGTTTAGAATAATGCCTAAAATCTGGATTTCTACTTTTTTTACAGCTGTGTATGTGTAAAATTTTGCTGTTACTGGTGAGGTGCTTTAGCTGGTGGGAGCCTCATAATTAAACATTTTCCTTGGTTGAAATGTTTTTCACAGTTCTTATAACTACGTTTTTCTTTTATCCTGAAGGCTTTCTCAATCAGAAAAGGCATATTTCTATATTTGATGCCTGTTCTGCTAGCTGCTTTTTTTTTTCCTAGAATATTTTCAATCCTTTTTCTTTAAGCATAGGGCGTTGCTTGGAAACTGGGTTTTCCGAATTATTGCTCTGCATATTGTCACACAATTAGAATTGAATGCTTTTACTGAAGAAGTGCTATGGTTCCTTCTTTCTTTTTTACAAGGGAAATTTCTTGTGGCTTCTTCTGGTTTAGAAGGAATTGACCTTCTGAATTCTGCATACCACAGGAATTTTCCAGGGAGATTTTGACCTTTGTAGCAATTCAAAGCCTGTTGACGATCCATTTTTATCTTAGGAACCTTCCTTACACATTTTTACAAGTAATCTGCAGGCAACAAGTCCCATATTCCAGTGAAATGCTTTTTACCACCTTCCTTTTGTGTTTTTTTGCCGCTTCTCTCTCTGCTCATACAGTGCCCTCTTAAACCTTCAGCTCTGGTGCTTCTTTGAAATACCTGTAAGATTGTAAGGTCTGCAGTCTGGTTAGCTATTATTTGTGACTCCTGTGCCCTGGAATGTCATATTGGGGCAGAATAAAACCTACCAAGAACAATACAGTTCTAGTGTTGTTTGCTGTAATACATGTTAAATCTAATAATGGGTTTGATTATCATTTTATTGCCACCTTCCTCGTGATGCTGTTAGATTCAGCAGGTGCTTGCCTACTGATGGGGCTGTGTGTCCACTTTCAGTCGGTGCTTCAGCTCTGAAGACCAGTGCATCCCCTTTTGAGACAATTTCAATAGGTCCCGTGGTTCTGGCAGGTTGAAATAACCTCTCAAGGTATAAAACCTTTGGGTGAAATGGTGTTCTGTAAGCCAACCAGGCAACTCTTCAGGTATTTGATGTTTGGAAAAAAACTAACACTGTCTTCAGCATGTTAACTTCCAAATATTTACACTTACTCATGGCAAGCTTTAAAAAAATTGTAATTACTGGAGATGATGCATATTTTGTCTTAGAGTATTTTAGATTTTTGTTTTTAGCAGTATGTGCTCAGTCCCTGGTATTCTGGAATCTCTGCCCCTGGTTTGGGCTGCAGACACCATCTCAAAATTACTGTTGAAGTTGAAGCGTTCAGACTGTGCGACAGGCTAAGAGCAATTACCTAGAACTGAAGTGTGGCCTTGGCACCTCAGCGTAACGAGGAGAAAGGTTGCTCCACAGCTTCTGTTTTGATTGCGTTATGGTCTCGTAAGGGATCTCCTGAGCAATCTGTGCTTTGCAGAGCTTCCTATATCTGACTTCCTGCTCGCTTCATGTAAGAACTGCAAGCGTGTGTAACCGAGACATAACTACTCCTTTGGTGTTGGCCTCAGCACAGGGAGGGCCTGGGATTCATGCCTCTCAGGAAGGGTGTGGTGAGTAGGGCTTGAGAGGTGATCGTCCCTCTGCATTCAGCACTGGTGATGCCCCACCTTGAGTACTGCATTCAGTCTTTGTCACAAAAAAGCCATTGAGGTGCTGGAGATGGCCCAAAGAAGGGCAATGAAGCTGGTGAAGGGGTCTGAAGAACAAGGGAACGGCTGAGGGAGCTGGGGGTGTTCAGCCTGGAGAGAAGGAGGCTGAGGGGAGACCTCGCTCTCTACAACTCCCTGAAAGGAGTGTGTAGAGAGGCAGGGGTTGGCCTTCTCTCTCAAGCCACAGGCAACAGGATAAGAAAAGGTGGCCTCAAGTTGTGCCAGGGGAGGTTGGATATTAGGAAAAAATTTTTTACCCTGAAAGTGTTACCAAGCCTTGGAATGAGCTGCCCAGGGAAGGGGTTGAGGTACCATCCCTGGAGGTATTCAAAAGACAGGTTGACATGGTTTAGTGATGGCTTTTTGACAGTTGGACTAGATGATCTTAAAGGTCCTTTCCAACCTAGACAATTCTATGATTCCCCTTGGTGAGGATTATTCCAAGTGGGATATAGATTCATGAGCTTGAGCTTGTGCTTGCGTGTGGGGCCTCTTCTAACAGGTATCGTCTGTAAAGCCGTCTAACAACACATTCAAGGCACTGGTCTTCCCTTTTCTGCCTTTTCAACAGGATAACTGCTTCTGTGCTTTTTAGGTGGTGAATGACCCCATCATCTCCTAATTAGATACCACAGTGTGCCACATCTCTTCTCTTTAGTGTTTTCTATCCCTAAAGGTCAGAAACAGTCAACCCTGTGTATTTGATAGCTCTTCTGCTGCTGATTTGGTTAAATGTGTGTTAAAATAGAGTTGATATAAAGTGAAAATGAAGGTGAGCCACCAGGATGGTCTTATTTCCATCTGATGTCAAGGGCTGTGCAGAGTTCCTCAGTCTTTCTAAAAAGCGTTCTTCGCAAGGCAATTGTGCAGCTGTATTACACTGACCAGGTTCATGGCTCCACCTCTTCTTTCCATACTCAGGTGAAAATAGACCTTGTGTCATCTTATAGCAACATAACAGAATTTTCCTACTGCTGTGTACCAAGCCTTAGGAATATTCAGTCTTCCTGGTGAGGCAGAGAGGAAAAGGGCAGCTGCTGCTAATGGACACTGTGCACTGCACACTTTCCTGCTTCGATATTTGCATGAATTCCAACCAGCAGCTTAGGCAACGTCTGTGCTAAAAATAAGTAGAACATTACATAGATTTATGGATGTTGCCCACCTGCAGAGAGGTGATTCCTGGTGAAAAGCACTCAGTAAGCGGTTCTCACCTATGGGATTAATTCTTTATCTGAGTTATTTTATGCTTGAACACACAGCTGAAAATTTTAATCGTATGGAAATTTGTTCATACCCAACATACTGCTTAGCAGAAAATAAGTTCCTTCTGGTGGCTGGGGAATAGCTGTCGCTCTTGAATCGGGCTGTCGCCGCCTTGTCCGGTGAACAGCCTCTATTGCTAATATCAGAATTGGCTTTTCCTCGTGTGACAGTCCACTAAGCCTCTGCCCCTTTGACTTGAAGTTGAGTTTTAAAGTAGGTATTGACCTTAAGGAGTTGGTGAACTTCTTAAAAATACCTTTTTTTTTCTGTTAATGTTATTTACAGTATTATTTTCTTTTCTCTGTGCGTGTCCCTGTATGTGCTACTGTGTAAGCAAATTTACTTTATGTGCACGTATTCTTGTAGATGTCCTCTATCAACCTGGGTGAAGGACACCTTTCCCAGCATAGGTTATGTTAGATTATGATATCACTGGCAGGAAGGCAGTTTTATGAGTGGTTTTGCTTGCAACTTCTGTTAAAGCAGAACAAATACTGTCTAATGTAAAAAAGAACCTGAGTGGTAGAGAAAATATGTACTAGCTGTCTCCTTTATAGTCAATTATGGGAATAGGAAGGAAATGCAGGTAAAATAGCATTTTGATTCCTTTATTGTTTGTGTGTGCTGGAGACGGTCCTGGATACGAATCCAAGTACAGTTGATATTGAACGTCCCCATTAAAATCTAAACTTCTACTTGGATTTATAGAAAAGGACATAAGGCAAATAAACCTCTGGAGTTAAAACTCCATAGTCTGAATTTCTGCAACAAATATAAACAGAAAAAGATAAAAAACACATGGAAGGGACTGGCAGAATGAAGTTGCTGGAGTTCGATAACTGCTGTTTATCGGTGCTGAAGACGTTTCCGGAAGTATTTAAACAGCTTCTAATGTAATACTTTTCTTGGAGGATTTGCCCAATGGAGGTCAAACTTTGAAAGTCTTCAGAACTAGCTGTGGACCTCTAGTCAGGACCAATCTTCTCGGTGTTTCTAAAGAAACAGTGCGTTTATTTTCTGCAAGAAGGTGGTGTTCCACCATCGTGCTGCGGGAATGCTGCCCCGCACCAGCTCCCGCAACGCCTGCCTTCCAAGGGGAGCCTTTCTGCTGCCTTCTCTTTGCTTAAAAAGCACCCTAGCACAGGAGGCAGGGTCTGCACTTGCTTTGAACTGTGGTAAGAGGGAATGTATTTTATGTGGATGATTTTAGGTCACTGGGTTAGAGGCAGGAGGGACGGGGAGGGGGTGTAATTTGGAGTTGTTGCCATCTAATGGCTACTGCATGTTCTTGCCCTGATGATTTTGGGGGTGGGCAGAGTGGATGGCAGTGATTTGGGGGTCGGGATGTCTCTGTTGTGGCACTCTCTGCGGGCAGCACGTCTCTTCCTCCGCTGTTTGCCTTTTTCTCACTAATGTCTCTTTATGTAACCACAAGCTGAACTGATGCGTGAAGGCTGTGGCAGGGTGCACTGCAGACTATTTCACTGGTGAAATGCTTCAGGTCTGTACCAAATCCACTGCAAAAAAACAACTTTCCCTGGATTACTGAGACCTACTTTCAATCCACAGCTCAAAACTACTTTTATTGTACTATTACCGTATTGTTGTTATAATCTATCAATAATAATTTACCCTGGAATATTAGTCAAAATGGAGGAGAGATGAGTCATTAAAGTTAAAGCTTTAAAAAAGGCAAGACAATCAATACTCTTGGCCATATTTTACATGTCTTTGATCATGTTATATTGTTTATGATTATATTTGCTAATTGAAAAATGTGGGAAACAAGTGTCAACAGCATTATAGTTAATCCTGTTTCCCACTGCATTTCTCAGAGATGTATCCATCAGGAAAATCTGTCATGCAGTAGACGGATGTGTCTGACACTTCAGGAGATGTAGAGAGGAATGTGTTTGAAGCACAAATTCTGGACCATAAGGAAGCTCTTCTCTCTTTGAGATAAACCAGGGAACCCCCTCTACAGAGCTATCCTAGCCTGGGCTCTTTGCAGGGCTCCTTACCAGTGTTCCTGCATGGAATGTGCCTCTTCCACCACTGAAAGAGCAGCAGTTAGGCTCGTTTTTCCTTAGCCAGCCGAAAGGGTAATTAGTTCTGTGACTGTGAAAAGGCCCACGGGACTGTTAGCGACTGTAAGTAATTACATTCTTTTTCTTATCCAAAGTCTGAGCAGAGTAATTCCCAAAATCTATGGATTTGGTGGAATCAAATCTGTGATGCTAACCTATGAATATGCTATTTATGAAGCTCTAAAAATATTTTGTGGTGCCCTTGGGCAAGGCTTTCTTGGCATTTCTCTTTTGGGTTTTGCTAAATTTGTTTGGAATGACTGTCCAGATTGATGAGTCCGTATGGAAGCTGTCTCTAGATAGAAGAAAATATGTGAGCATCACAAGCTGCCCTGATGAGAACTCCCTGGGCTTTTTAGCTCCAACTTCCGTTAGTGGGAACACAAGCTGCTAGCCAAAAATAGCAAAATGGGAGCCACCTACTAGAACCTGGTCATGCTACAAAATGCAGGATTACAGAGACTTCTAGTTATCAAAATCTGAGTGTGCTTTAAATCAGTGAATGGACCAGTAAGTACATTACAGTAATATTACTGATTAATCAAGAATGTAACACTGTGATCGGGGATTGGGTGTTAACTCCAGATCTAAGGTAACGGCTTTTGGAGGTGTTCAGAAGTATATATGAGGAAAGGCTGTTTTCAAATAAACAGAAATATCTTTGGAAGATAAAAACACTTATTTTGGAATTATATGAAATTATTTGGGAATTATTTGGAAATACGTGAAATCAAGACGTAAGTAACCTTTATTCAGTAGTGTGTCGTGTTAGGATTGCACCATTTCCCCAGTCAAAACTTGATGTGACCCTCCTGCTTTTTATTAATTTGCATTTGCTCAAGGTGTGAATATAAAATTTGATGCATTTTACCAGCATACTAATACCTTAATAGCAAAAGTAGCCATTAAGTAGCCTGGGAATGCTGTTTACTCACCGGAATACAGTCAAAGCCTTGTAAAACTGTGCAGATGAAATTAAAAAAGATCTGTGCACAGATTGTGGAAAAGCAATGATAAAATGGCGAATTGCTTTGTACCAACTTTGTTTTTTATTCTTCCAGAGTGATTTGAGTGGAATGTCCATTTCCTTTTAAAAAAAAAAAATGTAATGCGTGTAGATACAAAGAAGTGCTGCTGAAAGAGGAAAAAGATATGTGAAATGTCTGTAAAATCTTTGCAGCATCTGTCTGCTTTTCCCTTATCTAGGCTTTTTTTTTCATAGTGCGAAGAACCCAAAAGGTCACGTGCATTAAAAAATACACATAAATACAACTCTCAGAAGATAAAAGTCCTTCTACAGACACGGAATGTGCAGTGTAAGTGGAATGGTGAAGGCAATCAAAAGCGAGGGCAAAACAACCACCAAAGCCCCTGAACCAAATCTCTTTTCCATTTTAAGTGAATTCTGCTACAGCTCTGGTTCCAGTGATGTATAAATTCTTCCTTCTGGGGCTCCCCCCCGTCTCAGCCTGGTCACAGATTTGTCCTCCTGGCGTCCATCAGAACTGTTGGAAGAAGAAGGGTATTTTTGCTTTCAAAAGTCGAGATGGGGCAGATCCGGGAACTGATGTGGGAGGTTTAGAGAAGTGCATCTTGTAGCTTAATAAAAGGATCTAAATTTTTCCAGCAGTGCTTAATGTCATATGACTTAGGACCAAAGATAAAAAGGATCTCTCTTGGTGAGGTTGATGGAGAGGAAATGACCTGCAGTGAAGCCAAAGTCTAATGCTTCTCTTCTACATACTAATACTGCATTGTATCTTTGAGAGATGTAAGTGTTGGTTTTCTTGAGTGGGGCATGCTGGGTGTAGCAGAGCCAGCTGGACCTTGTTGAGCTTGAGGAGATGCAGGGGCACAGCTCCACCACCTCCTGTGTGTTGGCCTCATTTGGACTGGTGAATGGAGCAGGAGGATTTAGCTGTGACACTACCTGTTTTGATCTTATGCAAATTTCTTCTTAAGAAACATCTCCATGAGTGTCATAATGGAGCAACTGGGTTATGAAATCATGTGTCAGCCGTTGTAATCTAAATATGACCCAACAGTTTCCTCAGCTGGTTTTGCTATTTAGCTCTTTTTTTAGTCATTCTTGATCATATTAGATTATAAAGCTAATGTAAAAGATGTCAAGAACATTGCGCTGAGGCATCATTTCTGGTTTAATGATGGAGGGCAAGCATTGAAAAGATCATTCCTGTTTATCATAGAATCATTCCAGTTGGAAAAGACCCTTGGGGTCATCAAGTCCAACCATCAGCCCTACCAGACAAAGTTCTCCCCTACACCATATTCCCCAACACCACATCTAATCCACTCTTAAACCCATTCAGGGATGGGGACTCAACCCCCTCCCTGGGCAGCCCATTCCAGGGTCTGACCACTCTTTCTGTGAAAAATTCATTCCTAATGTCCAGCCTAACCCTACCCTGCTGCAGCTTGCAGCCATTCCCTTCACTCTATCGCTAATTGCCCGTGAGAAGAGACCAGCACCAGCCTCTCTACAATCCCCTTTCAAGTAGTTGTAGAGAGCCATGAGGTCTCCCCTCAACCTTCTCTTCCTCAAACTAAACAGTCCCAGCTCCTTCTGTTGCTCCTCAGAAGATTTACTCTCCAGGCCCTTCCCCAGCTCCATGTCCCTCCTCTGCACTCGCTCCAGCCCCTCCAGATCTCTCTTGTGCTGAGGTGCCCAGAACTGGACACAAGACTCAAGGGGTGGCCTCACCAGTGCTGAGTACAGGGGGACAATCACCTCCCTACTGCTGCTGGGCACACTATTTCTAATACGAGCCACAATGCCATTGGCACTGTTTTAGGAGATTATTATTTATAACCCATGGACTTAATAATTTAATGTGCTAAAGGCTAGCACAACAGGAATCTGATGAGGCTTTAGTGTTTGTTTTGAAGTTAATTGTGTCACACCCATCTTTGGAAAGCAGCTCTTGCTGCTTCTGGTTTTCTAATCATATGCCTCAATCATATGCCTGCTTTTCTTAAAGGAGCAGGACTTTGTGTGTGTCCATCACATGCCTATTAGCAGTTCAGCAGTGCTTGGTGCATTTCAGACTACCCCAGTGTAGGTAGGTGTATTTAGGGGGTGCAGGGCAGTGCTGTGGCATGGCCTGGCAGAGCAAAATCCGTTGAACCTCTTTTTGCTGCAATCCAAACAGGATTTTGAGAGTTCTTCAGACATAGCTTGACTGGGTTTCAGAATTAACAGAACTTCACTGCAATTCACAGAAGCCTGGTCCTCACTGAACTTAGGCTATCTGCTTCCTTCTCCTCTTCGCTAGACAGAGTTCAAATTTTAGCCTCAGAAGAGATTGATTTGTTGTTGTTTTGCATAGGTTTGTGTAGCAACGAAGAGATGTGATTTCTGCAAGTATCTGCTCAATGTTTTGGGATAGCACCTCGTTTCACTGGTTGTGTTTCACTGGTGCATCCTGTGAAAGCCTCACTTCTGGGTAGCAGTTTCCTGTGCTGCTGTCCTTTACAATTTTCTCATGGTAGAGTTATAACATCTGTTCTAGAGTCTGACACTACATAAAATAAATACCCTGGAGTAAATGTTTACGTGCAGGCAAGAATTCAATATTTTCGGTGTTATGAAGGCAGCAAGAAGAAAAAGCTTTAAAATGCTCTCCAATTTCATTTTAGAATTTATGTATATTCTTAGCAGTAAATTCTTGCCTTACTTAGAACTAAATAATTGACAAATATGACCGGTTTTTGTTTGTGGAAGTATTTGGTTCAGGACATCTCAAACAACCTATTTTACTCTTGAGATTGCACTCCTGTGTTGACAGCTTGGATGTTTACTTTCTGATTAGATCAAAATACAAATATGTGCAGCTAGAGTTGTTTGAATCACTCTGAAGATATGCCAAGGCTCTTCCTCTTGGTGTCTGCTTTTCCAAAAGCCTGTTTTAGAACGTAAGACTCGTTCTTCGTGATGAGTTACCTTAAAATTTTAAGGTTTTAAAATAGAGTATCTGAATAATTTGTGTATTTTTCCCCAGTGTTGTCAAGTATAGTGGAATTCATATTTAAAAGCTGTGTTCCTCCATCCCACCTTTTCTAGAAGAGGAGCTTTATGTACAGCTTAGCATTCCTTGTCCCTTTCCCTCACCTTCTGGGTTCCATGGTTTATATCCTCACTCTGTGGCTAAATAAATCCCTTACCTTGTAGGGGTAGTATTGGCTTCTGCCTCTGCTCGGATGTCTTCTGGCATTGTCCCAGGACTCGCAACTGGTCTCTCAAAACTTACTACATAACCATAGCTCTTCACTTGTGCTTTCCTGTTTGCTCTGTTGAAGGCTTGTGGGCTCTCATTCTGTCGGAGTGGTTTCACTGTTACTTAATGTTAGTCGAAAAAAAAAATCTGTCACTCGCAGTAGTAGAAGCGAGGCCTTTCCTGGGCACTGGGTCCTGTGTTGCTGCTGTGGTTTTGTTTCTGGTAGAACGTGTTCAGAAGCGCTTGGCACACAGTTACGGGCTTTTAGTAGAATAGGGAAGCCCAGTTTGTGAGGATGGGCAGTTTTATTTCCAGTTACATTATAATGATGTTCTGATTGTTGCAGTCAAACAGACAGTGGCGTTTCAGTCTCTGAGTCGTGCCCTGAATCCAACCCACAGGTGACTGCACCTTTCTTTACCTTCTTTAGGAAGGTAGGGATTTTGTTTGTGTTTTTAAGGAAGTGCTGTGAAATTTGCACAGCCAGAATTGTGCAGATAATGTGTGTGAAGGTTAGGTTTTTCAGAATGAAATAATGAAAGGACTCAGTTACAATTAAATATTGTCTGCTATTTAAAGAGAGAACGACGTTCATTCTCAAGCATGAGATGAGATGCAGTCTATCTGCTTCACGCAGCATCTGCCGCATCAGCAGGCGTTATCTAAGATGCAGGAAATTACTTTAGCTGAAAATACCAGCCCTTAGAAAAGTGCTAACCTTTATTATGAGATTCTGACTTCAATTCTCAGTCCTCTGAAAACCTTGCTACTTCAGAACAAAATAGTTCAGTGCCTTTTGCAGGTGGTCCCAACGTTTGCCAGGCTTGAGATGGGATCCCGGGTTTTGTCCTCCCCACCCACGAGAAGGTGGCTGAAGCATTGCAGCCGTAGCAGCGGTTTGGTGCCAGGTTGCTCAGATGCCCAGGAGGAATTGTCTCACCTGTCCTTCTCCCCAGCAGCTGCTTGGTCTGTTCACTAGCCCAGGAAATAAATAAATAACTAAAAATGGGCTGTTTGGTAGTTGCGTTTTTGCCAGGCTGCCATTCCCTGCATCCTTCAAGGGGTGGTGGATGGATGGAAGGTGTCTGAAATCTGCCCCCTGACCCATGCCTGTCTTTAGCTTGGTACCTATAGTTGTCTATACTTGAGCTTCAGACAAACATTTGATAGTCAAGAGTCAAAAAACCAAGCACAAAAGGAAGTAATTATTCACTTGTGATGAGACCAGTAGTTTTTCTTTGAGGTGACTTTCCACTGACTTTCTAAATATGCTCCTGTAGAATTGCTCGGAGACAGGGATAGATAGTGAGAGCCCGATGCAGCTTCCTTAGCTCTACAGGAAACTTCTGGGTGTTCCTGTTTTTCCCATCTTATTTTTAGTGTCTTATCAGCTTCTAAGTCAGTCTCTCTTCTCCTCTCTCAATGTAATAGTACACAGATTTAATGACGAATCGCATCTTCATCCCTATTCCTACATAAAGTTGTATAACTCTCCTAATTAAATATGCACATGGTAAAATTGCAAGCTAGAAAGAGCTGTCTGGGCTTGGATGATAGCAATTAAATGATTTACATTTACAGGCGTCAATATTTATCTTATGCCTATCATCTGTCCTCGCTTGTCATCTGTGGTTGAGCCTGTAGTTCACTGGGGTTAGTTAGCATTCCAGCTTCTTTCCTCTGGATGGTGCATTCTTGGCTGAGGAAAATATTGCTTTTCATAAGATTATACAGCAAAACCATATTCTAACTTTTATAAATGCTGTTTGTCTTTCTGTGTTCACCTGGGGATTTTTTTCCTGCTTAAGTTTCAGAAGTGCAAGGTTTCAAGGTGCTTAAAATAAATGAGTTGGTGTCTCAGCCTGCCCCCAATTGTTCTCAGGCAAGGAGCTCTTGCTAAAATTATTTAGGGTGATGCCCCTGACAAAAATACGGATGAACCAAGTCCCAGTTTCCACTGAGCTTCAGTATGTTAAACAGGCACCATTTATTTTCCTTTTCTGCAGTTCTCCTTGGCTCTCGCAGGGTCAGAAGCAGCAGTAGCACTTTGGCTGTTCCCAGTTGAGTCATTTGGAATGCAGATCACTTTGCAGTCATGCCAGAGGTTCCCTTTGTGCTGGGCTTTATGTAAAACACGTGACAGATTGTCAGCTTTGTCACGTTCCCTGGGCAGCAGGGAATAGGTAGAGGCTTCAGCTTTTGATTCAGACAGAACTAGGCTGGTATCAGAGGATCTTCGTCAGCTTTGCCTTGCAGGTGACTGTAAATCGTGTCAGAATTCTACGCTGAGAGCTTCTGACTGATATTTTGACACTATCAAAATTCCTCAGTGCAAATAAATACCTACCTAAATGGGAGGCGATTGTTCCCCTGTACCTCTTGAGTCCTGTGTCCAGTTCTGGGCGCCTCAGCACAAGAGAGATCTGGAGGGGCTGGAGCGAGTGCAGAGGAGGGACACGGAGCTGGGGAAGGGCCTGGAGTATAAATCTTATGAGGAACGATTGAGGGGGCTGGGACTGTTTAGTTTGAGGAAGAGGAGGCTGAGGGGAGACCTCATGGCTCTCTACAACTGCTTGAAAGGGCATTGTAGAGAGGCTGGTGCTGGTCTCTTCTCAAGGGCAATTAGTGACAGAATGAGAGGGAATGAATTTTTCGCAGAAAGAGTGGTCAGTCACTAGAATGGGTTGCCCAGGGAGGTGGTTGAGTCCCCATCCCTGACTGCGAGTTGTTTAGATGTGGCGTTGAGGGATATGGTGTAGGGGAGAACTTTGTAAGGTAGGGCTGATGGTTGACTCGATGACCCCAAGGGTCTTTTCCAACTGGAATGATCCTATGGCTCTCCTAGGGAAGTTCGGCAGAACACATGCTCCGGGGAATACAGTCCCCACACACCCTTCCCCACCTTTCTTCACTATCCGAACTAGATTCGAAGAACCAAAGTGAAGCCTCCCTAGAGCATCAAGCAGTGTGAATTATCTGCTCCTGATTGATCTCACAGGGTTTTGGGGTAGCTGGAGCTACATACAGAATCTTGCAGGAGAAGTGGCTCTCATCCTGTAATTCAGTGCTGCAGGTCTGGGCAGGGACTCTCTTCCTAGCTGGACAAATAGGAATCCAAGTAGATTTCCTCTGAAATAAAGCAAGTGGTAGATTTTTTACTCTTGTTTCTGAGCTTTGCTGCCTATTAAATATGTTGGTTGGTTTGCATGAAGCCAAGCTTGGTGTGTCTTGAACACAAGTGTCTCTGGACTAAAG
This sequence comes from Jacana jacana, assembly GCA_013400555.1. Taxonomy (NCBI): domain Eukaryota; kingdom Metazoa; phylum Chordata; class Aves; order Charadriiformes; family Jacanidae; genus Jacana; species Jacana jacana. The sequence continues at coordinate 76,994 of VZTM01028305.1, read as the reverse complement.
TGGACCTTGTGAATCTGTGGTGTACTAGTGATTAAATAAGTTGTATCCATGAGTTGTGTTGGGGTTTGGTTGCCATTCAAAGCTTTTGAGTTACCATGGCACTTGTATCAAAAGTGCTCATTCAGAAGGATGTGCTGAGCTTTCTCTGCCTACTTAGACCTGTGTTACTAGGACAAGGCATTGAACGTCTTTACCGTTTTGATTTTAAAGAAGGGAAAGTTGACAATTCTTGGGGGAGGAAGAATTGTCTTTTGGGCACTGTGCAAAATTAAATTATTGTGCAATTCTTAATTTCTGAGATTATCAGCTTTGATTCTTCTGGGTAGTTCTGTCAGCACAATCCACAACACCAACCTTAGGGAACTTGCTCTGGAAGCTGAGGACGGTGACTGTAAAAGTTAGGGTTTGGCATGGTGAATGGAAAGAGTAATGAGGTAACATTTAATAGAGTTGTGTGCAGTCCTCAAGGCTGCATTTTGGTAAATTATGTGGCTGTCTGGGTCTGTCACCCTGACTTTGTGCCCTGGATTTCAAAGATGCTGCTCTTTGGGTCTTCCGCAGTATTTTGCGGACACAATAGCTTCTTAAAAATTAGATTTTCTATTAAAAGACTTTGAACAAATTCCTTGTGTTAAAATAGGACCTCATATTCTCTCGTCACTGTCACAGTAGGTCCTCTGTAACTGAAATCCACTCTAAATCCAGAATCTCGGTGCTGAAGTTGTTTGTATTACACGGCTCCTGTCTGAGGGAATGTGAATTGGAGCAGGCAGATGGAGCAAACAGATGAGCAGACTTTGCAAGCATTTTGAAAATAGGTCTTGAAAGGGGTTTTAGTATAGGAAGCAAATAGATCTGGATGAGTAAGAATGTCACTCATAAGTTTTTTCTTCGCCTGGATGTGTTCCTGAGTGATCTGCTCTAGGTGTTCCTGCTCTGGCAGGGGGATTGGACTAGACGATCTTTCAGGGTCCCTTCTAATCCCTGATATTCTGTGATTCTGGCTTTGTTTTTCCTATAAGCTTTGCTTTCTTTGAGCTTAGATCAGAATTGCCCCAAGTTTGAGATGCTCTTTTTAATGGGGCTTTTAAAACACAGGTGCTCTCTCTGCTCCACAGGTGATTTCATTCTTTGTCTGCAAACCCTGTGGTTTGTTGTTCTTGTTACCCCTGTACCCAGAGTTTTCCCTGTTGGTACAGGAGGCAGTCTAGAAGCAAGACACTGCAAAAACCCGATGGGCTGCACATTCAGGATGGAGCCAGTGAAGCTGTGACAGTCTCTTTGTGACCTTACCAGGCATGTCCTTGTGCAGGTGACACAATCAGCAGTCAAACTTCTGCTGAGTTTGGGGTTGGTTTGTTGGTTTGGTTTTGTGTTTGGTTTTTTTTTATTTCCCTTTGCAGCCAGATTTAAGCACTTTGCTTTCACTTCTGTCTGAATTGATGGGGGTAGGAGTCTGGTTTTGTTGCTTCTCTGCTAGAATTGTGATTTGCAGGTCCTTGGCAACCTTGGTGGCAGGTGAAAGCCACACAGCCACGCAGGGGAACTTGCCTAAATCAGCTTGTGCACAGGTCTGTATGCTCAGACCACTCTGGCAGTATCCCTGAACTCGTCTCCTCATGTTTTTCAGTGGGTTGCCTGTTTAGCTATTCACAGCTTCAAATGTGGAACAAATGTACTTTTGAAAGCTGGTTCAGACTGCACACAGTAATGATAACGTGGGTAGTACCGTGTAACCGCTGGCAGAGACCTGCTGCTGTGTGTGGAGCTGCAGACAGCGTGCATATCAATGCCCTCACTTGAAAATCTGGGTTTGAAGGACAAGCCATGAGTTGGGTGCCCAGTAGTGTGTTCCGTGTGCCATGGATGGCTCAGATTAAAATGTCTAAGTTGTCAAATGGTTTGGCATTGAGCAAATCTTGTGAGCAGCACACTGTCTTAACTTTAAATGTAAGTAGAATATTTTTTTTCTTTTTTTATAGGAACTGGAGATATTGTTGCTGTCATGATTACAGAATCAAAGGTCAAGGAGATCCTGAATTACTTGGAAAAGAATATCTCTGTCCTGATGGCAATAGCAGTGGGGTCCCGTGTTCCTCCAAAAAACTTCAGTCGGGGCTCTCTAGTCTTTGTGTCAATATCATTCATTGTTTTGATGATAATTTCTTCAGCATGGTTAATATTTTACTTCATCCAGAAGATCAGGTACACAAGCGCACGTGACAGGAATCAGGTAAGGAGACTCTCTTTTTTTGTTTGTTTGTTTTTTTTCTCTTAAGTTTTGGAGGTGATATTTCTGTATCCAGTACTCAACAGAGAACTAGTAATTTCCAAGGAATGTAGGAATGTCCATCAATCTAGTGTTCAGCATGCCTTTGTTCCAAGGCAGAGCACGTTGCCAGACAAGGTTTTTTATATAGCAAAGTGTTTTCATCCTGAGCAGCACCAGTACAAGACCTTATTACATGACAGGAGAGAATGGAACTGAAGCAAAATATTTGGGGTTTGATGAGTGTAAGTCCAAAGAGGAAGGTAGAACCTATGTTGGCTGAATAATGCATACTCTGTGTGTGTTGGGAATGGGGAGGAAAGTTAAATTGAAAATGAACTTGTGTTGTGTAGGGAAACACAGCACTGTTATGAATTCTATTCATGTTCTTAAGGATAACTTTAGCAATAGGTAAGATAATCTAGAAATTGCATAAAGGAATTTCCAAACTATAATTTGTCATGAGTGTTAGGGTAAGAAAAATAAGGTATAGAGCTCCTTGGTGATCAGTGTTAACTTTCATCTTTATTAAAGGTCTCGTGTGGTATGGCAAGTTTAATTCTACTGGCCATATGTTTTAAGTAAAATTTTGTCCAATATGCCTTTCTTATCTTCTTTTTCAACTTTTGATTTGTTTAAGAACAGAACTAAGTATGGCCATACCCAGTGATCTTGACTAAAGCAAGTCATCAACTCAAATGAGCTGATGACTTGAGAAGTAAATGTTTTACTAGTGTGGATTTAATGACCCTCTGCCTCCGTAGGGTGCCTTGGCTTTTATTGAGAAGGGTCAGGAAACCTCAGGAAACCTGCTGTCCTCTCTTTGCCTTTGTATCCCTCTTTCAAATCTGCTGACCTCTAGTCCCTGTCCCCTCTTTCCCCCTGAATTAGGGCTTTTGCACAGGAGCTCGCTGGGATGTTTTGTCAAACCTAAAACAAATGGGAACTTATAAAGCCTCGATTGGGATAAAGGATTTCCTTTTTATTTTCTATAAATAGCATCTGATGCTGCAGATCCCATGAGGCATCCTATAGATTTTCCTAAGGATGTCATTGTTAAATGACCACACTGTAACCGGTACTTAGTGTGGTCCCTTGGGATGGTGAAAGTTTAAATATAACTGTTGCTCATTGAATGTCTGTGGAGCAGTAAATTGTCTGCTGCATCCCATCCCCTACATGGTTCTAGGCTTCTTCCAAAATGTCCGTGTTTCAAAACAGTTGCTCCATGGGGAAAGGGCTCTTATGACCTTTTTTCTTTCTTTAGATTTTTACAAAGGTCAAGAGAAACTTGATGAAAATTTTATATGGTTTAAAAAGCTGAGCTTATTAAACTTTAATAAGGAGGTGGCGACAGCTACAGCTTGTTTTTTTAAAAAGCTTTGAGAGCTTTCACAGAGAGAAGGCACTACTGTTAGTGATGAAATAACTTCTTTTAGGCTGTGATCTTCTTTTTAAGTTATGTCAAGGCACACTTTCGTTTTTTCTTTTTTTTTTTTTTTTTCTTTTTTAAATCCCAAACATGTTTTGTAGATAGTGTGAGTAGATACTGGCATTTCTCACATCCTTCTCGCACGCCTCCCCCAGAGGTATGAAACTCCTTTGCATGTGGTGCTGGCCTTTTCCATCCAGACACCCCTGGGTTTTAAAAGCTTTTTTTTCCCTGCAAATTTTGCAGCTGAAACCAATCCAGTGTCACAGTCAAGTCCCAATTGGGTAGATCCCAACACTCCAGTAGGAGTGTTTTCAAAACATCTTTTCATTATGTATTTTTGTTTCTGTATTCCCTGGACAATAACTTCATTTTAACTTTCAGAGAAATATGTGTGATTGATTAAAAAACATTTATTTATCTGGTAATGATCAGCTTCACTCTAAATCAGGATCTGCTGACACTTCATTTATAATGCCATATCCATCAACCAGCAGATGGTTTTGAGTTTCAATACTGTGGATATTTTTAATTTTGATTGCTGGTTGAAGTCTTTTTCTGTTGAGAATACTGTTTCTTAAATACACATCAGGGAAAAAGAAGTCTCCCTAGAATCTAGAATCTCACTAGTGACAAAGTTTTTGGGACACAACCAACCACTTAGATTGTAAAGTCATGTAGAGGGGCTGAATATCTAATGAGAATTTGTAAATGACAGTAAAAAAGCATGTACTTTTATGACTTTTAATGATGATTAATAGAAAACGCTACAGGCCTACATGCCACACCTGAGTTTGAGGTAAACAGCATGATAGGAAAGACTGAGGGAGCTGGGTCTCTTTAGCTTGGAGAAGAGGAGACTGAGGGGTGACCTTATTAATTTTTATCAATATGTAAAGGGTGAGTGTCAGGAGGATGGAGCCAGGCTCTTCTCAGTGATGTCCAGTGATAGGACAAGGGGTAATGGGTGCAAGCTGGAACAGAGGAGGTTCCACTTAAATATGGGGAAAAACTTCTTCACATGGGGAAAAACTTCTTCACAGTGAGGGTGAGGGAACACTGGCAGGGGCTGCCCAGGGAGGGTGTGGAGTCTCCTTCTCTGGAGATATTCAAAACCCACCTGGACATGTGCCCGTGTGACCTGCTCTGGGTGTTCCTGCTCCAGCAGGGGGATTGGACTGGATGATCTTTCCAGGTCCCTTCCAATCCCTGATACTCTGTGATTCTGTGTGCCGGGTGCCTGTGCCCTGCTGTAGCGGAACAGCAAATCCTCAGCCTTTCCGACGCTCACATAAAAAACTATTTGTTAAAATTGGAAAATGGAAGAGATGCATCTCTTATGGGGAAGAGATGAAAGTTCTTGTTTAGCAAATTTATTTACAGGAGAGAACCGTGTATACGTTTTGGAAGAGTTTTGCTGAAATATTATTCTTTTGGTAGAAAATAATTGATCTTTACAATTCCTTGCAGCACAACCCCATGCAGTACATCCAGTTCTAAATCCTGCCCAGAGCTTAGCTGGCGGTGTTGGGCATTTGAGTTAAATGCCTTTTCAGCCTTGTTCCTCTCTTAGTTATCGCAGATCTGGTTATGCAGTGGTGTAACAGTGGGTTTGGTGATGTGAAGTACTCAGGCCAGGGTGCTTGTTCCAGGACCTGTAAATTGGATTTGCATGAACTGACCGATTTCTCACCTGTTGAAGTTAGGATGAGATGCCTGGCTTCAGGAAGCGTGTAGTTTTCCCATACCAGCTCTGTTTCTGATGCTGCATTTCCTACTTGGGTGTACTTTAGTAGCTGGGACTAAGTATCTGATTTGTTTTTCTTTCAAATCCATGCTCTAAAAAAATACAAATTACAGCTGTTCTTCTGTGGAAACCACACAAAAGAAGTGCTGATGCAATTCTGGCATAACAGTGGTACAGTTGGTTGTGGTGGACTCCTGAGGTCTTGTGTTCCTCAAGTAAAAGGAGCCCTCTTAGTTTCAGTTTGTATGCAGGGATCGTGTGTGACAAAGGGGGTTACCCCTTATGAAGGATTTGGTTTTCAGCTGTATAGAAGGTGGGCACAAAACCCCCACGGTTCTTTCAAGCCGTGTGGGAGGCTTTGTTAGGTGCAGTTCATGTTCTCAGAAAAAGCCCTTCCTTACAAAGGCAGAGTATTTAGTACAAGATGGAAGCAATGAAATACATCAACTTTCCTTTTTCCAGTCAATGTTAACCAAATCTGATGGTTCAGGTTCCTGAAACAAGAAGGCACCAGCTCTGTTCCACTGGGCGTCCTGTCTCTGGGGCCCTGTGGACCAGCTGGTGAGGAGATGTTCTTCCTTGGCTGGGAACTGGCTATTGCAGCAGGAATCAGTGCTTGAACTGCAGAAACAGCTCCTTCCACCCCATGGTGGCAGTCATAAAAACAGCATAAACAGCAAAAAATAGCTGCTTAGCCTCTGCATTGAGGCTGAGGTTCAGCTTCAAACCGGTTTTCATTTCAGCTTTATTTAAGTCTATATTGGCTTATTTAGATTCCATGACCCATATTTTCTTTTTTTCCCTTTGTGAGAACCTGATGGTTTCAAGTAATAGTGAAATAGAAAGTGGGTTACACTGGGAGGATGTTGTGCGTCTCAGAATACCATCAGCCTGCCTGGGGCTGCCAGACTTCAAAAGAGGAGAAGGGGTACATCAGAGCACACTGAATAAAAAGCAGCATGAACAGGTTCTGGTGGAAATCATGGGGAGGGCACCTTGCTTCAGCTTTTCCCCCTTGGGCTGGGTTTGAGTTTTGTCCCGCCAGTGTTGGATTGCTTTTGTGGACTTCTATACAGTCCATGAGGTTCGTGCTCGTGGAGTGCATTTCTGGGCTCAACTGTTGGGTTTCTTACTTCCTGACACATTTCTAGCTGTGTAGGTGTTTTTTTCTGAGGTGTTGGCCTACTGCCACAGCGTATATTGCAATGTTAGTATGGAGCCCAAACAAGTCACTGTAAAGCACAGTAATGAAGCTTGATTATCAGGGTTAATTTGTGTTCTTCTCTTTGTCACTTTATTAGCGTCGTCTTGGAGATGCTGCCAAGAAAGCCATCGGTAAATTGACAACCAGGACAGTAAAGAAGGGTGATAAGGTATAATAATAAGATTTCAACGTGATAAACTCGAGCATCGTGTTTAATATTTGTTGGGGGAAACAATCTCAGTTCTTCTCTCGTCTGGTTTTGACATTGCCTCCCTTGTTGGGGGCTTACTTTGTCCGGTGACACAGTACTCGGTGTAACTTCTAGCATCACTGTATGCTGGAAGTTTCAAATAAGTTTTTCTTGCTTAAATTCTACTTGGGCTCCATCTGGCAACTGTGACTGAGAGTGGTTTTGTGTGCTGGCTGGCAGGGGGGGAGGTTGCTGGTGGGAGTACACAGGGCTAGCATTGTTTATGTGGAATTCGGTAGCTTTGGAATCATTTCATGTGTATATCACATAAAATAAAAATAAAAGACAGGTAATGAGGACAATCTCTTATGAATATCCAATAATCTGAGGGGGCCTATAGACAGGTATTTCGTTAAACGTGGTAAATGTTACTCCAAGAATATTTCTTGCTCATATACAAACTAAAATACATGGTGTGTTCTCCTAAACATTTTCTGCTGTTATGAGCAGCGCTGCTTTGCCTTTGATTCTGAAAGGAAAAAAGTAGCTTAACCTTGCTTGATTTTTGCTCTTTAATTTGAAAAAGGCAAGGGAATTCTGGCTCTGATTTGATTTTTAAGTGAAGATTATTTCCTTGGGCCTTTTTTGTGTGATTCCTTTTTATCTTCCTGATCCACACCATCAGCACTGGAAGTTTGGGAAGTGATGGAAAATTTTGCTTCAAGAGAAAAGGCAGGAAAAATGCCTTTCTGCTCTTTGTCCCTCCATATGTAGTTTTATTTCAAGGCAGCCTTCTGCACTAAATCTTTTCTGTGGGTATGGCAGTACAGATCAATAATGGGACTTTTTCCTTATTAAAAGAAAAGATGCTGTGGTCTTGACAGCATAAATTTGAAACTGGTAAGTGGAGTGTAGGTCACAGTACAGTTTTGGGCCATTCCCTACACGAAAGACATTGAGGTTCTGGAGCATGTCCAGAGAAGGGCTGGTGAGGGTTCTGGAGCACAAGTCCTGTGAGGAACATCTGAGGGAGCTGGGGTAGTTCATCCTGAAAGAGGCTGAGGGGAGACCTTCTTGCTCTCTACAACTCCTTGAAAGGAGGGTGTAGCCAGGTGAGATCTGTCTCTTCTCCCAAGTATCGGGCAATAGGACAAGGAGGAATGGCCTCAAGTTGAACCAGGGGAAGTTTAGATTGGCTATTAGGAAAACTGTGTACACTGAAAGGGTTATTAAGCATTGGAATGGGCTGCCCAGGGAAGTGGTTGAGCCTCCATCCCTGGAGGCATTTAAAAGATGTGTAGTTGTGGTGCTGAGGGGCAGGGTTTAGTGGTGACTTGGCAGTGTTAGGTTGTTGGTGGGACAGGGTGATCTTAAAGGTCTTTTCCAACCTATGACAGCATGAGATGCACACGCAGGCAAACAGGGTGTAGGAGAAAAGCTGTCCTTCATCAGAGCAGCCCATTGGGATTCTCCACATGCAGCACTGAGTGGTGCTGGCCAGGGGGTGACTGGTGTCTTGCTGTGGTTCCTGTCTCGGTGTCTTGCTAGTGGCTTGCTGGCATCAAAAAGAATATTGAACTGGAACTAAGAGAAGGCAGGGGATTTTTTTGTGTCACAGGCCCAAAGCATTTTAAACATATATTGCTGATACCATATCTAGAGCCAAAGTCAGCCCTTTTTCAGTGGAAATTTGAAGTTCTCATGTTTAAAAATTAAAAAAAAAATTAAAGTTCATAACTTTTGGAAGATGGTGAAGTGAGAAGAGCCAGTCAGTGCCCCTCAACTTCATGTCTGCATGAGAAAGATGACTGTTTTGCAAGTAAGCAGACAAAGGTATGTAACTACTCTGAAATCAGTAAAAATTGCTGGTTCTGGCTGTATAAAAGGGAATTCCAGAATTCCTATCCTATCAAAAAACACCTGAATAAAACAGAAGATTTAGCTTAAAGCCAAAGGAAATCCTCTAGGAAAATTGCCACTATATTTTACAGGGATTAAACCAAATACTAGAATCATTTTAGGTTCTAGCTTACGTTTCAAATGGTCACTGAGCAGCTCCAAACGAGGGGGAAGTGTTCTAGGTATGAGAGACTTGTCTTTCTCAAGTCACGTTGGAATAATAACCCGGTCATTGGGTTTGTAGCTGCGTAGTAGCAACCGCCTGGCAGAATGCAGTTGGTGTACTAGGCACAACTACTCTGACATTTGTCAGAGCCTCGACTCTTAACTTGAATTCTCATTCTGTTCATTTTAGGAAACAGATCCAGACTTTGATCATTGTGCTGTCTGCATTGAGAGTTACAAGCAGAACGACGTGGTTCGCATTTTACCATGCAAGTAAGCTAGTAAAGTTGCTTTGTTTGGAAACTATTCTTTCTCTGTGCTCCTTTGTTTCCTTTCATGTAATCTGTGCATTGTGATTCACAGACACATTGGTGAGATGCTCCCATTCCTAATAACAGCCGCTTTATTTTAGGGTATGGTACCAGAAGGTGTGAAGGTGGGTGCTGGCACTGTTATGATAGTAGTAGAGATTAAACAAAAGATTCTGATCAGTAAGATGGGCAATTTGGACATATCAGCAGTGGAGCTATTTAGGATGGAAGGGGGAAAGGGTGTGCAGATTTAAGGACTGAGCAGTGGGTGGACACCAAAAGCTCAGCTACAATGAGCTAGGTCCAGCTGCAGCATTTGGTGCAGCAGATGTTCAAGCATTGGCTGCTGGGTTCTGAAAGAGCATTGGAATCAGGAATGCAGTCTTTCCAACCTTCACACCTCCTCTGACATCAATCACCTGCTGTGCTGTCCTCTGGCTTCAGTCTCTCCAGTGCAGCATTGGTTTGCCTTGTGCCTGCAGAGTCATATTGGATGGACACTCTGCACTGGTGCTTATAACGGAGCGACTTCCTCTTCCTTTTATGCTGTTCTCTTGACAATTACAGGTTTTCAGTTTGTTTCCATTTTGCTTCCATTCTTGAACTGTTTTGGGATATTTGCTCTTTGAGAGATGCTTTTAACTGCTTTCCCATCTGGTGAATGTTTTTGGTTGTTTTTTTTTATGAATTGGTAAATTGTGGTAGCCTTAAGCATTACCAAGGACATCCTTCCCCATGCCAAGGAGATATGAGCGCTCTTGTTGTGGGTCCTTTTCTGTTCTGTTTTTCACAAGAATATAAGGTCAGTGAAGGCTCAGATTGCATTCCTGCTGAAGGCTGTATGACAACTTCTGTGCTCACTCTCTACTTCTCCTTTTATTTATTTTTTTTTTAATTAAATCTCATTTTTCATCTGCAGTTCAGCTTTGAGTTGAGTGCAAAACCATCTTGGCTGGATGGAAACATTTAGATGAATGCTTTCCACACGACCATTTTATGTTTGTAGATTAAGGGCCAACCAGTCCCTGCGGAGTTGAGCCCAGTAAATTTCAGATTGCCCGTCAGGCTTCTCAGTCTTCAGCACCCGAGATGGATGCTTCTCCCCAAATCTCATTTTGGAGGTTTTAGCCCTTTCTACTTCCTGATACTTAAGGTCCTCATTTTAGCACAATGTGGAAAGTTAGTTTAAAAAAAACCCAACCAAACAAAAAATTCACACACAAAAACCTTACTAGAAAGTCTCTAAGTTAGATGAGAAAATAAATTGCAAGAAAACCATGGAGAAAATGACTCGACCAAGAGGAAGCAAATGAAAGGCTAGAAGTTTTTCTGACTGTGCCCATTGAGGAACTGTAATCATCAGACAGTAGGAAACTCTGACATATGACATCCTTGCTGCTTTCATCAATTTAAAAGTAGCATTTCCCTTTGGTACCGCAGTTGCTCTCTGCAGTTAAGTACGGTCTGTCACTCTGTGCCTCAGCAGAGAGGACTCTGGTTCAGGCAGACACACAGCAGGCAAAAGCTACCAGCAGCTGAGCAAGTTGCACCTAAAATTCTGTAATGAAACACCATGTTTGTGATACAGAGTTTTGTGGCAGCTGGGAAATTGTGGCCAATTCAAGAGTAAACTAAAGTGAAAATGATTACGTGCAGTGCAGCTGAATTTCTGTCATTTATTTTGTGCTTCGGAGAGAGAAATGTGTCCAGGACCAGGAGCCTAAGGACATACCTGTAGCTTTTAAGTGCACAGAGGGATAAGGCAGCTGCCTGGCTTGGGCTTATGAGCCTGAAGAATGTCTCTGTCTAGTGAATATCACTCTGTAAGTTAAAAATAAGTATTGTAAGCAAATATCAGAAGTATTCTAGCAGAAGGCAAACCTCATGTACAATTTTCTTTATCCGGGTAGTTTTACTTTACCACCACACTGCTGCATCTGGGGGATGGAGAGGCACTGGGTGAAAAATGATCAGGAGAGGGTAGTGTGAAGGACTAGTGAGAGATAAGGGAAGGTGAGAGCACGGTGACAGGTTAGAGAAAAGCACAGGGTGACATTGGAAAGGGCAGAGAAATGGCCTGGGAAGGAAGCAATTTACAAGGCAGGAGGAGAATTCAAATAGTGAATATGTTAAAACAAATGGCTTTTGAGTCAAATTCGAAATATTTCTTGTACTGAGCAAGAAAGGGGAAAGAGACAAAAGCAACTAAGCCAGATTTCCATCAGCTTGATCCTGTGCTGCTGCAAATAGCTTTTCTTTTTCTTTTTTTCATTTTCTTTAAGAGCAAATTAACAGTATCTCAATTCCATCCTTTCTACTTAGTGCTGTGCCTCCACACCACCCATTTTCTCTGCTCCCTGCTTGCACGAACAGTCTCTCTTTTCTCTTTTACATACTTGTGGAAAGCATTGAGGCTGCCCTCCCCAGGCATTGACTGCTGGGGGGGCAGATGTGGCATCTTCTTCCCCACTGCAGCTGGCCAGTCATTCCTCCTCAGCTGTGCTGGTGTAATGGGCTGCCCGCAGGAGGGACCTGTGTGCTCCTGGCCAGCTCGGTTGGGAGGTTGGTAGCCCAAGGCAAGGGGAGCAGCTGCCTCCAGCAGTAGCCAAAGATAGATGTTGATCAGGTCCCTTTGGTGGGATGCTGGGCTGAGGGCAGGGAAGCCTAGTGAGCTCTTGGGGAAACAGCACTTGTAAATTCATTCAAACCCTTTTCTTTGTGTGATGGGAACTTGGAGGATTACACCACTAAAAGAGATCTCTAATTGACTTTTTCCGGTGAAATCCTGCAAAGAAGCTGTGTTGTAACAAGGGGCTGGTGTTTATTACAAGCTGGAGGGCAACCAACCGGCTTGGGTGTGCTGACAGAGGGGAAAAATACCTGCAGGTCACCTGCTTGGAGTTGTGCCCACATGGGAACCTCCTTCAGTGCCACCAGCCATGCCTCCTCTGGCCCCGGGGCTGGAGAAGCAGCAAAAGCTGTGTCACACTTGACTCCCCGGAATGTGGCTCCTGGGGGAACATCGTCAGCTGCTGTGACCTAGAGCAGCTTGCTAGGAACTCTTCTAGGTTCTAGCCTTGAAAAATAAATGGCAAAATTATGGAAAAGGTTTAGCATAGCATAAAATGCAAGGGCTCCTTTTGTCAGGCTGAGTTTTTCAAAGAATTCATGTATTTATTCTCTTTTTGCTCTATCACTGCTTTTTAATTGTTACAAGCAGAGAAATCCAGACAGAGCCTGAGCCATGATGATGGTATCAGCAAGCTTTTTAAGGAGCAGATAAACTGCTTAAAGTAGTAGGCAGAGCCACGCTGATCTAAATCAATAAATAACTTTTGAACTGCACTTTTTTGAAACACATTAATAAACATCCATGAAGGGTTAGGAACTAAAAGCAAGGAATGAAGAGGTCACAAAAATAGTTGAGCTGGTTTGGTGCATTTGAACTGTATCAAACTGCTAATGACTCTTTAAAATAAGTCATAATATTTAGCAGACACATGTTGGCATCCCTATCAGTCGCCTGCTTCACTTGATCTGAGTGCTTTTACAGCACTGATTAGCCGATAACGATGTATTAAAGCTGTTTTCATACTTCTGTGGAGTCTTGATGTCTGCTCTTTCCCAAAATATTAGATTTTCAGGTTCGTCCTGCACCAAAACCAGCCTTCAGAGACTTAAAAGGAAATACAAGCAACTAAAATCTATGATTTCCCTAACACAGAAAAATAGCATCTCTGTATGTTTCAGAGGATGTCAAACCATTTTCTATCACCCAGGATTTCTAAACATTGTTTCCTGTAGTTTTGGGAGTTATAAAGGGAATGCATCAAGACCTAATAACAATAGAAGCAAGTCTGTATTTTGCACAGTTATTTGAGCAGTAGGCACTGTATGCAGCCTGTTTTTCACGATTGCCAGATCCCTAAAGGACACAGGCCAGCAAAGTGACAAGCTGAGATTCTGTAAATTCCTGTTCCTGCAATATCTGGGATATAGATCAACAAAGTCCTTTGCTCCCTGTCCATCTTCTCTTGACTGTATTATACTCAGTAAGTCTGTGAATCTTCAGTTAGTCCAGGTGGGATTTACATTTTTGTAGCTGATGGGAACTTCATTATGTTGCTGTACTTCAGTCTTAGTAGACTTGGACAAAACATAACTATGTACTGCCTTTTTCCATGTTTAACTAATTCATGAAGCTTTTTGGTTTTTTTCCGGTCACTTCCCAGACCTTTAAAAGAGAACTGTCTGGCAATGTACCTCCTTTGGTCTCTGTTTGTAAAATCCCAAGGGATGGGGAGCAAAGTGCCAGACCCTGTGAGGAGCTTACTGAAGCACAGAGCAGCAAGTATAACCTGAGAGCAGAGAGGATGGAGAGTATCTCCACGTTATGCTGCCTTGGGGACACGTGTGACCTCTTGCAGACCGTGCTGATGCCTCAAATAGACGGCGAGAACTCCTTGTTCTGCCACTGCCCCTTCAGCTGCTGGTTCCAGAGCACAGCTCCTGGCTGGCTAAGCAGCCCTGTAATTGCTTATCTTCCTCAGGATCACCAGTCTGTCCTGTTGGGGTGTGCCTGCTCACACTGGCTTTTTGCTCTGCAGTCAGTGCCACTGGAAATGAAAGACCTGGGTTCTTACTTTAGCCAGTTATTCAGACTAGGATATTATAAGTTTTTGCTAAAGGTGTGCTGCGTAGAAAGCTTTTTGATAGCCATTTCTGCCATGAATATGCTCTGAAAAGCTCTTTGCCATCTGAAAAGGCATGAGGACATTTCCTTTAATTCCTTTAATTTAGGTACCTTGCTTTGAGGTCTGTATAGTCCTTCCTTATTATATCGGTTTATATCAATCCCAACGCTGTTATATTTATATTCATGCATGTGACTAAGATTTTTGTATGCAATGTAGGTGGCAATTCAGACTGTGCTCTCTTGCAGGGTTCCCTGCTGTGCAAGCAGAAGCCCAGTTTGTCTTTTCATCTTTGAAAGATTCTTCTGGGGTTTTTATGACCATTATGTGATGACAGACATGTTTTCCTTCCCGATGCCAAGAAATACTGATTGTAGGAAAATAATTCTTTTTCCTTAGGTGTGATAATTATAAAAGCCCTTTCAAAATCAAACATAAGTGTATTTGGGTTGGTTGCACTGACTTTTAGATCAAATGGACTGCTGGTGGATCATGCTCTTCCTGCCCAATTTATGGGCTCTACATTGAGGCCGTACCTGTCTAATATAAATTGAGGTAATACTTTACACAAGGTTATAGTGGAACCCTTGTTACCCTGGTTATTGTGCCCATGTGTATACTCATATCCACAATAAAAGGCGAGAAGTGGGGGCCAATAATCTTCCTTGTAAGTGTGTCTTCCCAGCCAAACTATTAGTAAAGGGAGGCAGCAACAAGCAGGAGGGTTTGATTTCTATTTCTTTTTTCTTATGGCAATCAGTCAGCACCAAATGCTGGCAATTCTAGGATTTGGTCTGCTGGCTTCATTAAAAAAGAAACTACCTAAAAATTTATGAAAGTAGTTCTCAATGCATAAAACAGAATTGTTTGCAAATTGTTTACGTGTCGTGTGTATTCTTGTAGGCATGTTTTCCACAAAGCCTGTGTGGATCCATGGCTTAGTGAGCACTGTACGTGTCCAATGTGTAAACTGAACATTTTGAAGGCACTGGGAATTGTGGTAAGTTGCACTGTTGTGAGATCATCATCTTCCTCTCATGTCTGAGAGCCTTTCTTCCCTACAGTTATTCCCCTTGTTCTGGGAGAGGGTGTTCCAGTACAGTCCTTACTCAGAAAACCTTTGGGGTTTTTTAGCAATTTCTTTGCTGCTGATAAAGCTGATTTGTTGGTCTTTTTCCTTTCCCTACTTGGTCATTGAGAATATATTGTTATATTTCAATCTATGACAATTTCTTATCTACTGGAAGTCTGCTAGGTTCTCTATAATCTTGCATTTTCTCAATCTCTTTCAATCCCTCTGTTAAATTTATGCTGTAAATCTGTGGTCTCCCATTGAGAGTCTTAAATTTGTTTACACATTCAAAGTCATGCCCAAGCAGAGGCCAAGAAGCTCTCCTCAAGCAGCTCATGGTTTATGGGATCTCTGAGAACTGTTTATGTTGACTAGTTCACAAAAGGATAGAAGTGAAGAACCTCAAAGAGTATTTTTCCATCTTTCCCATATGAGGGAAAAATTATAAGGTGGGAGCAATGCTCTTTTCAGAAGGAATAAGGAAGAGGAGCATATTGTCTAAAGCAGCTTTTGAATCAAGCCAGTGAGAATAATCAGGCCTCCATTTTTAGCTGTGTTAGTTGCAAATTTGCACATTTTCTAAGAAACAGTTGCAGGTACACTGTGGCTGACCTGGTTTTGCAACAAATAACATACCTGGATTTTTGTAGAGGAGGATGCTGTAGAATTTGATGCGTGTCCTCATTCCTCAGGGTAGTAAACCCTGCAGGCACAGGCTGTGATACAGGCGTATCCGAGTCCTTTTCCTGAATCTTAATCCCATTTCCTGCTCCTTTCTCCACCTCTTTAAGGTGGAGCAACTTGGGATAGAACATGCCAATTCATGTGCTTCTCTCCCGGGAGGGCAGCCGAGGCGGCTGAACGGGGACCGTGTGGTTTTACTCAATGTATCTGTTTCCGACCTGTAGAACGTTCACCCTTGTAATGCGGAATCGCTTGTTTTTTCCAGCCAAACGTGCCATGTACAGATAATGTGGCCTTTGACATGGAAAGGCTCACCAGGGGCCAGCCAGCAAGCAGGAGATCGGCTCTTGGCGATTTTGCCAACGACAGCTCTCTCAGCCTGGAGCCCCTCCGCACCTCTGGGATGTCCCAGCTGCCCCAGGACGGAGAGCTAACGCCAAGGTCAGGAGAGATCAACATTGCTGTGACAAGTAAGTTTTCCTTGGCTTCCAGTACCCTTCTAGGGTTTTCCTGGTGTGTGGTGCTGTGGTGAGAGATTTCCCTGCAGGGGAAGAAGGTGACCTCAGCGTCTCTAAGAGGCGTTTGCTCGGTGCTGAAACGGAGAACTCTAGGCACGACCGTGCCGAGGCTTTGTTATTAATGGTATATCCATTTAGGTCTGCACACAGACAACACTGCTTGAGCTAAAAGGGCAAGGAAATAACCCTCCTGAATTTGGTAACCAGTACGGGAAGCTGGAATGCCAAAACCATTATTTACCCTTTCAGAACAATTTACATGCAATAATTTATACAAATAGACATATTTTTAGCTGATTAGCATTTCTGCAGACATTTTTTTCCCCTGAGAACATCACTACTGGAATTCTGATGTCTCGTAGCAGATGGGTTTTCTTACAAAATCTGTGAACTAAAAATAAGTATTTGATGTTCCAACATTTGAGTATTGTCCAAGTGTTTTATGACATCAGAGAACTGTTCCTGCGCTGCCTGCAAGCTCCTACCTGTAAGACCAGCATGGGAAATTTCCATTCACTGGATTTTTACCTAGGGTTTTTAGTGTTTGATAGCACTATCATGAATACAATGTGTGGAATTCCATTATTTCCCCTTACACTGTACAGTCTCTATTTGATGCACAAAATGTTGGTTTTTCGGGCTAAATTGCAAAAATAGAATCTGTACCATACAACAGTCCAATTTTCTCCCTGTATTTTGCTTGTGTGCATCTAGGATGTAGATTTTGAGCTTAGTGACACTGTTTGCCACTGATATGTATGTGTGAGAGGCAGTGAAACCGATACAGTCCATTGGGGGGTGTGTTTAGTTGCTGCAGCGAAGTAAATGCTTCATTAAAAACTATAACTATCATCCTATGAAACACATAGTCTGTATCCAGAAGTGTCCTGGTCTGAGAAGGGGAAATGCTCCTACAAAATCTAGATTCTTTACAAAGCCAGTAAGTCAGGGAGTCACACAGTGTTTGAGGTCTGATTCGTCCCGTGGTCAGTGTGGAGCAGTGTCGGTGTGCTGCTTTCCTTCTCCTGGGTGGGGAAACGCTGGAGTTCCACTGAAACCTTTCACCACTGGGTTTTGCAGAAGGTGTCTGTCCCCAACTGTAGTACTGCTCTTGCACGGATGGGATGCCAGGGCAAAACAAGAAATAATCAGCAACAGTTCATTCTGACAATGTTTATAAAATAAAGCTTTAGAAAAGGCTGTTCAAATGTTTGGATTTCATGGATGACACATGCATTCTTTGATGCCTGAGAGCTAAACCAAAAGCCATATTCAACAACAGTGTTTGTATTCTGATTTATTACCACGTGCCAAATTGATCCTGAGAAGGGAGAACTTTGAATAGTGAACATTCTTTAATAGCCTTCTTTATACTACATTACATTTCTTTTTAATGTATCTGTATTTGGTAATGTTGCAATTACTTTTCCATGTTGTACTCCTGTTTATTAAATGCAGAACTCTAGTTATCTTGTCCTGTTGAACAAGCTATCCTGTTTTTTGTTTGGTTGTGTTGTTTAAAGTAACACTATAGCATTTCTGCAGGAGGGAGGGGGTGAGACACAAGTGTGAAAGTATATTGGGTGTGTTTATGTGAGGAGCTGCAGCTCAGCAAATGTAAACCAACCCCAACAGCCGCCTTTCTGGCTGGGGGGCAAAGAGAGTCCTCATTACATTTTCCCTTGGTCCTGCATTTCACTTTACATTAAGTAACCTTCCTTTATCACTAACCCTTGGGCTCAGCCGGGAAATACTGTTGTGCCATGCTTTTTTTCCACACCTCTCTCCACTTCTTCTTTGCTAGCCTTCTCCAGTCAGTAACTCTGTGGCTAACCTCCTTCTGCTTCACCTCCTGGGGCCAGTCATGGCTTAGAAGCCTCTTGCCTTCCGCCAGTGGTGTTTGAGGGAAATATTGGCATCGCTTTGACATAAGCCTTCTCCCACGAGTGATTTCCTCCCTTTCCTTTGTCAACAGAAGAATGGTTTATTATTGCCAGTTTTGGCCTCCTCAGTGCCCTTACACTCTGCTACATGATCATCAAAGCCACAGCTAGCTTGAATGCTAATGAGTAAGTAAATATTCAGATGTTTTTATGTATTTCTGGTGGGCGTGTGTCATGGACACCGTTGGGAGCAAATACTGAGAGACTAGAGAAGGGTGAAAAATGCGGTTTTCAAGGTGTCAGATCCCTTTTCTGCTTTTTTCAAATATAGGTCTCTCTGTTAACAAGTAGGTTCCAGGGTAACATCTAAAGTACCTCTTAATTTATGTTTAGCTGGATTGTGTGATGAAACCCTCTTGCCAAGGGTAGATATGGAAGGGGAGGAGGGGGGAAGAGTGAATATTTATATTTGGATTTTGATTAATGGTCTATGTAAACATTAGATTTCTGCCATTAAATTCTCACATTCAAAATTTGCCTGGCAGAGCCAGAAATTACTGCCAGCAGTCACCTTTGACAGTTTTCACCTCAATTTCTTAGTCAACATCATCTTGAAAAAAAAAACAAACCCTAAGGTCTGCATTTCTAGTTGGCAAACTTTTGGCTAAGAGAAAAACTTTGTACATGCAAAACTCCCTTTTTGCCCTCAGGAGAGGGAGAGCTGAAAGCAATGAACACACAACTGTTCTCTCTGAAGAGACGAGAGCAGCTCAGTCCTCTGATTCCTCATTCTAGTAAGCTTAAGAATTGTGGTCACAGGAGTGCTTAAAGACATCCA
Organism: Jacana jacana; assembly: GCA_013400555.1. Classification (NCBI taxonomy): domain Eukaryota; kingdom Metazoa; phylum Chordata; class Aves; order Charadriiformes; family Jacanidae; genus Jacana; species Jacana jacana. Next base: position 58,088 of record VZTM01028305.1, on the reverse strand, counting down.
TGCTTTCGGTTACAGACCCCCCCAATTCCTCCCTTCAGAGAGGATGGACGAGAAATGACTCTAGCACATGATTTCCAGTCTTTTTTTATAGCTCTGTGTGGGGGCGACTATAAATCCACTCTGCAGGTACATTAACTAGGTACATCTAGCTATTTTCATTTGGGGTGGATGGAACGTCTGAGCTCGTGATGTATGTTCCATCATAATTTATTTATTTAGGGAGGGCAAGTGCCAACATCTTTCTTTGTCTCTGAACACCTTGACACAGCTGAGTGTCCATTAAATGTGTTGCTCCCTTACCAAAAGTGGGTGAGACTCAAAGGCCAGTCTCCTGTGCAGCCTGGAAACGTAGCTTTATAAATACAACTGCCTTTTTTCTTTTGTTTGGGGTTTTTTGGGGGTTTTTTTTTGGTTGTTGTTGTTTTGAGATCAGAGAAAGAAGCACTTTTTGGACTTTGATTGCTTTCTTGGAAGCATAAGTGACCTTCTCAAGAAGATGGAAACATGTCTAACAGTCTCCAGTGTAAAACTTTTAGCCACTTTCAAGCTAATCTTCAGGAGGGGCTGCAATAAGCTCTTGGAAGTTTTTGGTCATCAAGAACCTTTGATTACCACTAATTAGAGAATCTTCCTTTCCTCCTCCTTTTAGGTGCGAGTTCCAAAGAAAAGGTTTAGAGCTTTGAATAGTCCTGTATAGTCTCCTGAATTCTTCCTTTTCTTTTTTTTCCCCTTTGTCAAAAGGTTGACGTTGCATCTGTCGACCAGCAGGTTGGCAGCAGAGCTGTAGCTGGGCATAGTTAATCCACACTGAAAAACAGCTTGGGAAAGCAGGGAGCAAGAGGAGTTGGGAAACGGGAATGTCTGCATTTCTGGGCATTTCCACATGGTTAGGAAGAAGACAAAAGAACCGTAGCCCATCTGGTATCACCCAGATGTGGGCACTGATAGCAGTCCCCTGTCTGCCTTGCCTTGCAACTCTGCTTTTTGTTGTCTTTTGCTCAGTGGGATCCGGGTCTATTTTTACTGAAAGGGCAAGTTCCCTCACATTGGCAGACAGTTTGGGCCTCCAGAGAAGTGTTTTCACAGCAATGTTCCCTTAGTCCAAACAAAGGGCGTGCTGATGTAAGGAGAGCGGGAGGAATGAAAACCTGAGCGTATATAAGCCTGTGCTTTGGGGCAGATGTAAGAAAACCAGCAGCCACAGAAACCAGAGCTGTCAAAAATCACATTCTCGGGTAACCGAGGGCCCTTCCCATAGCCTTTAACCTCAGCAGCTTTTTGACTGAATCCTCAGGGATCTAAGCAGCCTCCACAAGTAGCTGCTACATTCAACTAATTTTAGAGAGTTTAAAACGTGTGTGTATGACACTGATTCTTAGGTTTATTGTTTCATTGACACCTTATGTTCCCCAGTGCCAGACAAAGCATGCCTGCTGTTGAATATCATGCCAAATACATGGCAGCTCCCCCTCACTGTGATTTCCCTGAAATGTCATAACAGCACACCTGCTTTTTAGGCTGTTCTCTGTGTAAAAAGCAAACGCTGGCACAGGCTGCCTTTGCTATGGGAGTGTTTCAAGAGGAAGCTGAGGGGGTTTTCTTATCAGAAAACCACAGTGGCAGGAATGAGGCCATGCAATATGCTGATGCAAGTAAAAGGTGCCATACATTCTCTGCGTGAAAACTCACCTAAAAACATGTCCTGATCTTTCTTTTATTTTTTTTCCCCTATGACCTTCCCACAGCTTCAACATACTGATGTAGAGCAGTAGCTGTGGAGTTGTGTGTATGTACATATCTCACTCTGTAGGCATGTTCGTGTGTATGTATGTACACACACACACACACGTATTTTTGTATAGTTCCTGATAAAAGTAAAGACTAAAGTAAGTTTAAAGTGAAGATTAAAGTAAGTGTAAAGATTAAAGTAAGATATTAAAGTGGTAAGAAAATGAGCAACCAGCTTCTTGTTCTCATAAGTTTCATGCACTATTATTATTAAAAGATTTAAGTTGTGATTTAAAGAAACAGAAGCAGTGTATTTTGCTTTCCTTCCTGGGGATGGTCAGAAATGACTGTATACCTGTGTTGTAAGATCCAAAAAGCCCACAGGTTGGCAAGCACTTCAAGTTTTTGGTAGCAGATGGAGCTTCCTCAGAAGCTGGGAAGTGCTCAGACCTCTGGCTGACCCGTTTCACTGCTCCTGTACGAGTGATGTAAGGAGTGCAGACCTCTTGTAGTGCTCTGGCCTGGTACAATTAGCCATTTCTCACTTACTGACTTTTACAGGGTTATTTAAGGGGGTTTTTTGGTATTGGCAGTATTAACTTTACTATTAATATTTTGTTCCTTTGTTTTGTTCCCTGCCCCACAGAGCAGAATGGTATTGAAGAAGCGCTTCCCGGACGGTTGCCTTGGAGAGAGACACCTATTTTTATGCATCATTTATCGATCATGCAGCACAAGCAATTATTTAGTACATTCTATTTTTTCATAAAATTTGCTGATGCCAAAGCTTTGTATTAAGGAAAAAGTGAAGAAATAATAATAAAAAGAAATCTTTAATTATGAACTCTTACTGGTGTGAGGATTTGATTTATCTTGGACTTACTTGGTTAGTCCTTAAGTCTTGACAGCCTTTTGTAAGGGCTTTATTTCCTTTGGATTATGTCATCCCTGCAGATCTGTATTCTTCCAATTTAGTTTCTGGGACAGAAGCTGACAAGTGGAAATCTCAGGCAGTGCTGTTCTTGTGATGCCACCCAGCACTGGTGTGACAGGAGTGTTATTGACAATCACTCCGTACCCACTGGTTAAGGAAAAAAGCTGTATTCTAGTATACACTGGGCTTACCTTGAATCCAGCTGAGAATTTATTTGAAATAACATTTTCTCCAGTTCTCCTGCCAGGGAGACACGGAGTGTTACAGGAGGAGCACAGCGTATGGTTTGTGTCTTCAGGTCAGTCCTTGCTGAAGGTTTGCAACTCTGTTTTCTGGACACAGAGCTCATTAACATTTTCATTCTTTCACTTTCACCCCACCCTTCCTTTTGGTAAAAGCCAAGCCACTCTAAATCACTTCTTCCTTCCTAGCACCAAGTGAAATGGTGGCCCTTTCCCCTACCGCCGTCTGTGGAGCCTCTTTTCCTGTTGGTGCCAGGGGTGAGGTTTGGTTCAGGGACGGGGGAAGGTCGATGATGGTGTGTAACCGCAATGTGGACGCCCTGTGCGGGCAGGTCCCTTCTTGCTGTGGCTTTTTCACCAGGGAGGAGGCAGAGGGGAAAAACCTCTCCCGTCGCTGCCCTCGCTCAGGCCCTCTCAGGAGCGTGTCCTTGTGCAAGCGGCGCAGGAGTGGTTTCACAACAGCCCGGCAGGACCCGCCAGTCTGACTCGCAGCCAGATGCTGATGCTGGAGTTAACGAGATGGGGAGGTGACAGTAACAAATCAGCGAGGAGAACATAACTGACAGAAGCTAAAAACCTATTCTGCCTGCGTTTGTTTTCGTTGTTCTTGCATCAAGCTGTAGACATGGGAAACTTAGTGCTTTCTAATCTAATTAAGCGAGCAGAGAGAACCGATCCGACTGGAAGATTTAATTTTTTTTTATGTACTGGGAAATAGAGGATTTAATTTAATTTTATTTTTATGTATAGGCACTTTTAGAATTTAGGAACACAGCCAGGGTCTACATTAAAATAGTTTCTTAATTCTTATCTGTCCAGCAGGCTTTGGCTGAGAAGGCAGCTTTTACAATAAGAAATGAAGTGTGCAATAGCTTCAGTACATTTAATAGAATTATTTTTCGGTGTGTCCTTGTGAAATTTTGAAAGAAACTTGAAAACAATCGATAGAGCAGTAAGTACCGTTTGAGAGAGTGGAAAACCCCACTGGGCTGGCTCACGAGGCGAAAAAGCCCTCAAAAATACCATGTGGGAGGTTTCACACGGTCTCCTTGTGAAATACGGCGTTTGTCGAGGGAGCCATGGTGCCAAGAGTGGAGCAATGTGGTTAGAGCCCGATCTGGGGTACGGGCTATGAAACCAAAAGGGTGATGGGGTGGTGGCTGTTGTGTCTTTCCACCCATCTTTCAAGAGCAACAGTAAAATGGGTCAGTTTGAGCTTGTCTCCTGCAACAAAAATCCCTAAGTGCTTTTTAATGCTGTGGGAAGGGATGGGCAGGGGTGGTGGTGGTGGTGACCCAGAGGCAGAAGGCACCACAAATGGTTCCAGTGCGTGTTTCTTCTGCTGAGCATCAGAAGGAGAAGTTGAGTGATGTTGAGAACGGAATGGTTGACAGGGCTTCGTGCATTTCCCTCCATAGAGGTGTTAAATAACTCAGGACCATCCTACTTTAATCTTTCTTTTGAGCCTCTAGCAATTGTCTTGACAAAGTGTTAATAAAAACACGGACAGTATCTGCTGGGTTAGTTATAGGTCAGGCTAGCAATGTAGGTTTATCCTGTTAATGCAATAGATCTGTTCAAAGGTGGACTCTGCACTGTCCCAGAAACTGGGGGGTTTTGTCTCTGAGTAGACACAGGAAGGAAATTTGCAAAGGTTTTTGTTGCCTGCCGTGGTTTTAGATACCCACACGTAGAAGATGAGTTTCTCGCCTGTGCATAATGGTAACAGCCAAAGGAGAAGAGCTGGTTCCTCTTCCCAGGTGTTGCAAAGACCGCAGGACTGGGCTGGCAGAAGGGTATATCACAGGGTATGTACCCCCTTGTACAGTTCCCTGCCTGGGCGGAAAGGGTGCTCTGTGAAATCATCCTGCTCCATTCCTGAAGCGGGAGGGTGTCTGAACCCGATTGTCTGAGGCAGGGAGTGCTCTGATCAGATTTCCTCGTTAAGCAGCCGGAGGGGCTGTGGAGGGACCGCAGCACGTGGCAGAAGGTGGCTGTGACTAATGAGCGAGGGCATTGGCAGACTGCAGGTGGAAGGGGAAGCACCGGGTGAGGGTTACTCCTGATGCACTTGTGCTAGAGCCACACTGTCCCCCTTGAATTCTTGGACCTGGTGCTGTGTGGCCTGTGTGGCCCAGGCCTGCTCCTGTGGCCTCCTGTGTGGGTAGAAAGACAAATTCCAAAGGTGTTACGTTTGTTTTTGTTTATTTTCATTATTATTTTTTAGTATTATATTTATTTTCAGCCTTGATACGAGTTATCTGAACAGTTCTTTCTAGATGGATAATGAAGAATGGTGGCAGAGCGCTCGTTGTATCAAAAAACACAGAGTTCCCCTTTGTTTCTGTACCTTCATCTTCCTCAACAAGTGCCCAATAGGAAGGACAGATTCATAAGCTGAATTTGGAACGGCAGATGTTTCTGCCTGGCCTTAAAATACCTTTATTCAGTACATTTATCAGCCGGACCGATGCCACGTTTTAAAACAAGCGCTGGCGGTTGTCCGCGGTGCGACGAGCGTAGCTGGGTCGCTCTGCCCCCCTGCCTCCCTGGCTCCAGATCCTGGGCAGCGATACAGACCCGGTCATTCGAGCACCCTGAAGATCAAGTGGTGACAAGCACCGAGCAGCAGCAGGATTTTCGGCACGGGGCAGGCTGTGTTGAACGGGAGAGAAGGGAAAGAATGACCAAAGCGTCCCAGAAGTGGTGTGAAACCCCAGAGATTCGCATCCGTGTGGAAACGTGCAGCCTCCTTGGAAGCGGGTGGCTTACATTTTATTTATATTTATTTTTTTACAAGAAGCAAGAAAACATCCCAGGAAAGAATTCTAGAGGTGTTGGATATATAGTGCCTTTTTCCAGATTCATTTTAAAAGTTTGTTGTCAGATGACCTGTCTGCCTCCCGATGAAACCTCTCCCTTGAAAGCGCTGGAGTGGAAGTCTGGGCGCACACAGAGGAAATGACTGCCTGGGCTGTCTGCTTCCTAATCCCCTGTTTGGTTTTCTGTGGTTAAAAACAACAGCAACACCGAGCTTTTAGAGTCCCCTTTGTTTGGTTTCAGCGTTGGCTGCTCGGTACATAACGTTTCAGCGGGTGGAGGAATGTCCATGGCTTGTTTCAACTGCAACCTGAGGCTCAGTCATAAAAATTAACTGACCCTGACCCAGAGCACAGATGGCAGAAGAATCTTGAATTTGATTTTATCTGCTATAATTTCAAAATGGGTTCAGGGTTTGGGGGTTTTTTTTGTTTGATACAGACTACGATCAGCTGGAAATCAAAGTTCTAAGTTTATGTCGTTTTTTTTTCATCTGAAAATTTGGGAGAGGGTTCATCAGGTTCAGAAACGCGTACATTTGGGTGTTCATCCTCCTCCTTTTGCTCCTGCAGAGCATGTTCCAACACTGCACTTCTTCCAAGCCCCTGGGTGTGTGCTGCTGGCAGGAGGGGGAACTCGCTCCCGCGCGGCGCGACTCTGACTTCGCTCTTGTTTCGGTTAAACAAATTGATTTATTTTTGATCTTGTGGTCAGGAGAACTTCCCCGTCTCGGTGGGAGTGGGGCAGTGAGTGTGTGTGCTGGTTTCTGCTCTTTCAACAATTCTATGCATTTGATTAGAACTCTGGCATTTTATTTTTAATCTAAATAAGGACAACTTTTATTTTTTTCCTGAATCTCTGTCTTTTGGGTGAGTGGGGAGGAGAAAAGGTGTTCTGGACAGTAGCAGCTTCCCTTATATCTTTTGTAAGCTCTTTATCTTGGAATGGCATAGGCTGGGCTCCAAATTTGGCAAAGAAAGGAGGCTTTAAGCACCTGAATTCTGCCATGGATAAAACTGCAGTCCCCTAAGGATCTTGCTCCACTGGTGCCTGAAAGCAGGGGCACCTTGGTTTGCTGAGTGCCCTCTTGATGAAGTTGGAAGCTTTTCAGTTGCCTCCAGTTTGGCTCCTGTGGCTGCCTGGCGTATTGTAATCTAAGCAGCCTTGCTCCCAGCTAATCCCCCCTGGGATCAAGAAACCCAGTAATGAAACGTTTTGGCCGAGGGCCTGATCTGATAGATGCTTTCAGAGAGAACCATTTGTGCGCCAGCAGGGCTGGGCTCCTTGCAAAACACATCTGTGGGTTTGGAGAGCCACGGGAATGCCAGGTTTAACTCCTGCAGAGGAAGAAAAAAAGGGAAGAAAACCCAGAACTTCCATTCCCCCATTACCTGCTCTATCAACAGCCACCTGGTGCTTGCTCTGGGTATCACCAGTGCTGGAGAAGAGGGTTGGGTCTCCTTGGGTTCTGTGTAAGGAAATGTGTAGGTGTCTGTACCTAGAAGGTGAGTCTGGGTGGATGGAGGTTGCTGAGCTCTGGAAGAGGTCGGGCTTTCAGCAGCTCAGTCAGACAATCCTTGGTGACCTCCTCGCTCTGCCTTCTCATTCCTTTCCACCCTGTGCTGGAGTGCTTTGTGCTGGTGGGGAACTGGGCTCTTACTAAAGGTTTCTGGGCCTCTTGAGGAAGCTTGTGCCTGCTCCAAAAGGCTGTGAATCAACAGCCAGCACCGAGTGTGAAACTCCAGCCTGCCCCAGCCGTGCTCAGACTTGACCTGTTTTACCTGAAAGAACCATTTGAGGTGAGATTGTTCAGGCGTATGGAAAGCTGTTGCTTTGAACTGGCACAGGAGAGCACAAACTGTGTAGGTGAACTGTTCCATAGGGCTGGTACTAGTTTGTGTTAAAAGGTGGCTGTTTTTTCCATGCATGTGGTTGGCAGCCGTGTATGAGGATGCTCTGCTCAGTTCTTACCTTGTTCACCTGTTCCTAATGAGGTTTTGTTCTACCTCTTGTAGGCAGTCACTTCTTTCATCGTAACTCTCTGTCCCCTCGAAGCCTGGTCTACGAGAGTGAGTTCTCAGCCATCGAGCCTGCCTTGGACATGTATGACGAGAACAAAACCTGAAAGGAATCCATGCTCCTTCCTGGCCCTCTTTCCTTTTTTTTCATTTCTCATTCCTATTGTTGTGTACTCTTTCCATGGATCTCCTTTGTCTGAAGAAGAGCTGCTTTTTCCAGAACACGAACCCGCCTTCTCGATTGCAAAGACGGAAGACCAGCTGTGGTGGTTTCTGAGGGTGGCATCTTTGAGCTGACAAAGAGTTGCGGGCAAGCAAGATTGTCTGATGGAAGCTGCTGAGTAACAGCATGGGGAGCTGTGTCGGCCCAGCCACGGGCAGAAGAGGTTTCACGGTGGTCCTAAGAGTCTGTGTTGTAGCTGCAAATGCGTCTCTTGCAGGGGCTGTTTCCCGATTTTTGATTGCCCCCGACGGCTGGGCAATGTCAGGAAGGGAACTGGTTGTAGAGGAGCTGGCCAGTGACTGGTAAAAGCACTCGTATATCTCGGTCAATCCATAACCTTACTGTGAAATAGCCCCTTCTGAAAGGGACCTTTATAAGTGCATTGAGTTTCCTACAACCCACGTAACCCCGGGCAATAGCGAGCCGGTCTGACGTTAAAGCTGCCGAGAGGACCTGCGTTTGCAGAAGGATTTCAAGGAACTTGATGCTCATTGGGTTTTTTCTCCCAATTCGATTGAAGCAGGAGAAGAATGGCCTATGGAGAATAAACTTTGGGTCCGTCCGTGTGCTCAAGTCAAGTGAGTCTCTTTCCATAGAGAGGACATTCACAGAACCAGCACTTGATCTACCTGAAAACCATTAGACTTTTTGAAATATGCAGGAATCTAATGAGCTTTCTTTCTCACTTAACTTTTTTGGGGGGAGGGGGCTTGGGGAGGGGGGTAAAAAAAAAAATCCACCGATTTTTTCACTGAAGTTTTTTAAAAGCCAGCATGTTGGCATTAGAGAGAAGAAAAGAGGTAAGCTCCTTATCCCGTTCTCCCCTGGAGATCTGCAAGAGTTAAATAACGAACACGTTCTCTGCGCCGTGCCCTTTCCTACAGACATCAGCCAAGGGAATGCAGAAAGCAGCAGAAGGCAGGAGAGCAGCTCTGACACTCTGCAGGAAAAATCCGTTTTGGAGCCGTGTGTGGCAAGAGCGGCGGGGAAACGAGCAGTGCCTGCGAGCTTCTGAAGTGCAGGAATGGAGAGCGGGAGAGGAGCCTCTGGAGCCAAGTCGTCTCCCCAGCGTTCCTCAGATGAGCAGACCTGGAGGAGAGAGTGCTTCTGCTCCACCTTTTCCTACCGGACAATGCGTCGCCCTTTAATGAATGTTGGGATTTTGCTCCATTTGCAGTCTTGAGTTTGATGTGTAGAAACGCATTCGTGTCCTTGTCATGTGAAACACAGCTTCACCCCCTTGTGTAGGAATCTTGAGAAATCAGTTAAGCCAAAAAGAAAGGTAAGACATACCCTGCCACGCTCTAATTTCATCCGCTTTTGCTACAGGCGGGGGAATTTCCCCTCCTTTATTACGTTTTGTAATTGCATCGCAGTCTGCTTACGAATATCCTCACCTCAAGTGTGGTTGGGCTGTCTCTTCAACAGGGATGTTTAAGAGAAAAAGCAAAACCCAGCTCTGTAAAAGGAGGAAATGATCCTCTTTGCCACCAGTTTTTTCACTGAAGTTTTTTAAAAGCCAGCATGTTGGCATTAGAGAGAAGAAAAGGGGTAAGGGCAACTTTTGTTGCCCTGCGTCAGCGTCGTTCAACCCGAGGACTCGGGAGCGGGTGGTGGGAAGCGGTAGGCAGCCTTTTCTCATCACACCCACGTTTATATTTACCGAACGGGCTCTTACTGTCATTCATTCCGCTCGCTCTAGAAAGACACCAAAGCCCCCCACTTTCTAAAGAGCACAATTTTAACGCCCCGTTTCTCTGGCAAAGCCGAAGCAAAGGTGGTGGGAAATGCCAGCGGGCGGTTTGAGGGGCGGTGGGTCGCAGTCAGCGTCCTTCCTCTCCTTGTGGATGCCATCGGGACAGGGCACAGCTCTTACGGGGCCGGTACAGGGCTCGGGGGGGGGGGCAGAAGGGTTTGGTTGAGCATCCCCTGTTTTGGTAATGCCATCTGGAGCAATGGCAGCAGGCAGGCACGGGAGAGGGGGGGACTTCTGAAAACAAAACCCCCAAGGGGAAATAAAATCACCGCGCTCCTGAGGACGTTGTAGGGCGTGTTTTCATCTGTGGTGGGCAGTTGGGTTATAATAAGCCGACAAACAGCTGGGTGTTGATGGTTAAACACATCTGGGTGTCTCCAGTGAGCAGCCGGCAGCCTGCCCTGTGCCGCACGCCCCGGCCACCGGCACTGAGTTTTTGGGTGGGAGAGCCCATCCCAGCATGGATGCTCCCAGCACATCCCTCTGACAGGGCCTGCCTCAACCCAGTGTAGGGGTTTGCCACAAGGGCACGGTTTCGGCACAAACCCAGAACCGATAGTTTTTCAGTTCCAGATGAGAGTGTTTGCACCAGTGTGCACCAGAGTACACAGAAAAGCTAGGAAAGGCATGGAAATGAAAAGAAACATTAGAAAGTACAAAGCCCCTGAAGACAAAATAATAAATAACATTTATACTTTGTTAAATCTCCTTATTTCTAACCTAACTTCTTGGTTTTGAGCAGGGGGGACAGAAGGTTTGCCTCCGATTGTGGAGATGGGCATCAGGGAGAGTGATATAAACATGGACTCACGTCTTGAATAAGGGAGTTGACGCTTACAATTGACATCTCGGGTTTGGAAAAGTCTTGCAACACTGGAAAAATGAAAAGCTAGTTCAAACAATTGATCCCAACATGCGTGCTGGGACGTGCCAGAGCAGGCGTTCTTCTACTTAGTCATATTTAGGATGGGCAGGAGGCACCACAGCAACAGGGGTGATTTTTCTGAGCTGTGCTGGTGAGTTTCAGGTTTTCCTTTTAATATTAATCAGTATATATTTAAAAAAAAAAACAAAAGCTTGGTGAGCATTGTTGTTCTTGTTCTGCTGCAGTGGTGCTGTGTATGGTTGAGTCTGTTCATAGAAGTAAAATATACTGCAATCTACCAAGAGCTGTAAGTGCCAGTAAGTTGGAAAGTCATTTTTAAGGTTAAAAAAAAAAAAAAAGAAGTGCTTTTTAACAGAAAACATTCATTTTATGACTTCCACCTATAAAAAAAAAAGCTTTTATCTCCAAGTCTTTCCCTAAACTATTTAAACCTTAGCACTTCACCTTCTCTTTCCCAGTCTCCTGTTCTGTGAAAGATTTGCATGTTCCCGTAAGACATTTGTAAAATCAAGGTTTGCTTGTGTTCTTAGAGGATAATTGCCAGTAAAAAAAAAAAAAAGGCAACAAAAAAAACCCCAAAACCAGACTGTAAGTGTGCTTTTTACCTATAACACTAACATTAAGTATTAGATTTGAAGCATGTGAAAGTTTACTTAACGCCACTGATGATTACTCCCTCCGGTGAGCTCGTGTGTTGGTATCTGTTTGCACTGTCCCCTTGCTTCTAGGCTGCCTGCCTTGGCACCTGAGGATGCTACAGGAATAGCCAGGTAGCCTACATAAGCCAAAGAACAACCAAAAACTGGTTGAAATAAATGTGCTTAGGACCACGTTATGAGACTTCTCCACATCTCCTGTTTTCTTTAAACACGCTCGTGTAGAACAGTGCAAAGGCTTGGGAGAGGAGAGGGCTTTAACTACTGAAAGGCAGAGGGAGGTCTGCAGGAGGCAAGGGTCACGCTGAGGCTCCAGGACTCGTTTAGCCCAATTTAGACTTGAGATAATGCCACAGTTTGCAGGTCATGAGCTGAAGGATGAAGCACCAGGGTTGAGCTGAAGTTCAGGGAGCTGAGGAGCCCGATTACTGGGGAGTGAGTTGACTCGATGGTTAAAAATTTGTATTTTTTTTTGCTTAGCTAATAATCATCTGGTTTTTACAAGGAAGAAAGTAGCAGGACACCACCCATGCCAAGGCATGGCATGGCAGGGAGAGGAGAGCGGGGGGGCTCAGGGCCAGGACCCCAGGAAACACCTTGAACTTCACAGGTGAAGCTTTTGCTCCTTTTTCCCCCCATGTTGCATATCTGTACATGACCTAATTCCCTGACCCGAGCCGTGCAGAGGAGTGTGGGATGTGCCGTGACAGCTTGCATATGTGTTGTTATTCTTAAAGATATCTTCACTTTTTTTCCCCTTCCCCACTAGACTCGCTGCGCTGCCGGTTTCTGCCCTAAAGCAGGGTGGAAACCACTGAGCAGGGCAGGGCCTGGGAGAGGGAAAGGTGCTCTGATTACCCAGATTTGGGGGGAAATCAGGAGAAAGGTAGACTGTTACTTCAGGGGGTTGGTGCACATTTCTGCTTTGTGTCCAGTGTCTTTGAAATAACCAAGAGGAAAAAGTGCTGCCCTTCCTTGCGGGATGCAGTGACCGGAGTGGGGATGAGGATGGGATTTTGGCCACGGTGCTGTGTGACATCCCCCTCCCCAGTCAGTGATGTCCTGACCTGTTGGCCAAAACACTGGCCTGACAGGGGCCTGTCAGGTTTCCCTGGTGCCTGTGAAGTGCTTTGAGGGGGCATGAAAGCTGTGCATGTGAGCCTTTGCCAAGCGGCACTAATCAACACCTTTTCATCTATGTCAGGTGTTTGATCGTTTCATTCACCTCTTTTTAAAAGCCTGTCGTGTTCTCAAACACTCTTAATTCTCTGCAATTAATCTCTGCCCTTTCACCTCATCGATTATTACCAGTTTCCTCCTCCTCCAAAGAGCCAGATGAAGGTCCCCATTGTGCTGGCGCTGTGATGCCTCCAGCATCTGTCACCATACCCTCACCGTGCCAGCCAGCCCTTCCAAGGGGATTCATTGCTCCAAACCAGCACCCAGGTCCGGGGGAGCACAGAGGTTCCCAGTGGCTCATTCATGGCCAAAGCTGGGTATTGTGGCACGCTGGGTCTCTGGATCCCTGCAGGGAGCATCCTTTTGCCCCTCAGCCCACTGGCCCCATGGAGATGCCCAGATGAACTGAGATGGATGTGTAGGTTGTGCAATACTGTCTGAATGTTTATTCTTTCGATGGCGGCACTGTCCTGGGGGCCGTGTGGTATAAGGTGTTGCCCGAAAATAGTCCCTTCCCTAAAGAGTTTATAATTAAGTATTAATATTCCTGTAAAGTAAGAAGTACATAGGCTTTTATTGAAAGTTGAAGCTACTTAGAGTGATTTCATCACAAGGCTGAGGTATAACATGACCCAGTCGCATACAGCTGGGACTGGGGTTTCGCAGCCCAAAAATCTGCTGGGCACGCACATGGAGGCTCCCTCGCTCCTGCCAGGCACAGGCTGTTCCCTTCTCTGCTTCCATCCACCTGCAGCTCGCTGTGGGCAAGACCTTTAGGAGCAAGAAAGTGGTCAATCTTTGCCCTGAGCTCAGCTGTGTGCATTAGCAGCATCATTTGCCTCTTTTTTGTTGTTTTGCTTTGCTTCTTCCCACGTCCTCTGGTGGGAGCCAACTCCTTTGCTTGGCTCTGGCTCAGTCTTCAGCTGCCTGAACCCCTCAGGGGGACAAGAGCTGCTAATTCCCAACAGAGTGGCTCTGCTGGGTTGTGGGAACAGCATCTGGTCCCTAGATTTGCTCTGGATCTAGCATGCCCGGGTCTGTAACACCCTCTGGCTGTCTCAGGCAGTAAAGACTGTATGTGCCCCCAGCCTTTGCTCATACCTGGGCTGCATTTGGGGAGGAGGGGGTAGAGGGTGGGTGTCATACAGAAAACAGCTCAGCAACCCTCCCATGCAGCAGTACTGGAAAGTCTGGGCTTGGAAATAAAGTTGATGCTCTTTGCTGCTCTCAAGCCAGGGAAGTTTAATGGGGCGTTTGGAGCCGGTAAAGCGAAGCTCCTCTTTGCAGATCCCTGAGGTTCCCGCATTGCAGGCAGCACAGCAGCATCCCAGCCTGCTCCCCTGGCTGGGCTCGCTCTGTGCTTGTGCTTGAAGGTGCCACATGGAAAACATAAAAAACCTGCCTTCTTGGTTGTCACCATATCAGCAGGTAGACTCTTTTTCCATCCCCTGCGTCCCCTATGTCTAGATTTAGCTCCCAGTGCAGGTAAGATCTGTCGCACTAGTCCTATAAAGGGGGAATAACCTTTCTGAGCAAACTGAGCTTGCCCAGTCAGCCCTGCTGCAGTTTGAGAGAAGATGTCAGAGTAAAGTATTCTCTGCAGGACCATGTCTATTTGGGATCACCTGCTCGAGGCCAGGGCTAACTATGCACAGCACCCACCCAAGCGAGATCATCCTCTCCCAGCAGAGAGGGGACACCCCCAGCCTTTGGCCGTGGGAGGCTGCAGCGGACAAGCAAAAAGAGCACCCCGATTTGCCTGTGTTGAAAATGAAAAGCCTGTTTCAGCTGGTTTGCTTCCAGGTGGGCCACAGCAGTGTGACCATGTCACCTAAAAACGCCAGCAGCTCCCAGGGGTCTGGCTGAGTGACAGGGACACGGGTGCGATGTGGGGGGGGAGGTGGTGTTCGGTGCCCTCCCGACAATCAGATCTTTCCAGCCCTTGTGAAACTGTAGCTTGACAGCAGCAGAACTTCTTGAGATGTTTTGGTGTAAGTATAACACTGTATTGTAGTTCTGTGGTATATGCCGATATGTTAGTAGTGTATACCGACGAGTTAGGGTTTGCTAATGTACTTACATTTCAATAAAAAGCAATTTAAAAATAAGGAGTTTGTGAGCTTGGTGTCTCTCGAAATACAGGAGGATGGGAGCATCGCCCAGTGACTCCAGCCAGTATTTCTTATTATCTTTATCTTGGAGGACAGTGTGGAACGACGTCGCCAAAGGATCCATTTTCAGACAGGACTTTGCTCTGAGGACTCACTCTGCAGTAAATATTGTTTTGTTTTGCTATGCTACTGTTAAAGGCCACAGGGTTCAAAGTGGCTTATGAATATACATGAGACACTAATCCACCTTCCCACAGCATTTGCCATCTGAAAGGTGAGCAGGAGCAGAGAGGGAAACGCAGAGGAGGACCTTTCAGCATCTCCTCAAACCCTTCCCAACAGCACATCCAGTCTTCAGAACCCAGTGCGCTGCTCCCCAGCACGGCCACAGCGTCAGGATGGAGGCAGAGCCTTGAAAGCTCAGCCAGCTAATAAATATTTATATTACAGTGGTGTACAAAGGTTCCAGCTTGGGATTAGGGCACTGCACTAACACAGAAGATAGATCATCCCAGGGTTAAGGGCTTTACAGCCTAAAGAAAACACGGCATTCCCGCCTTCCTGGGAGCTGGGCAATAAACACAGAGATGGTAGATGTCAATGGTTTCTGCTGTTGTAACGCTTTCAGAGTTTGCAGGGGGACTCTCTGATGGTTATTCAAACAAGAATAACTATTCACTAAACCTCTGGGAAGCTGCTCAGCGGCCAACAGCTGAGAAGGAACTGCATCTCCCGCTCTCCTCTTTGCTGCAAAGAATGTCCTTGGACTTGACCACAAGACCTGTGGGGGCTCCAGAGCCACAACACACGACCAAAAAGGAGCCAGCTGCCAGGAGTGGGGTGCCAGGACCTCCATCCCATCCCAGTGGTGGGCTCACCGAGGCTGAGATGCTGGTGGTACCCAGTGGTGCCTGTGCTTCACCGCCAAAAGGAGATATGAATTCCCATCTGCCCGATGGGGAGGTGAAAGCATCACCAGCCTGGGCAGGAGAGCTAGACATGTCCCTGCTGGGGCTGTAGCTCTGTACAAAGCTCCACTGGGAGCTCCCTGCCAATAAGTCACAGAATCGTAGAATGGTTTAGGTTGGAAAGGCCCTTAAAAATCATCTAGTTCCAACCCTCCTGCCATGGGCAGTGACACCTCCCACAAATTATTGCGTGTAAAATGGGAGGGAGCATTTAAATAATCTGTCTTAGTTAATGTCAGCTTCAGTGGGGCCCATGGGGCTGCACAGAAGGTTTTTCATTGGCCCGATGTAGACATCACAAAGCATTGGGAATGGCTGGAGGTAACTCACTGCAGGCTCTCTGCGCTTTTGGTAATGAAGAAGCCATCTTTGTCAAGGGCAAGATACATGTAAGTGACACATCTCCCTGAAGGAATTCCATCTGGAATGGGGAGGTGGTGGTAAGAATTTTTTACCTGAGGGAGAGCACGAGTCCCACTACAAATCTTTCTGCTCCCTTTTCAGACATACACACGGCCTGCAATGCATACACCGTTATCAGCGTCATGCTAAAGCCATAACACGTTACTCCTGTCCATTTCAAGCTGCCCTGGCAAGGGTGTTTTCAGTGGAGGCTGAGGGCCCAGCGAATGCTTTCTGCACCCCCTCCGAGACCCCCAGAGGCAGAGGAACCGAACCCCAGCTGCCCAGGGAGAGAGATCCAGAGAGGCGGTCTTCTCCGCTCTGTGCGCCTCGGGGCTCGAACTCCTGTCCTCGGCACTGCGGAGCGGCGGCCCTCCCTCCCGCGCCACGGCGGCCGCATAGCGCCGCCCCGCTGCCGTG
>VZTM01028305.1:4976-41600 GCA_013400555.1 Jacana jacana | reverse complement strand
GGGGGGAGTCTTCTTCCCGTGTCAAAAATGGCTTCTTTGTCGTACTCGTGTTGCCTTGAATTATTGAGGGGTTTTCTTGCCCTTTTTTATTTTTCTTTAATTATTATGATTATTTTTTTTGGCGTGTTTTTTCAAGATTTAGAGGGTGAAAGTAAGAGGTAGTTTTTAATTAATATCTCTGAGAATCGTGCCGCGCTTGGGGCGGGGATGGAGGGGTGCGGGGTCAGCGCCGTGAGAGCTGCCCCTGTGCGCCTGTTCCCTGAGGGGTTGTTCCCTGTGGGGCTGTCCCCTGTGCGCCTGTCCCCTGTGGGGCTGTCCCCTGTGGAGCTGTCCCCTGTCCCCTGTGGGGTTGTTCCCTGTGCAGCCGGCCCCTGTCCCCTGTGGGGCTGTCCCCTGTGCGCCTGACCCCTGTGGGGCTGTCCCCTGACCCCTGTGGTGCTGGCCCCTGTGCGCCTGTCCCCTGTGGGGCTGGCCCCTGGCCCCTGTGGGGCTGTTCCCTATAGGGCTGGCCCCTGTGGGGCTGGCCCCTGGCCCCTGTGGGGCTGTTCCCTGTGTGCCTGTGCCCTGTGGGGCTGGCCTCTGGCCCTTGTAGGGCTGGCCCCTGTGGGGCCGGCCCCTGGCCCCTGTGGGGCTGTTCCCTGTGCAGCCGGCCCCTGGCCCCTGTGCGCCTGACCCCCGTGGGGCTGGCCCCTGTCCCCTGTGGGGCTGTTCCCTATAGGGCTGTCCCCTGTGGGGTCGGCCCCTGTCCCCCACAGCCCCCTGGGGTGACAGAAGGCGGTAAGGTGACTGTGACCAAGGCACAGTGTGAACGACGACACACACACACACACACGAAAAAAATCCCCTGGCTTTTAAAACGCCCCGTGTTTGTGCAAAATGCATACGCAATTATGTGAATAATAAACCTGCTCTTTTTCCACTAGTGAATTCTGCACCAGTTTCACGTATTAGCCCTATTAACCATATATGCTAATTACAGAGATGACGCAGATGATAAACATCCTTAGTGTACCTCATCTTTTCACCATATCTACAATTACTTGGATCGCTCTGGTTTATATAACATAACTTACTTGTGTAATTTTCCATGTAGGCATAAAAGCATATACTGGAATTTCCCAGTTTTTCAGAAGAAATGAGACCTGGTGCTGTTCTGGGAACGTTTAAACTGATCTATTCTTAAATGGTTTTAGCTCTGAGCCAGTTTTACTTCTTGAGTGAGTTTAGTTTGGGGAGAGAGAGTCTTCTTCAGAGCTCCTACATGTTAAAAGGGGAGATTTAGATTAGATACCAGAAAGAAATCCTTTGCTGTGAGGGTGGTGAAGCATTGGAACAGGTTGCTCACAGACGCTGTGGCTGCTCCATCCCATTCAAGGCCAGGATGGGGCTTTGAGCAACCTGGTCTGGTGGGAGGTGTCCCTGCCCATGGCAGGGGGGTTGGAATGTGATGATCTTTAAGGTCCCTTCCAACTTTAGCCATTCTACGAGACTATGAAAAACCACGTATCCTTGTCCTTAAGGAGCTGTACAACTGCAAGTGGATGTTTTTAGAGTTAGAATGTGGATATTCAGGCAAGCTGGAAAGGTGCTTAAGTTGCTGTCGTACTGAAGGTCTTAAACATGGCGTGTTAGTGGTCCATGTGTCAGTATTTGACACACTCTGTGTTGTTATAGGAAACATTCAGAATGACTTTTTAATCCATCTTCTGCCTAAAACTGCACCAGAAACCTGGAGCCAAACTGAGATCCCACGGTGCTGGGTACATACGTGTTTGTTTCAAGGATTACCAGATGAGCTTGCTATGGAGGGCGCTTCTCTTGAACCGTGTTCAGTGATATAGTCCTAATCTAGTACTTGCTTTTGGATAACCAGGAGAGAAATAGGGGTGGAAGTAGCATGTTTCATGGGAGTGAATGAGGTAGGGATGAGTTTGCTCAGACTTACCCCAACCATAGGGAGGAGAGCAGGGCATTGAGCCTGGGCCTCCCAAAAAGCAATCCAGAGGAGCAACCATGCTCCTCCTCCAAGTTCTAATGTTATAAACCTCTTAATCATGAGGATGTTGTAAAACTAATTTGCATTAAAGATGCTCATAGTACATAATCTAGAGTAACAAAGGAATATCATCATATTTGGTTTATCTAGTAAATAGACTTAATGGAAATAAATGGATTATCTTACAAGCTCTGGAGGCTGTCAGCATGTCTTCTGGAGGTGCCTGCTTTTTTATTTATCATCATATAAAGATACTTCTGCGTTACAGTATTTTGATTCTCTACCTTCTTTGTTTCATCAAAGTATTTCTGGAAACATCACTGAAACCTACGAACACCCGTTTTTCTGGAGCGATTCGGTTCCACTCTGAATGAGTTCTCTCACCTGCTGTTTGCACGGGTGATGCTGAACGACACAGCCTTGAACACTCTTCTGTGGTTTGGTTCAGTAGGCTTAAAAATCACTATTAGCAACAGAAACCCCACTGAGGAAAAGGCATTTGACTTTTATTAGAAAACTCTCCTAGGAAGGCAGAGGATTATAATGAGGTTTAGTTGACATTTAATTGCCATCTAAACTTTATCCCTTACCAGAGGGATTGGCTGTAGTTGGCTTAGAGGCAGTTTCTTGCTGAGGCTGGATGTAAGTCTTCATTTTCTCAACCAAGTGCCGTTGCTCTTCCAGCACTGCGTACACAATATGAACATCAGCATTTTTCTGTAGTCTTGATCCTGTAGTTCTGCTTAACCCAAGTCTTTGTTCTGCTGTTCTGTGATTTTACTTTCCCTGTCTCTGCCTCCTAGGTCTTCTTGTGGGAACACTAGACGTGGTTTTGGATTCCAGTGCCCGAGTTGCCCCGTACCGTATTCTGCACCAGACTCAGGACTCTCAAGTGTATTGGGCAGTGGCGTGTGGTATGTATTGGTGTGGCTCTTGGCAGGGGCTGCATGTCTGTTACTGGGTTGTCTCTTTGGCTCAGATGATCAGGTCTCTGGCATAGGAGTGTTCTGTCACTACTCATAAAACTTTCTAGAACTTCTGGTGGGGTAGTGGAAGATGCCAGAAATCACACAACTTCTTGGTGTTATTAAAACTGCAGTTGAGGAACATGAGGCTCTGTAAAAAGCTTCCATTCCTGCAGATGTTACCATTTTTCTTTCTCTCAAGGTGTGTTTGTTTGCAAAGTCATGGTGTGATTGTTCAGAGAATCGAACAGCGATGGTGAGATTGCTGTGGGACGGTGAGGGTTGTGCCGAACCTGGTTACCAGGGACACGGTACGAGGTGGGAACACGTAAGGTCGTTCAAGGTGCCAGGCACTCTTTGGGGAATCTCTTTACTGTCTTGATCCTATTTAATTTTTTTCCTGTTATTTATTTTTTTCTGCTATTTCTGGCTTGTAATGGATGTGTAGATACACTAGGTCTGTAGAATATATCACAATAATATTTTTTAAAGCATCAAGCATCCTTGCCCTCGTTTACTTCACAGCTGTAACTGCTGTACTAGAGTGCTGTGGTACAACCTTCTAATATCTGGTGATGAACTCTGATTGAGGCTTTAGATCCTGCTGGTGGCTAAAGAGAGAATATCTTCAGATGGATTTGTTAGACTGTCCTTGTTTATAATAAGGATTTTCACTTCTCGCTTCGTGGTTGAGATGTAAAATCTGAGCACGAAGTAATCATTTGCAAAACCCACAGATGTTGATGGCTTGTTTTCCTTGTTCCTGTCTTCTCCCCAGGCAACCAAAACACTGTTCTTCCTTGCAGAACTACTTACATTCTGCAGAAGAGAGGTCTAGAAATGGCTGTGTTTCACAGAAACTCAGTTTCCCGTTTGAGGAAGGAGGATGCAGAGAAATAGGGGAAAAAATGGCAAACCAGAAACCACAGAGGAGAAAGAGAACTGTTTAGTGGCCTCATATGGTGCAAATCTGAAATTTTATAGTGTGTTAACACTCAATGAATGCATTATTTTTATACAATTTCTGGAGTGCTGTAGTTGATATTACCTGTATCTCAGTTGTTTTTAAGTAATACAGGATGGTAAAATGAGATGAGCTGTATAACAACCGAATGGAGTTTGAGAACTCGTTATACTGGAGTAAATACATTGGGCTCATCCAAAGTAGTTTTTCAATCATACCTAGTTCTCATTTTACTCTGGACAGTAAAAGTACTGGCATTCACTTAAGGTTATAAAATGTATATCTTTTAATTACAATTTATGCCATGTAGATACTGGTGGGCAGCGTTGTGGAGATGTGTGAGCTTCACCCTCAGCACTCTGTCCTTTGTAGGAACTGCAGAATCTTTCTCCTTCATGTATGTCATTCTAATGCTGTTCGTAGAAAGATGTCAATTACTGAGGCCTGGCTTGTTTTGGCAATTTGTCTGCTGTCACTGGGTCAGAGAGGCAGCTCGGGAAACAAAACAGAGCGCAGACTTTATTCCCCTGCCGTTGTGGCTGGGCCTGTGGGGTTTTTCCACCAACCAAAGCTTCCTATAATTGATAATGACGTGCCCTTAAAATAATCCATTTCGTAGTACTCCAAAAAAGTCATGCAATCTTTAAAGGCATTGTCAGATGGGTGGGGCAGATGCCAAATAAACCTATAGACAGAGGCAAAAATAGAAATACTTGTTGTCTTTTCCACTGGGCTGCACACACAAACTCAGATTCGTAGCCCTGCGGCCCTTTGAGACGAGACGGCGAACCGGCTTCAACCAGGGAGGTGGTGGAGTCACCCAGGGAGGTGGTGGAGTCCCCATCCCTGACTGTGTTTCAGAGTCGATTGGATGTGGTGTTGAGGGATCTGGTGTAGGGGAGAACTTGTAGAGTAGGGCTGATGGTTGGACTTGATGATCCCGGGGGTCTCTTCCAACCTAAATGATTCTATGATTCAAGTTCTTGGTTTCAGGTCCTGGAGTTACTTTTGTTAATGAAACCACAGATTAGCTGGTGCTGGATTTTGTGGCTAAGTGTCCAACTGCAAATGTGTGAAGACCATTTCATTGCTAAAGCTGCCTCTTCAAAAAGAAAGTCAAGTAGAGCAACAGCTTTAGGGAACCGCTTGTGTGTTGTGCTGCTTTCTTCGCTTCCATCATTAACCACACGGAGGGGTCTAATGTGCTTGCAGAGAAATGGAGTGGTGGGAGTCATGCTGGTAACATTTTCAGATATCCCACTGCTTTTGGATGAGACTTCAGAAGATAAATTTACTGGAATTTGACAAAGAGAAATTTATGAGTCTTTGATGTGCATTTGAACAGATTTCTTTTTGTCTGCATTTAACAATGTTTCTTATCGTGTTAAAAAAAAAGGAACTGCTGCTCTTATTTCTTCTGCATATTTTTCTGTCTACAAGAGAATATAGTGATAGCTGTTGATAAAGAAGATAAAATCTTCAAGTAAAAACAAATCTTTGAAATAATTAATGGCAACTAAGGCAACTTCCTACAGAAAAGTTCCTTACATTGGTTACACAGAGAAGCTTATCTTTTATGGGCTCTTTTGGACTCTTTTGGTGGTTAAAGATGACCACCTGATACAAGTTTTGCAGAGACATTTGTATTTAAGAAAGCAAAGAACCTTCTGATGTGATGACTATTTTGGTTGCTTTTTTCTTTGAAATTACATGCTCTCTGCTGACCGTTGCCCTTGGAAAATGGATCCTCTTTGAAGGTGCAAAGACTTCAGTTGTTCTGAAATTTCAGAGTTCTCTAAAAGAACTTTGAGAAATTTTACATTATTTTTATTCTAGAACACCAGGAATTAAAAGAGTGCTTCTTCTCTGGAACATAAGAATGCTTTTTGTCTGGGGAAGGAATCTGGGTTTGGTGTGCACTGGGACAGTAGGATGGTGTATTGGTAGTGTGCTGATGATCCTTGGTGACTGTGGAGACATTTCATTAGGAACATAATGTTGGTGTAGATAAAATATCCTTGACTGTGTACAGTTGGCCTGTTTGATTTCTCCTGCTATGAACTCAGAGGAAGAAAGACCTTGTTCTAATTTCTTTTTTCTTTGCTCTTGCCATCATTTACCCTTTCACATTTTGCCTCTTCCCTTAGGATCATCTCGTAAAGAGATCACAAAGCATTGGGAATGGCTGGAGAATAACTTACTGCAGACTCTCTCCATCTTTGATAATGAAGAAGACATCACCACCTTTGTCAAGGGCAAGATACATGTAAGTGACATGTCCCACTGAAGGGGACTGAGAAGGAGTGGGGAGGTGGTGGTGAGAGTTTTTAACCTGAGGGATGGAGGAGGCAAGAGCTCTCTTGCAAAACTGCTGCCTTTTGAAACATACATACGTCCTGAAATATGTACAGGACTGTCAGCATCGCTCTACAGCCATAACACTGGGCAAACGGGTTGTGTAGGGGCGTGGAAATTTATGAGCGGTAGATCTCGAGGAACAACCTGCTTAAGAAACTTCTACTAAGCAAAACGTAATGCCTTTTAAAAATCTTTGTAGATTATGCCTTTGATGCAGAGAGAATGTTAAACAAGGGTTCACGTAGGAACAACTAAGGGAGAGAGAATTCTGGTTTGCAGTGAATGTACTTGCCCTGCCAGGGTGGTCTAGAAGCCATCTCGTCTGGGATGTAAAGGAACTGCACCCCAGCTTCCACAGACTTCTGAGTCAGGTGTCTCTGCCTGTTGTGCAGTTAGAACACTTGAGATCTCTCCAGAGTAAAAACTTATAAATACAGCAGTTTTTTATCACACAGCAACAGTTTGAGTCTTTTCCAGTACTCCAGCCAGATTCTTTGTATCTTCACGTGTGTGTGAGAGAGATTGTGGTCATTTGTTTTTCCTTCTGGCCAGTCAAGATCTGACAGACTGCAGAGTTGTGTCCTTCCTGGCAGATGATCTTCTTCCTGTGGAAGGAGCATGTTTGTGAGTTCTCCTTCAGGGTGTCCAAACTGTTACTAGGCCAGCTGTGAGAAACTCAGTCAAACATTAAACGTTCGTATTTGCCGCCTGTGCTCAGGGGTGGATCCCAGATCCCAGACTCCCTGACTGTCTGAATGCTCTTTCTAAATGTCCCAGACTCCCTGACTGAATGCTCTTTCTAAATGTCCTTACTGTTTCTCTAACCTGACAGGAGAAATGACAACTGCTGAGTCCTCTTTCTTCTTTCTGTCTTCCGGATTGCTGCTGTGACCTTTTGCTGTATATTATGTCTGTCAGCAGGCATGTTCCCTGCCATTTCTTCTCTCTCTCCTCACATGTCCTTTTAGGGAATTATTGCTGAAGAGAACAAGAACGAGCAGCCCCAGAGTGAAGAGGATCCAGGTAAATTCAAAGAGGCTGAACTGAAGATGCGGAAGCAGTTTGGGATGCCCGAGGTGGAGAAGTTGGTCAATTACTATTCCTGCAGCTATTGGAAGGGGCGTGTGCCCAGGCAGGGTTGGCTGTACCTCACCGTCAATCACCTCTGCTTCTACTCCTTCCTGCTGGGCAAAGAGGGTGAGTTACAAACCTTCTAGTTGTTTTTCTGGTGTTTCCCATGATCCTCTCGATGCAATTGATCTTCTGGGTGAAGTTTTTTTAAGCTGAGGGGTTTTTTTCCTTTACAAATCTTTTGAGCTGTAGCTCAATGCACAGATCAGTCCTTGCACTTGTTGGCACTTCAGTGGTGTTTAGACTGAGTGCCTGAGTCATTTTCCAAAGCATTTCTCAAGTTGTACAAATACCCCTAAGTTTTAATTTAACTGGATTAGAGAATCAAGCAATACTTTTACTTGGGTCAGGTTTATTTTGAACCACTGCCAGGACCCAGTATTTACGGAGCTTGAACCCCTGAGTCGAAAGCTAATTTGCTGGAAAGAAGAAATGAAAGCTTGAGTAATGGTAGTTGAAAGCATTTACTGGGTGGGAGGTGGTCCTTTTGGAACTGCATTATTTCTAGTCTATTTAATGAAAAATATTATTTCCAAGTACTTTCGAAGAACCCAGTAAAAGTATGAAGAAGGGAATTGTCCTTTTGTAAAAGGGGAAAAGGGCTGCTGCACTGAGAGCTTACTTGCTGCTTGAGCTTCATTTCTGATTGTTTGTTGTTTTCCCTCAAATTGTAATAGTATTTTTTTTTTAACTTTTTTTCCCCCAGTTACACTGGTCATCCAGTGGGTGGATGTAACCCAGCTAGAAAAAAATGCTACACTGCTGTTCCCTGAGTGCATTAAAGTAAGCACAAGGGACAGTGAACTTTATTTTTCCATGTTTCTCAACATCAATGAGACGTTCAAGCTGATGGAGCAGCTGGCTAACATTGCTATGAGGCAGCTACTGGATAATGAGAGCTTCCTACAGGACAAGTCCCTTCCAAAGCCCAGGAAGCCTCTTAAGAACATCTCTGCATTAAAAAGGTATCTGTTTCCAGCAGTGAGAGGAGAAGGCAGATAATAGGGGATTGTAGTAAGAAATCTGTATTACTGTGTAGCTCCTACCTGCCACTAGGATTTTCTCACTCTAGGAGCTGCATCACTTATTGCAGTCATTAGTCCTCTGCCTGTGCTTTTTTTTCCATCCCAAATTGGTACTGAATTCACACACACCTTTCTCATGCATGACTAGGCACTGTCAGAAGGAGTTTTCAATGAGAAAGTGTTGAAAATCCTGTTTAAAAAAAAAGTGGAAGAAGAAAGTTACATCAGCCCCTTTGTTGGAAATTGAATAGTTATACAAAGGCAGGTACATTTGCATTGTAGTGAGTCCTCCCCGTGGGGACTGTGCTCTGCAGTTTCAGAACCTGGTGTAACACTTAGGTTTTGCAGATGCACTTGCATATTTTAACTTGCTTTACGGGACATACCTTGTCAGGGAAGCACGTCTGAAGGCTGAAAGAGGAGTCAGATAAGGGGTGGCATCTCAGTTAGGGAAATGAATACTAAGACTACACAGCTCAGTCTGAAGATTGCTATTGGAACAGACACTTGACATTAGTGTTTGAGTCAGCAAAAAAGCCTCTGAGAACTCCTCTTTACTTTTCCCCAGAGACCTGGATGCTCGAGCCAAAAATGAGTGCTACCGTGCCACTTTCCGGTTGCCCAAGGATGAATGCCTGGATGGACACACAGACTGTACCTTGTGGACACCATTCAACAAGATGCATATTCCTGGCCAGATGTTTGTTTCCAACAATTACATCTGTTTTGCCAGCAAGGCAGAGGAGGCCTGTCATCTCATCATTCCTCTCAGGGAGGTGAGGACTTCTCAGCTGTATGAGGTTTTGAGCAACCTGATCTAGATGTCCCTGCCCATGGCAGGGGGGTTGGAACTCTTTAAGGGTCTTTAAGGTCCCTTCCAACTCTAAACCATTTTAGAAGAAGAAGAGACCCCTGGGATCATCAAGTCCAACCATCAGCCCTACTCTACAAGTTCTCCCCTACACCAGATCCCTCAACACCACATCTAATCTACTCTTAAACACAGTCAGGGAGGTTGACTCCACCACCTCCCTGGGCAGCTGATTCCACTGACTGACCACTCTCTCTGTGAAAATTTTTTTCCTCATGTCCAGCCTAACCCTACCCTGCTGCAGCTTGCAGCCATTCCCTCTTGTCCTGTCGCTCATTGCCCGTGAGAAGAGACCAGCACCAACCTCTCTACAATGCCCTTTCAAGCAGTTGTAGAGAGTGATGAGGTCTCCCCTCAGCCTCCTCTTTCTCAAACTAAACAATCCCAACTCCCTCAATCGATCCTCATAAGCCTTATTCTCCAGGCCTCTCACCAGCTTCATTGCCCTCCTCTGCACTCGCTCCAGCACCTCGATATCTCTCTTGTGCTGAGGTGCCCAGAACTGGACACAATACTCAAGGTGTGGCCTAACCAGTGCTGAGTACAGGGGGACAATCACCTCCCTACTTCTGCTGGTCACACTATTCTTTATGCAAGCCAGGATGCCATTGGCCTTCTTGGCCACCTGGGCACACTGCTGGCTCATGTTCAGCCGCCTGTCGACCAGCACCCCCAGGTCCTTTTCTGCCAGGCAGCTCCAGCCACACTGCCCCAAGCCTGTAGCCATCCATGGGGTTGGTGTGGCCCAAGTGCAGGACCTGGCACTTGGCCAGGCCTTTCTTTTCTTTTTTGTGCTTCTGGCTTTTGTGCAGTGCTTTATAGAAAATGGAGAATCTGCTGGATCCAAATGGCTTTTATCTTTGTCTTCTAGGTGACAATAGTTGAGAAAGCAGATAGTTCCAGTGTCTTGCCCAGCCCTCTGTCCATCAGCACTAAAAGTAAAATGACCTTCTTCTTTGCCAATCTGAAAGACCGAGATTTCTTGGTACAGAGAATCTCTGACTTCTTGCAGAGAACACCATCCAAGAAACCATGCAGCAGCGACAGGGAGTGGAGGTGGAATTTGGCTGATCCTGGTTGCGAGGTACTAAGGAAATAGCTGTGAGGAGCATTTGTCAACTGCCCAGGCTCCTACTCCTTATGGGGTGGTAACAGTGCTCCTTATCAGCAAATGATGTCTCTTTGTTAGAGAGCAGAGGAAGGGGGCTGCCTGAGCTCAAATGCTTTGTCTTCTGTTCTTCAGGAGGTTCCAGAGCTGCCTTCCAGCAGCCCGCTTGGGGTTAGCCCCACATCTGCTCTCAGCAATCGACCCGTCAGCTTCTGTGCCGGGGAAGTGCCAACAGCCTCACAGGGACTGCTCAAACTCTTCAGAAGAAATTCCGAGGAGCTCTTGGGACCCAAAGGGGTGAATAACATTTTAACTTCAAACAATTAACTCTAAGTAGTTTGCAGTAGGTTGCAGATTTCCTGTCCTGCTCTAAGACTGAAATTGGATTTTATCCCTGGTCAGTCCTGCGAGTATCACTGCTGTGTCTGTCACAGTGATAGTGCTGTGCAGGTGTAACCTGACCATCACCTTACTTTATCAGTACTGAGATACCCAAGATACTCGAGTAGAGACTGAGAAATTAGTGTTACCGTGCTTCTGGGATGTAAATTCATGTCAGGGAAGAACTGCTTTTCTTCAGATCACGAAAGTAGATACCTGGCATCTCTGTTTAGTAGTTAATTGTCTCAGACCATGGTTCTGCTTGCATTTATGTAGAGGTGTAAGGCCATTGCAAAGCCCATGTTAGGCTTTTAAAACTTTGACTTCAAGCAAGGACAGAACTGATTCAAACAGTGCAGATTAGCATATACCCTTCTATTCAGCAGGCAGAAGAAAGGCTTTAAATGTCACAATGCATTTCTCTTGTGCAGTGTAGACCTGAGTATACCCAGAAATGATTTGTCCTACAAACATAAAAATGCATTCATCTCCTAAAATGGCCATATTTGTTCCCGTGAAGGCAAAAGAGAAGATGAAGGAAGAGTCTTGGAACATTCATTTCTTCGAATATGGGCGAGGGATGTGTATGTATCGCACTGCCAAGACGAGGGAGCTCGTGCAAAAAGGAATCCCAGAGAACCTTCGTGGAGAGCTGTGGCTCCTTTTCTCAGGTAGGAGGTTGTGCTGGATACTTTGACAGTTCAGCAGGAATAAGCTTTCTGCATATGTCAAAGGCAAAGCTTGTTTCAGAAGAAATTAATCGCAGGTTAACTCCACCTGAATAATACTTCATGGTGGTTTTGCCAAAAATGCAGTGACTGCATTCCTGAGATTACTTTCTTTATGAGCGTAGTAGCTCTTGGCCTCCTTTGTCTGCATTTCACTGTTGGTACCTAGAATCTTAACATGATGATTTAGCAATGAATTTATTACTAAACTTTCATATCTATTTATAGTTGAGGAGTTCACGTAGCGCTTCCTGGCTGCCTCTTCTCTGAAACTGTGGGCATAAAATCTGTGTTCCAAAGCTGAAGAGGTGAAGCAGTGTTTGTTTGTCGTTGCAGGGGCATGGAACGAGATGGTGACTCATCCTGGTTACTATGCAGATCTTGTGGAAAAGTCAATGGGGAAATACAATCTTGCTACAGAGGAAATTGAGAGAGATCTGCACCGTTCTATGCCAGAACATCCTGCCTTCCAGAATGAGCTGGGAATTGCTGCCCTCCGGAGAGTCTTAACGGCTTATGCCTTCAGAAATCCAACAATTGGGTACTGTCAGGTAAGAAAGAAGTCTCAGGTTTGTTGGTCCTACACAGTGACCGTGATTGACTTGGACTTTTTCTGCAGTTTCTTGTTCAGTTTCAAGTTTTTCCTTCATACTATCCATGTGGTGGCATGAGAGTAGGAAAGAAGTGGTGATGTTGCAAGATCTCTCAGCTCTCCTTTGGGTACTATTTAAACAGACTTTGCACATTTCTGTTAGCTATAATGACGGTCTTTTACTAGTTGTCCTGCTAGATCTTTCCTTGATTCAGAAAAAAAACGTATTCTGGTGTCATTAAGAAAGGATTTAAATGAAAGAAGTGGTGATGGACGTGGGCAGTACACTGAAGGCTAAGCCAGTTGCTGGTTTGTGAAACCACTCAGCGGGAAATTCAGTTTCATTGTGTGTATTGCCCTGGTATTAGAGGTTCTCATTGTGTTCTGTTATGACCAAATTGTTACAAAACTCTGAAAATAATACTTAGTCACATCAATTAACAAAAGTGCTTGACAAAAAGTAGTTGTATTATTTGCTGCCTCACAAGCAGAGGAACTGAAACAGGAAGGTAGATTGACTCAGGGTCATCTACTGACTCAGACACCAGTAAAAGCTGGAAATAGATATGACTCTTAGTGACAGTTTTCCTGTATTCGTGCTTGTTTTGGCCTGTAATGACCGTGCTTTCATGAACACCTTCACGCTTGTCTCCTGTGTCTGCCTGTTAAACCCTGCTGGCTCGTAGGCTATGAACATCGTGACGTCCGTGCTGCTGCTGTACTGCAATGAAGAAGAGGCTTTCTGGCTCCTGGTGGCTTTATGTGAGCGGATGTTGCCAGATTACTACAACACAAGAGTAGTGGGTGAGTATTCATCAGATTCAGGCTGGAGCCTGGGTTTTCAGCTACACTTGCACCAGTGTCTCTCAGGAACATTCTGTTGCTCAGAATGAATTAAATGTGATGCGTTTTAACGATGATGAAGCACAACAGCTTTGCCTTTAAAGTTGCAGGTGTGTGATGGAGACGTAGAAAGAGCCACTACAGGCTGCCAAGGCAGTGTTACTACCTTGTAGTGGCAAGGAAGATGAAGTCACTAAAAACTGGTAGCACGAGGGACCATTAGTGGTCAGGAGGCATATCTAGAAGAAAATTATTGGATTATTTTGTTCCTCTCTGAATGATGTATTAAATCTTTGGAATAGGCTTCCAGGAAAGGTTACAGAAGGCACCACCTCGGGGGTTTTAAAATTGGTCTGTATGAAGAGTATAGTTTGATCTAAATACTATGACATCAGTAATGTAAATGTGTGGATCAAGAAGAGATTCTGCTGCTGCCTGCTCTGCAATACTGGAATAGTCTTTATCTAAATACGTGGGGTTTATTGAGAACAGGGAACAAATCTAAATAAATATGTTAACTTTAGTTGTGATGTTGAGGGTTATATGACCCCAGAGAACTCAGGCTCTTTTGTTTAAGAATTAATTAGCTTGAGTATAGTGCTGTGATACCACCAGTTCAAGCTCTAGCATTGTTTTTGTTTGCTCTCCCAGGAGCATTGGTGGACCAAGGCATCTTTGAAGAACTGACACGAGAATATCTTCCACAGCTGTCAGAAAAGATGCAGGACCTGGGAGTGATTTCTACCATATCCCTTTCCTGGTTCCTCACTCTCTTTCTCAGTGTCATGCCCTTTGAGAGTGCCGTGGTCATTGTCGACTGTTTTTTCTACGAGGGAATCAAGTTTATCTTGCAAGTGTCACTGGCCATACTTGATGCTAACGTGGAGAAGCTGTTAGAGTGCTGCGATGAAGGTGAAGCCATGACAATTCTGGGCAGGTACCATTCGTTGTTCTTATTTATACCTGAATAGTAATGGTACCCTTTTCATAGAATCATAGAATCATTTAGGTTGGAAGAGACCCTTGGGATCATCAAGTCCAACCATCAGCCCTACTCTACGAGTTCTCCCCTACACCATATCCCTCAACACCACATCCAATCTACTCTTAAACACAGTCAGGGATGGGGACTTCACCACCTCCCTGGGCAGCTGATTCCACTGACTGACCACTCTCTCTGTGAAAAACTTTTTCCTAATGTCCAGCCTAACCCTACCCTGCTGCAGCTTGCAGCCATTCCCTCTTGTCCTGTCACTAATTGCCTGTGAGAAGAGACCAGCACCAACCTCTCTACAATGCCCTTTCAAGCAGTTGTAGAGAGCGATGAGGTCTCCCCTCAGCCTCCTCTTCCTCAAACTAAACAGTCCCAGCTCCCTCAATCGATCCTCATAAGCCTTATTCTCCAGACCTCTCACCAGCTCCATGTCCCTCCTCTGTACTCACTCCAGCCCCTCAATATCTCTCTTGTGCTGAGGTGCCCAGAACTGGACACCACACTCAAGGTGCGGCCTCACCAGTGCTGAGCACAGGGGGACAGTTTTAAGTCATCATCTCTTCTACCTAATTCCATTACAGAGCAGGTCGCAGTTAATACTCTGGGGTGCAACTCGAGCTCCAGAGATGTTTCCTATTGCTTTCAGCTACAGCTGAATTAATTTTTGACTCAAGTATGGAGGAACCCCAGATTTCTGGAATTGTTTATAATTGCGCTCCTCTGTTTGAATTTGATCTCAGAAGGCTTTTTTATCTGAAATTCACAGAAGAATTCTGATCTACTGTTAAGAAAAGATCCTGGAAGATCACCTAGAAACACAAAACTTTATCAGGCAGATATCTCCCAAATCTGTAAGATTTTCGTGTTTGAAATGTGAATCTTTTCTATGTGCAGCAGGATCTCCAGCTTGCTACCAGAAACCCACTTTAAAAATAGCAGATACCCCAAAAATAGAATGAAAATCAACTTTGCTTCAGATACCTTGAGGGTAGCATTGTAGGTTAGCTGGGAAAAGTTAAATTTTCCTATGTGTTTAGATTAATGACACTAAAAAGTTGGGAGTTAGGTGTTTAGAATATTACTTCTTTTCCTGGAGACTAATCCTGGAGTCTTGTATCTGTTCTGTTTTTTTCCCCACAGATATTTGGACAACGTAGTTAACAGACAGAGCGTCTCTCCCCCTATTCCCCACTTGCACGCTTTATTGACCAGTGGAGATGACCCTCCACTTGAAATCGACATCTTTGAACTCATCAAAACATCCTATGAGGTAAAGTTCTGGCTTAGTTGTTGCCCAAGAGGTTTGTTTCTACCAATGTCGAGTTTTATGCTTTGTGCAGCCAGAATTTTAACAGTGTTTGTATCTTGAGTTGCTCAAGGAGTGCAGGCCCAGGCCACTCATCCTCCTGTTCGGTGTGAGTAGAGCCTAACAGTGCTGGCTCTTGTGGATTTCAAAGGCCTCCCCAACACTAGTGGAAACTAAAATGAGGACTGCAAATAAGTAAAAATTAGAGACCAAAGATTTCTTCCTCGTTTGCCAAAAAAGTCTCCACTCTTACTTGCGTGTGAGGACTGTCAGTGCTAGGGAGCTGGGGAGGGGAATTCAAGTTAAAAACCGTGAGGTTTGCTGCAAAAACATGGACACGTATCGGGCCACGTACCCAGGAATCCTCTTCTGAGATCCACGCTCTAGTAGTAGGAGGGTGACTCAAGAATGGTGGCACTGCTCATGAAACACCTCTGTGCTGGTGGAGGTGTACCTCATTATTCAGTCTGAGAACAAGCTCGTAAGGAGTTTGTATGTGAATGATGGAGAGAACACAGGCAAGAGAACTGGTGTTTGGCACTTCTTCTCTGCTACACTGTGGCACATGTGGGTTCACTTCGGTTTTCTAACTCCTGTTCTTCATCCTGTCCCCGTCCAGCTGCTTACAGTCAGGCAGCTATCATTTTGCTGAGTATTTTGTTTGTTTCTTCAGATCCACCATCTCTGTTTGTTCTTGGTTTCTTTTATAAAGAGCGTTGCCAAATTCATCCTACTTGTCTGACCCAGTCAGCAGAAAAGCCTGTTAACTTTTGGGTTTCTAGCTCAATCTCATATGGGACCTATCAAAAAACAGGGCTGGAAGGAATGACACCTTCTCTGTCCTCTTATCTCTCCCGCAGAACAGGATCTGTCAGTCCTGACAGATGCTTTTTCAGCAGTTCTTTAGAAACCTCTGACGCTGAATTTCTCATGAATTGGGGATGTTTCCTTTCTCAGAACAGGAGTGACTGGGGAATAGAGCTCAAGGGGGTTTGTCTCATCTTTTTGCTGCTGGTAAAAGGTGTCTAGGGCTTTTAGATCGTCTCTGAGGGGATAGTGCACTTGTTGAAGGACACGCAGGTGAACAGGGGGGGTTCTTGAGGAGATGATGTTGACCTGGTCTGCTTGCTTTCTTGCAGAAGTTTGGCAATCTGAAGGCAGATGACATTGAACAAATGCGTTTTAAGCAAAGGCTGAAAGTGATCCAGTCCCTGGAGGATACAGCCAAGAAGAGTGTGGTATGTGACTCCCAGATTGAAGGAGCTACCAAACGGCATATTAACAGAATGTGCTTTGCTGTGAGCATCTGGAAGGTTTGCACTGTTGCAGACCCAGTTTTAAGTGACTTAAAGAATTGCAGTTCATGCGACAAAATGGATTTACTGGCTGGAATAAGGGATTTACAGTTTTCTTCTTCACATGGTTTTAGTTAATCTAATAAAATGGATTGAAGTGCTAGGGCATGATTTAACGAGATATGTGGCCTGGAAGGAGATAAAAACCACTTGCAGGCCTTGTAACAGTGTCCAGTGCCTGGTGCTGTCTGTCTGACTGCTTGCCTGGAGCCTTTGAGAAGAGCTAGCCAACAGATTGGTGTTCTCATGCCATTTAGGGAGGATGCTAGTGCGTTGGGGAGCTTTACAGAAGGATTCATGGCCACAGGGAAGTATCCATATCTACTGCAAGTACTTCCCATGTTCTCAGTGGAGAACTGGAGGACCTCACCTGCATGTTTCTTTCACTGTTGTTTCTCAGTGCATTTGAATCGAACATCTGAAGATAAAAACAAGAGGGGGGGTTGTGCAGACCTGGCTGCACCGTCTGCACCAGCAGGAGCTGAGCACAGGCGTTGTCCTTTCTCCTTGCGCTTGTTCTCTGCTGTGTTACAGACTTTTCAGTGAGTCTTATTTGATGATTCTAGCTTTGAAATAAATTGTTCACTCTGTTTTCTCCCTAAATATAGGTCCGAGCTGTGTCTAGTGACATTGGTTTCTCTATTGAAGAGCTAGAGGAGCTGTATGTAGTGTTCAAGGTAAGAAGCCAAGAAGGAGGGAGAATGTGTTCTCACACAGAGGGAACAAGTATCAAAATAGGATGAAAGGGAAGCAATGACTTTGCTTTGATTCTAAACCCAACCTGTCAGAAACAGGTCTGGCACTCTGTTACAGGTGGTTATGGGTGGTGCCAGGGAGACTGGCCCTAGTACTGTCCAACTGAGTTTATTTTGTTTCAAAGACGGGCAAAAGACGTTTGCAGTGTTTGAGCGATACTTATTCAGAAAGAGATCGTGGAATCAGGG
Source organism: Jacana jacana (assembly GCA_013400555.1). Lineage (NCBI taxonomy): Eukaryota > Metazoa > Chordata > Aves > Charadriiformes > Jacanidae > Jacana > Jacana jacana. The sequence goes on along the minus strand of VZTM01028305.1, from coordinate 24,039 downwards.
GACAGGAATGTCACGTAGCACTTAGGTTGACTGTGTTTAAGTTTTTCTTCTCAAGTTTGCCATTGACCTGCTCTGTCATTGTGACAAAATTACTTACGTGCTCTGTCTCCTTTTGCCAATGTATGTATTTTTAAAAGAGTGATGTTACCCAACTGCATCTAAGTCCAGTGAGATTTTGAACAAAGGCAACAATCCCATCTGTTTCAACTGCCTTGTTGGAGGAGAAAACCAGATTCCAGATTATTTCCTTATGAATGTATTGACCTCTGTGTCACACTGTGATTAAATTACTAAAGATAGGCAATTTTCCGTCCCAGAAATTACTTAATAGCGAGGTCCCGGTTTGTATCAGACATTTTTCTTATTACCCCCTTGGTCAACAGCTTTAGCACTTGCATTTTTCATTCTGTTTGTCACTCATGTTTACAAATTTCTTCATATGTAGTATCTTAATCTCCTTTATTGGGAAATACTGACAATGAGTTTTGCAAATCAATATTAATGATCAGTTTTGCAAACTGAGTGCAAACTGGGCTGTAGGCTCCAAAAGAGAGATTATTTCTAAAACCTGCATGTTCCCTTTGCAGTAAAGCCTGAGTGTCATTTCATTCAAACCTGAAATCGTGTGAAATCCCTGTCTCTTCCTTCATTTCATATAGTTNAGTGTGTCCCAAAATGTCTCTTCTCTGCTTACTCAATGGAGCTAGAGCAAAGTCCCTGTTCCTCTGGGTTGTTGTAGTATAGAATGATCTGACCTATTAATCTTTTCCCTCCAAAGGCAAAGTATCTGATGAGCTGTTACTGGGGCAACAACCGTGCTGCAGCTGCCCGCCGAGACCAGAGTCTGCCCTACCTGGAGCAGTATCGCATAGACGTGGAGCAGTTCAAGGACCTGTTCATCAGCTTGACCCCCTGGTCCTGCGGTGCGCACACGCCGGTGCTGGCAGGGCGTTTGTTCCGCCTTCTGGACGAGAACAGGGATTCTCTCATTAACTTCAAGGAGTTTGTGACAGGGATGAGTAAGTGGTGGGTTTGGAGGTGGTGGAACGTTGCAAAAATTGCTGTGGTCCTTTCCCAAGCAGAGAACTGAAAGGAGATAGGGAGGTTTGCACTACGGGGAGGGTTGACGGCCTTACAGCGAGCTCAGGCAGGACAAAAGATGTCTTTTTGCTGCTGGGCAGGTTCCCATTTTGGGAAACAATAGGTGTCAATCCAGCAAGATGCAGCTTTGCTGCAGATTTATTTACTGCTTCTGCACAGGGCTTTGTGCAGTTGGTGTTTCTTCACTACATGTGAGCTCAGTCTGTTTTGAGCCTGGGCCCAGAGAGGGTGAGTCTTTATCCTAATTGCTGTTGTCTTAATTGTTTTTTTTTTCTTCTCAGGTGGAATGTACCATGGTGACCTCACTGAAAAACTCAAAGTACTCTACAAACTGCATCTGCCTCCTGGTGCGTGATTGGTTTCATCTTTTACTACTGTTCTAACGTGCAATTGAAAAGGGAACCCTCGCAGATTTTGGGGCTGCAGCGGGTGATGCTGCTGTTCAGTTAGCTTAGAGATCTTAACATGTCCTTCTCTAACTACAGCTCTGAATCCAGAGGAGGCAGAGTCTGCTTTGGAGGCCACGAGTTACTTCACTGAGGATGTTACAACAGAAGGTAAGAGAGCGCTCTGCTGCCTCCACCTCCCAGCTTAGGCAGGAGTTGCAGCACAAATCCTTGTGCTGTGAATAGTGATTTTTCACAAGGCGTGGTCTCATGGGGACAGTATGTTACGGTTGCCAGTGTGTTTGAGTTTGCTGTCTTTGTTGCATGATGGGGAGAGAAGTTTGGAGCTTAAACTGCTCGCTGCCCATTCCATGCAGGGCCCCCCTGAAGCAGAGTTACAGACTGCTGAGGAGCAGAGTGCTTTTACCAGCCCCTGTCTCCCGCCGTGATTTAGGTTTTTCATGCAAGTCTCATTGTCTCTCTTCTTCTTTTTGTTTCCTTCTCTGTGTCTGTCTATGTCTGGGTTTTTCTTCTGTTTTCTCTGGGATATTGTCCCCTCAGCCCCTTTTTCTGCTGCTCAAGTATCTCCTTTTGTCTCAGAGCTGGATTTCTGCCTGCACTGTGAGTCTCAAGGTCAGTCCATGGATTACGTGCATGCATTCAGCATGGCTATAATGCTGGTACCGTCTGCCAGCACCAATGTGCTGCTTTAAATGCTCTGAAGTTGTTGTTGCTGCTGCTCCTCTCTCATGACACTCCCACTAGAAATAAAGTGCTATAAGTAATTAGACATCCTTCAGTATATTCTACCTACTGAGTTTCAGCCATGGTCAAAATAGGTTTTAGAATCATAGAATCGTTTAGGTTGGAAGAGACCCTTGGGATCATCAAGTCCAACCATGTCTGGTCTCTTTCAGCAGAGTTATCTCACCCTAGAAGCTGGCAGGGGAAAATATGCTGGAAGCAGAGTGGCAGGGGTGCTAGGCTTGCTGGCCTGGGTAGATGATACCTGTGCCTCCTCCAGTCTACACACGTCATTGGATTGTAAAACTGTTAGTAATTTACTGAGATTGTCAAATAGGAGGTCAGGCTATCTCATTTGGGGAAAATGTTTACCAGAACATAAAAAAAATGCGAGTAGTTGTGCTGTTTGATACTAGATGGCTAACTTAAGTCTGGGTTGAGCCAGATTTCCTATGAAGTCTAGCGACAATGTAGGGACCCAGAAGCAAAGTTCATGAAGTCAGACTCTGCAAATTACTCCTGAAGTGCCAGCTCAGTCAGTGAATAGTGGTGAGCGTGGATATGAGTCATGTACGTGCTCGGTGGTGGTTTGGTTTTTTACCATTCATTATCTTGCTTTGGATAACTGAACTTTGTCTTTAAGCCATCACATTGCTTAGCTGTCTTTACACCTGTGTTTCACCCCTTCTTTTAAGAGTTCCACCCTCTACCTCAGCTTTTCAGTGTGGCTTTCTATCCAGTTCATCCCATTATCCTTTTGCTTCCATCCTGTTCTGTTCACTCTTCCAAACATGATATGGCAGTGTGAGATATAACTTCTATTAAATATATTCTTGTGTGATTTTACGTTCTTCCTGTGTTGTATTGTTGAAAATCAGCTCTTAATCATTCTTTTGTAATACCATGTTTTTTAGAAACCCAAGAAGATAAAGGAAGGAGAAATGAGAATGGTCCAGAAAAAGGTAATTTTGTCACAAATAGACCACGTTCTGGTCTTGCCTCTCTCATATTACAAACTGTTCATTGGTCTTTGCGCTATCAAGGAGACCTTTCAAGCTGTCCCTTGTGGACAAAGGTAAAGTGGGATGTGAGCCAGGACATACATCTCTCTTATGCCTTACTGCTCCGATTCTTTTACATACCAAGATGGTATCATTTGTAAGTCGTGCTTGGTAAGTTGTCAGCTCAGAGAGTTCGTTTATGAGAAGTGAAGCTGATGCAGCATTAAAATTTTTGCTCTACTGATCTGTATCAGATAAACCAGCAGAAAACAATGCAGCCTTCCTGGTAGATGCTTTCCTGAACTGTCAATAAAACTGCTTCCAGCATGATTTTTGCTGGCACAGCATCCACTTTTTAAGTCTGAAACCATTAACCACCTGACAGTAGTGGCTTTGGTCTTGCCTTGCAGAGGAGAAAGGTACCAGTCCGCAGGACTATAGATACTACCTAAGAATGTGGGCCAAGGAAAAAGAGTCCAAGAAAGAAACCATTAAAGATCTCCCCAAAATGAGCCAGGTAAGAAGTGAATGTGAAGGTTTCCAGTTAGATGACTGACGGCTTAGTGGGGAATTCAGCAGTGTGTGTGGCTGTTTCTCCAGCAGACTCAGTCCTTGCCTGTAGATTGCCCTGCCGTTGGAAGCCTCCAATTCCACTCGTTTGTGTTGAATTCCTCAGTGGATGTGGACAAACTACTTTGTTTCCACCAATCAAATGTATTTGATTCTCTGCCTCCCAGACCAGTTTTTCTGGGAGGCAGTTTTTCTGTGATCTCTGTTTTCCCTCCAGAGCAGTGTGTTTCAGATACGCCATCAGTCATACAAACTGGTTTGGCTTTTTTTGGTTTTGCATGGCCTCAAGTTACAGCTGTGGGGTGGAGAGTGAAGTGTGTGGGTACAGGAAAGAAAGTCTGATGACTGGTATGATCTTTTCTGTCTCTGATTTCCTTGATGGGTATGACTTGAGCTGGTTCAGAAATGTTTAAAAGCTGACCACAGAAGGGTAGAGTAGCTGGACAAAAGTAAAACATTAGGTTTTCTCAGATGGGAATATGTGAGCACTGTTCATCTGTCAGCAAAAACCCCACCACTATGGAATTGCTGGCGGTGTCTGAATTGAGCCCCTACAGTTTGCCTGTGTTGGAGCTCTTCTGAATCAGTACAATAAGTTGCTGCTTCCTTGGTGGGGAGGCAGATAAGCAAAGAGTCAGTCAAGATGATGCCTGTTGCTTCAGCTCAAGGAGCATCTGAATGACACGCTTTGTTTTAGGGGATCCTGCGAGGAGCAGGGAGTTGGACTCGATGATCCTTATGGGTCCCTTCCTGATTGAGATACTCTGTGATCTGCCACTGTCAGCATTTTCCAGCCTGAGGTATGATTTGGGTTTGGTCTTTTCTGTTTTAAAGGAACAATTCATAGAGTTGTGCAAGACCCTTTACAACATGTTCAGCGAGGACCCGGTGGAGCAAGAGCTGTATCATGCAATTGCCACTGTCGCCAGTCTCCTTCTGCGAATCGGGGAGGTTGGGAAAAAGTTCTCCAACAGGCCCCTGAGGAAGTCTGAGGACTGCAAAGCAAACAGTACCCAAGATCCTGTGAGCGAAGAAGAGTCACCAACATCTGAACAGAGTCAGAATTCAGCAGTGGAGCAGCAACCCCAAGCTGACCACGAGGACAAAACCGGTGGAGATGCTCAGCCTGAAAAAACACAGCCGGAGAACCAGACTCTAGGAGATGGGTCAGGGGAAGGACAAGGTTCTCCATTGCAGCTGCTATCTGATGATGAAACCAAAGATGACATGTCCATGTCTTCCTACTCCATGGTCAGCACAGGCTCCCTGCAGTGTGAAGACATTGCAGACGACACGGTCCTGGTTGGCTGTGAGGGCAGTAGCTCGGCTGCCAGGTATGGCAGCACCATTGATACTGACTGGTCCATCTCCTTTGAGCAGATCTTGGCATCCATGCTGACAGAAACGGCCCTTGTAAACTACTTTGAGAAAAAAGTCAACATTCTGCAGAAGATCAAAGATCAGAAGAAGGTAGAGAGGCAGTTCAGTTCCTCCAGTGACTATGAACTTTCCTCTGTGTCAGGGTGAACTCGAGAAAGCAGGAATTGTCTTTGGGAGATAAAACAGGGAGACAATGTGGCAGATGGCAGGATGGTTTGGTATTTTGTGTTTGGGGTATTTTTTTGTTTAATCAGAGACCAGTAACTACACAATTACAATAGATTCCAATCGATAAGGGGCTGCTGACAGTGACCGTTTTGTGTAGGTGCTTCTTTGGCTACTCTGGCTGACAGAATTAGATTTACATTCTCCAGAGCCATTAGAACCTAATAGCCCCTGACATATAGAATTGCCACCATAAATTATGCATGCCTGCCTTTTGCTATCTTTCATTTTAATGAAGTTTTATTTCAGAGGGTAACAGCCCTTTGCCTGCCCTTGTTTGCTGTAGGTTCCTGGGTAACTTGGGCAGCAAATGCAGCCTGGCTTGAACCCCCCTCCTGCCAGTCCGAGAGCTATCGCGGTGTAGTCGAGTGCCATAGGACCCTGACCCATAGAGAGTCTGGTGAGCCCTTCAGTGCTGTTCTGTGACTCAGCAGCTGTACTGCAGTTGTGCCCCGCTGCTCCCAGCACCCTGAGGTCGAAGCGCAGGCGTCTCTCAGATCTGTGGGTTTCTCTCAGACAAGATTTGGCATTTTCATGGTGTACAAGCACCTTTGCTTTTATTTTGCCTCCCTCAGCATTCAGTTTTCAGCCAAACCTGGTTTTCTAGCACTTGCTTTTTCTAACCTTTTGAAAACCATTGTTTTTATTTGGTCTGGGAAGCCACAAGCTGCTTGACTTCAGTGCAGAAGTAAATATTAAGTCAATTTGTGGGCTCGTGACCCTTACAGTGAGGGAATATGTTCCTAAATTAGAACTTGGTGGGTCAGCCTCGGTGTTTCAGGGCAGTGACACACTGGTCTGCCAGGCTCTCCCTGTTGGTACCCAGAAGATTCGTTGTTTCTTGCCAATTCCCTGTTCTCACTCGCCGGTGATGGGTCCAGTTTTTCAGGGGACCCGTGATCGGTCGCCCCTCGCCGATGCTTGGCGCAGGGCGATGTGCAGGAGCGTTCTGCCGCCTGCAGCTGCCCAGTGTGTCCTTGCTGAACACCCCTTGTTCAAAGAGTCCAGCGATGGATGTGCTCTTGGAAACTACTGCACATCAAAGGGCATTTATACCTAAGGAGGGAGACCCCGAAACCACGTGGCCCTCTGCCACCAGCTCGTTAAGGGAAACCTCAACAGACCAGAGCTCTTCCCAGTTAGAGACAAAATAACTGGGACGCTGAGTGTCTGCTCTTTTAAATCAATGAAGGCCAGAAGAAACATAGAAGTTAGCCTTCTTCTGGTTGTGGGGGCGTGTGGGCGCTCCGAGGAAGGAGAATTAACGCTGTTACTACAGATAGGTTGATCTGAGTAGCCGGGCGTCTGCAGAGCCTGCACTGAAGGCAGAGTTTGAGAGGGCTGTTGGCTGGCACCGGGAGCATCCAGGGTGGGACGGAGCCCGTGGGTTGGATGTTCCCCTTGAACACTAATTGGTGTGTACTCAGTGTTAACCCCTCCTTGTGACAGTCTCTGTATGTATTCACAGCTGGTACGTATTTCTGATTTCTCTGCCTCCTCTGTCCTGTGTCACTGGAGAGCAGCCATTAGTACAGCCGCTTTTACTAATTATTCAGTAATTTATTGTAATTTTTTTAAAGTACAAATAATACATGTGATTTTACACTGTCTGTCTGTCTTACCTGTCATGTACTCAATAAATGAACCAGAATCCTATGGGCTGCCCTGGCTGCCTTTTATTTCCCTGAGCTCATGGCATATCGCTTCTGCCGTGGCCGTGGTGGTGTCCTGAGAGAGCAGACGGGTGGCACCGGGCCCTGACTGGTTTTCCTCTCCCTTTTTCCTCTTCTCTTTTATTTTCTCTTCACTTCTCCTTTCCTTTCATTTCCCTTCCCCTTTCCTTTCCTCCTCTTTCCCCTTCCCTTCCCTTCCCTTTTCCTTTACCTTTCCCCTTCCCTTTTCCTTTACTTTTCCCCTTCCCTTCCCTTTTCCTTTCCCCTTCCCTTCCCTTCCCTTCCCTTTTTCCTTTTTTTAGGAATTTAGGACCAGCCCTGATTCCGCACAGAGGCGGTTACTGAAGCGTTTTCCCTCCCGGCAGACGCTCCCGCCCGGCGCTGCCCTAAGTCTTCCCGTTTGAAGGCGGCTCAGGCCGGTTCATTGATTTCCATAAGGCTTAAGAGGCTGCGGGTGGCACAGCCCGGCGCCCAAGCTGGCGCGGCCTGTCCCTATCGATAGTTGCCTGTCGCGACTGCGGACCCGCAGGGGCTCGGCGGACCGGGGGCCAGAGCGGCGGACTCGCTGGTAGCGAGGAGTCACGTGGTCGGAAGGCGCGTGTTGCCATGGCGACAACGGGATGGCGGCGTTCTGGGTGCTGCGGTGCTGNGGGGCCGGGGCCAGGGCCGGGGCCGGGCTGGGAGCTGGCACCGACCCCTCTTGCACACTCCTAGGCCAAACGGAGCGGGAAGTGGAGCTGCAGCGTGTGCGGCCAGCGGCAGGCGGTGCAAAAGGTGAGGGGCCGGCCGGGGGCAGGAGGAGGCCTGTGTGGCGGTGGGGAGGGCTGTGTGGAGGTTAGCCCTGCACCGGGCATCACACGCCGAGTTAACTTTAATTAGCACTTCAGCGTTACCCAAGGTGGAGCCTCGCTTTTGTGCTGTTTCCTTCTGGCTGCTCCGTCAGCCTTGTGTTTATGATTTTATTTTTTTCAGATTTACGGCCAGGGGTCTGGGCCAGACTGTCGGCACCACGTGCAGAAGTTAAACTTGCTGCAGGGTGAGGTGGAGGAAGCAGTTGGTCGGACATCTCGGTAGCGTATTTGATCTTTGCCTGCTCGTCTCTTTTGGTGTGCTGCAGAGGATGTGCATCTTCACACACGCAGTGCCCATTACCTAACTGGAGCTCACAGGAGGGCCCCTGTCCTCCTGTAAAGCCATGACATGATAGTTTTGTCATCACCTCATAGGAGCAAGCTATTTGTTTGGTTTGGTGCCCTGGCATGTTTCTTTTTACAAGGGTTTTTTTCCAGTAACTTTAGTTGATGAATAGCATGTGTTGGTCGGGCCTTTACCCCTTAAAATATGTGCAACAGGGCTTGGTTTGTTTGTTTTTTTAATTGATCTGTCTTATTGACTGTTTGATCAGCTGACTGTGGCGGTGTCCATCTTACAGGTAGTGCAGAGGTGTGTCCTCAGAGAGACAGCACCCTCCTCTCTGAGCTGTTCCTACTTAACTCTTGGCATTCAGGGGTTTCACACTGTGAATCTGTTTGGTAATCGCTGCTGCTATTGATAAAACCACTTGTTTAATGCAAACATTTGGGTGTAATTCCTGCTGGACTGGAAAAATCTGAGCATTTTCCTGTTTACAAATTCCTGAACCTGTTTACAAATTGCCTAACCATGAACTGGTCTTGAACTGGTCCAGCTTCCTTCTTGTTCAAGGTTATTTTCAGAAATTAGCCAAAGCTAGTTAGATAACATAATTGTGTATTTGTAGGGCTTCAGGGTTAAGCTATGGGAAGAAAACTCACTGTTTGTTCACTTTATCAAAAAGGGTTGCTATTTCTATTCTCAAAACATTGTGAAATAACTTCCCCTTTTCTCTGGTTGCTTGGGATGTAATTAATGGCTTTAAGCTCTTGTTCCAGAAGGCACGCTGTGTCAATCAGAACTTACCATTTCATGATTAGTGACTTTAGATAAACTCTTATGCTGTATAGCAAGGGGGAAGATACCCTCAAACTAATTTTTTAACTATTTGGGCAATATATCTCACAAATCCTTCATCTGACATCTGCTTTTCTATAGATCCTTTTCTTTTTTCTGACCTGCTGCCTGTCCAACGTTCCTGTCCAAGCTTTATATCCAATCCCTTGTGCTATGGATAGGTGATTTGAAAATTATAAATCAGCAGAGAGAAGTATGTTCTAGAAACTGTAGCTTAAACATCTATTTTAGGTGTGTAGAAGAATCTGTGTATGACAGCAAAAGTATAGCAGCCCAATGTGAAGATGGTTCGGTCCAGCAGGTAAGATACCTACAAAGCTGAGGTAAACACCAGCCCATACTGACCTCGGTGAATCCAAGTGAGATCAGTGATCCCTTTATATGGGTTCAGACAGCGGAGATAGTGTATGTCATCAGAGAGGCCCAGCAAAGAGAATGGGCTCTGTGCAGAAACTCAGCTCTACCGGGATACTGAACCTCGGAACGTGCCCTAAACTGACTTGGGATTTGAGGCATTCGGCACACATGTAACAGTGCCCAAAGTGAGCACCTTGAATTTGGCTGCTTTCAGTAATTCTCTGATGTTGTAGGAGGGAAGGGCAGACGTCAGTCGTTGGAGTAAATACCTGGAGAAGGACAGTGAAGATCGGGAAGATGGGAAGGAGGAGGCGGATACAGAAAGGCAACAGTTCTGTTCCTGGAGGAAGAACACTGGGAAAGAACAAAGGTACAGAAAGAGCTCTTTATTTTTGGTGATTCCTGCCCCCGAGTGGTGACTTTTGGTTTGGAGGCGTGGGAGGTAGAGAGCTGAACAAAGTCCAGGTTGCAGTGTACAACCTGACCTGAGCTGGGATTTGTTACTGGAGCTAAAACTTCTCTTATTGCTAGAGCCATGCATTTTTATGAACATTTCCGCTGATTTGTGAAAAACAAAACAAAACCAAACCTCACAGTGGAGCTAATTTGTCCTTTGTGAATGATTTTCTTGGCCAGGAAACAGAAAAGGAGCCTTCTCTCCAGCGATGTTCAGGAGTACACAGAGGAAAATGGAGCTTCCCAGCTTGCCTACCGAGCCCAGAAGGTTAAAACCTCTGAGGGATTTCAGTTGTAGAAGATTCTTCCTACCAGTAAAACAAAACAGTGTTCTCCTGACCTCTGTAGCGTCATCATCATTTTGAAGCTCATGGGTCTTCCTTTGCTCTTCTGTTTGGGTGACTGGGGAGGAGAAGAAATTTGTGTCAGGAGGTTTTAGTCAGTTAAAACTGGTGCAAACTGGTGTAAGCTGAGTGGTTGAGCCAGATTCCTCTCCCAGCACAAATCAGAACTGTGCTGCTTTGCCCTGCTGAGCAGCAGCACCTGTGTTGGATGCAGTTATTAAGGCTACTGTGATTTCCTGCAGTGCTGGTGAAGTTGGCTGCAGGCTCCACAGTGCAGAGTTCACAGGCCCAACCAGCATCGGCTTCAGCTCTGCCCTGGGGGGGGGGGGGCTGCTGGTGAGACTTTGGGTGCATTTGAAGGACCTGAGAGCTCTTTCTTTGCCTCCTTCTGTGGAGCTTGGTGCTGCACCTGCTGGATTTTTAACCGAGCTCTCCTCTTTCTTACAGCGCAAGAGCTGCGTAGTAGCAGTGGCTGATCAAGGTGATGGAGATGCTGTTTCTGGAGACAATGTGGTTCCTGCTCTCTGTGAGCCTGTAGTGCCTGAGGAGAACACACCAGCCCCAGCTGCTTGCACCAAACCCTCAAAGTGGGAAAAATTTCTCTCGTGTGCTGACAGCTCGAGCAAAAATGCTGCTGAGGTCACCTTGTCACCACAGGAGGGCAGTGGAAGGTTGGGGCTACACAGCACCACTGCAGCAGGGGATGGTGTGGCCAGTAGATGCTCAGAACAGGCTGGAAGAACTCTGGGTACGGGGTTTGAATTTAAAAAGTACGGTGCCAGCTCAGTTGAGGATGATGTGCTGTTCAAAGAACCTCAAAGCCAATTGATTAGGGCAGAGCCTGGTGTCTCAGAGACCACTGCAGGAAGGTGCTTGGGTAGCCTGAGTAGGGCAAATACCCTTAGTAACTGTAACACCAGCAGTGTTTCCTGGGAGCATCTGTTCTGCACAGGTGAGGAGTTTGATGATGATCTCTGAGGTGTTCAGGTACCTTTAGCTCTGCTTTCTTGTTTGTCTCTGTCATGTATTGGGTATGTCAAGTACCGAGTCAAGACTTTGATCTGACTATAACCTTACAGAACTGTGCTTATTAAAGTTCTTTATTTGCTCTATGGCTGTGTTTGGGGAAGAGGATATGAGGGCAGAAGAAACTTGTTGCAGTGGGCAAGTACTAGGGTTACACAGTGTTATCTAGCAATCCTATTAGCTAGGAGAATGGGAATAGGTCAGCTTTGGAGGAAGAAAGCTCCAAGGATTCCTGGTCAGTCCTGGGATTAATTCTCCCTTGCAAAGTACAGCCCTTTTCCCCGTTAACCTCTTTGGTTAGATCTCCCATAGCAACCCTTTCTCCCAGAGCAGGCTTCAGAGCCAGCAAAGCATTTACTTTCTCTCCAGAAGTGTAGCCCCAAGTGGGGGTGGGAAACCCAGTTACTTACAGGAAACCTTGGGCTGGCTGCTGCCACCACAGAGTCTTAGCCAAGTCCCTCCACTCTTAAAAAAAAACTCACACAGACTCAGCGCATGAAGTAGTTATTTATTTGTCCTCCATTCTACAAGCATTTTGGAACATGAGACAGAAACCCTCAGCAGGAAAAGAAAGAGGAACCGCTGAGGAAGTTATAGTGCATTGTTTGCTTCGGGTTAGAAAGAAAGTGCTCATTGTTACAGGGATTACAAGTGAGGTGTCTGCTTGGAATACTGGATGGCATCTAGTGCTGCCCCAATGTCGCAGTTCTTCGTCTGCAGCAGTCGCGTGAGCCACCCGCCCTCATCGGAGAAGCCCATGGAGAGCATCTGGGACAGAGACTCAATGAGATGAGGGTCTGCTTCTGTTGAGAGAAGAATAGTTTGGAGGTGAACTAGTTCACCTAACTGGCAAACCAGCAAAGGCTTTACCACCAGAGAGTAGGTACCATTAGCACTAATCTGAGTAAATCTAGCTTAGCTGGTTAAATGCTAGGAGACATGCTCTCCTGTGTCTCCCAGGAGGGCAGATGTTGGAGATAAGAGATACATAACCAGCTAAGAGAAGTGCTGAGTCAGACTTGGCTGGCCTCACTGCAGGACTGGGCTGTTGATCTGTTAATTGGCCTGGATCCCACCAGAAAAAAACACCACTGTCTTAAGTCAAATCACAGGCTGGGCCAGTCTGCATCCTGCATTAAAGGGCTTTCTGGAAGACTACATAGCAAGGACAGGATTTAGGGTACTAAGTTTTTTTCATACTGCTTGAGTGGTGTATTAGTCTAAGGTCAGAAGTCTTGTTAAGACTTAGCTGCCCACACTGAAGAGGAGAACCAGCTGACTGTCTCTAACAGGGTGCAAAAGCTGCTGTACAAGCTAACAAAGTAATAGACAAGTTTAGCTCCAACTTCTGTGACCTCAGATTCTACCACCTCTAAAAGCAGGTCTGCTTATGTCAGGCAAGTTGGCAACTGCTGAGTAAGAACTACCAGTTAGGAAGCCACACAATCTCATACCTGGTGGGAGATGTGGGTACAGTGCAGCTTCTCGCAGTCCTGTAGGTCCTGGCTGGAGAGCACACCGAGATCCAGCCAGGGAGCTGGGACCCTCTGTCCCTGGCATTTGCAGAGACTGCAGTTCACCTGTGGAAGGATCCACTTCTTTGGAAGATAAGTGGGTCCAGTCCTCATCACCCCCTGAAGAACTGCTGGATTCACTGTGCTCCTGAAATGGAAAGGAAAAAAAGGTCTGGATGCTGCAGTGGTTTCCAGGTAGGCTGTATCCTCCTGCTACCTGCTTTAACATAAAAAAGTTCTATCCAGAAGAAGTCCCATGACCTTTGCTGTAACCCCATCAAGCAAAGGTGCTATCACTTAGTCTGCCAACATGTTAATCCCAGTGCATGCTAAGTATTTAGCTTCCTTTCTAGCAAGGCCTCAGCAAACATCATTAAATTAGGGTTTTATTCTTGTACCTGTGACTGAAGGCTGCCATCTTCCATTTGTGTGGGCACAGTATCTATCACCATGTCTTGTATCTGCTCTGCAACAGTATTTACTTCTGTACCAGAATCCGCGTTATTCCCTGGTTTGGTTGGAACGTCCTGCACACCACTGCTGGGCTCAGCACCGTGCTTCTCTTGACCAGAACCAGGAGTCACTTTGCTTCTCTGTCCTCCGTGTTCCACATCAATATCAACATTGATACCTAGAAGTGTATTTGCGATGGAGAGAGTCTTACAGAGGTTTTTCCAAAGCACAGTCCTGAGGGAGCGTGCATCAACCCTGGTCTGAACACTGTAAGGCTTCAGCAATCCTATGGTCTGTCATACAACATGCAGGAATGACGATGTGAAGCATTCTTTAAACAAAGAATGGTTCAGCATTAAAGAGTCATCCTCCTCTAGACAGAGGAGCCACGCATCTAGGCCAGAAGTTACCTAAGTCACCCTAAGCCAGGCAAAATCCCCAGTCATCACTGACTGAAGATTAGTGTTACAGTGGTGACATGTTCATGAAATCTTCCCTTGCTTCCTCCCAAAGGAGGGCTCTGAAAAGGTACTGAGTGGCTGTTCTAAGCCCGGGCATCATTAGAACAGGAGTAAGCTGAGGCTTAGCAGCAGGGGGTAGTTTTGGTAGCAGTCACAACAGCTGACAGCTGCTCCTGTTAAAAGGACCTTTGAGCCAGTCTCGAAATTGGGATAACAAACTCTAAGTCACTTACCCAGGGGACTCAGAAAAGCTGCAACACTCTCCCCAACATTCTTTAGGAAGGTGACGTTGGGGTCCTGAGGCTGGCTGTTAGTAGAAGCTTCTAGAAAAACAATTTCTGTTAGCACACATAGGAGCTCACAGGGGGACAAAGCACCTATAGAGAGTATCCCCAGGAGATCTTGGTGCTCATCTGCTGTCACTCACATACACTGCACAACAAAGGCAGCATAGAGACAAAAAACTAACTCTGAGCTATCTCTGGAACTGAAAACCAGTGGCATTAACGCTGTTAAGGCTCATTAGCCGTGCTGAAAGGCAGATCTGGAGTAGTGACATGCTTGACCTAACAGCTCAGCTTTGTTTGATTCCAGATCTCTACATTTATTGCACAGGCCTAAGCATGCCTTAAAACAGTTCTGCCAAAAGCAACAGCAAATTAAAGTAGTTCCTGTGTCTTTTTTTCCCACCTAGATTCCACCCTGTGTTGCAAAACCTCAGCTACTACAGCTCCACCACCACCTTGTTTACCAGAACTATGTCCTCGTACCTTCTGCAGTGGGTGGCCTGAAGGCTGCAGCACAGGCTTGGGCTTGTTCAGCGTTTTGGCAGGGAGCAGCAGGGCCAGGATATCCCCAGCAGTGCATCCATGGGAAGGGTGGAACACCATGCCGCATCTTACGGAGCCAGCGTCCTCGGGGAAGCCACTGTCAAGGGTAACACTCACGTGAGGCCTTTCATGCAGCCAGAGCCTGAGTAACTGCAACTTGTGACTTGTGTTTGAGGAATATCCCATTCCTCTATTCTCCCTCCATAGACTTTCCCCCCACACACACTCACCTCAAACGGATTTAGCAGTGGGCTCTGAAACATCACCATGTTGTGATCCTTGTGGATGCCTTTACCCTCGCAGGTGCTGCACAGGTCATAGTCTGGGCAGATGGTGCACTTGAACCTGGCACCCACCACGGGCCCTTCGCAGCCATCGCAGACGATGTTGGGGTGCAGCATGTCGCGGGGGAGCTCCTGGCCGCACTGCGCGCGGTGCTCCCGGCGGCACTCCTTTTTCTCTATTAAGGAAAGGAAAACTTTGCATCAAAACGGGGTTACTATTTAAAGGCTGGAAATTAGGCAGAGAAGGAAGCACGAACAGCCCTCGTTGGGGCGGTGTTGATTTACTGGGTGGGTTTATTTTTACCTTGGCGGCCCGACGCAAGCTGGGGGCATGTAGGAACTTAAAGCCAGAGAGAAGGGGATCTGCACAGATACCTGCTCCTCGCACTGAGCGAGCCTCACCCGCAGCAGCCTCCTGGCATGTTTATTTTAGGTTAGTGCTGCGCTACTCCCTTTGGCTTCTGGTCCTCCTTTCTCAAGGACAGCAAGAACAGAATGTTTTTCCGAGAGGGAGTTCAGGAGAAACTCCAGGAGACACAACAGATGAGAGCAGGGAGGACATCACTGGTGTGACTCATGAGATAAACCAGAGATAAAGCTTTGGGGGTATCTTTGTGAAGAGAAGGAACTAGGGAGCAACTATGCGCTAGGGAATAAGCTGGATTTAAGGCTTTCTAATGCGTTGCTGTGAATATTAAAGATACTGGCACCGGCCTAGTGTTTCCAGGCACCCAGCACCACCACAGTGGCTCACACTGGGCCAGCTCGTATAACAGGGCTAGGAGGACACTTGTGATGCATTTACTTCGCTTCAGCAGGGAGGGTTCGTGTGGTCCATCACCCTGCCCTTGAGATCACCTCCCCCCCGAAGGCCGCAGGGACCACCAGGCCCCCGAGGCCGAGGGGAAGGGCTGGGGCTCAGCTCCCCCCGTTGCCGGAGGCCTGCGAGCACCCCTGGGGGACTGCGCGGGGGTTACCTTTGATGTAAACGCGAAAGACGCCGTCCTTCACGTACGGCATCGCCATCTCCAGCTCCGCGTCGGTGGAAAACGCGACCAGGTCCCCGTCTTCATCTAGAGAGGGGCAAAGCGCAGGATGAGGCGCCCGGTCAGGTCTCACCGGAGAAGGCGGCGGGGACACCCCCATCCGCCGGACACCCCCGAGACCTTCCCACCCCCAGGATACCCGTGGCCTGAACCGGAGCAGCCCTCCCCAGCCGCTCACCCTTGTAGTGCATGCGGAAGGCGGGCGGCGGCCCGGCCCGCAACAACCCCTGGAAGAGCTCGGCGATGCGGTCATGGATGGCCTGGTAACGGGCGGGCGGCTGCAGGGAGAAGCGGCGGATCTCGCGGGTCGCCTCCTCCTTGCCCAGCAGGTAGGCTTTCACCGTCAGCGCCGCCATGGTTGTGGCGCAGCAGGAATTACCGGAGGAGCGGGGCGGAGCTGCTGCAAGCGAGTGGCGGGGCAGCAGCCGGAGCCTGCGCCGCCCTCTTAAAGGGCTGTGGTGAGGCCACGCCCCCAGCCCCAGGCCACGCCCCCGGGGGCACAACCTCAATGTATCCTCCCCGCTCCAGGCCACGCCTTCCGCGATAGGCCACGCCCCCAGACTCCAGGCTCCGCCCCCCCCCCGTTAGGGCTGCTACGGGCTGCAGGCCGCGGGTCGGGGCCCCAAAGGCAAGGTGGGCAGAGGTGGGCAGTGCGGCCCTTATCTAAAATAAAGGTGCCAACGGCTGCCAAGGACAAGGCGTACTCGGTTTGGGGGTCTGGTGTCTTTGCAAAACCCCTTGGCACTTGGTTTCGGTTCCCTTGCGCGCCGCAAGCTTGCCCTCGGCAGCCCCCATGCCCATGTGACACGAGGGGTAAAGGCTCACTCTTGGGTTTCCCGCAGCTGGAACCTTCTGTGAACGCTCCCGAATGCCCCTGTTTGCTCTGTGCCCTGCTCTGCCCCCACCAGCACCACCTGCACCCAGTTTCACATCCGCAGACAGGTCGGGGCGGCGCCGGGGAGCATGGCGGTTTGGGGGACACGCTGTGCTGATCACAAAAGCACGGAGAGCAGGGAGCGAGAGCGGCATCAGTCCCTCTCTGGGCAGCCCCGTGGCCTCTGAGACCTGCCAGTGAGGAGACACAACCACGAGTCTGCTGTGCACCACTGGGCAGCCCTGTCTGAACTGGTGCCCATCGCTGCCTGGCACGCACTGACGCAGCCCTGGGCCATCGTGCTCCTGCTCCTCACCCCCGTCTTCTGCATCGGGGTGAGCAAAGCCAACCCCGGGAGCAGGAGCCAGGGTGGCAGTGCCTGTCGGGGGGCGGGCTGCATGCTCAGCGTGGCAGGAATAACTAACTCTTCAGCTAAGGAAGGCTCTTCCCCGAACCCAGTGTTTGGGAATGGTGGTGGTGGTGGGGAGCTAAATATAAAGATACTAGTATAAACACAGCTGACGTTCAGGAGGACATTCTGGGGGCTTTCCAAGTTGGTTGGCAGCAGTATTTTTTTGCAGATCAGATACAGTTGACAGGCCTCTTAATCTGGCCACGGGAGAGTCCAGCTGGCAGAACACACCGTCTGTGCCGTCCAACTGTAATTAAATAAAGATGGATCAATGATTATTAGGTTCCTCACTGGTGTTAATTTCCTCTCACCCAAGGGCCTGACCACTCTGACTATTGGTGACATATTTCTTGGTTTAAGATAATAAAAACTTAGGAGAAACTGTGCTGTGATTTATCGTCTTCTGCAATCAAGAGAAGGATGTTGTGATTTCCACGGTGAGGAGGTAGTTTATTTCTTGACCTAAAGTATATATATGTTAAAACACGTGGCCTTCTGCATAGATACATTCTTGGTGCATGTGTGGCAATTTTGAAATCACGATGCTTTATCTTGAAAATAGTATTTACAGTGGAAAGGGTTGCCCTGTTTAACTTAAAAAAGTTTTCTAGGAATTTTGGTATTTAGGTATGACATTGCAAATATTGCACCTTGAAGCGCTGAGTTAAAGTTTAACCCCGAGTGGGTTTGTGTGTAAGCAGGAGTGATGCTCTTGCGGGGAATGACTCACCAGGTTTTTACAGCACAAAGTACCAAAGGGTTTGGGAGAGCAGCCAAGGGGTGCTGCAGTCACCTTCCCTTTTGCCTCTGCTGGTGTGTACCCGTGTTTCTGAAAACGTTGGAGAAAGTTGCCCGTTTGACATGACTGAATTATACTTTTTTCCATAAAATCAGAATCGGGAGGACAGGCAGTACAGGACACGCTGCCAGTGTCGTATCTGCCTTGCCAAGCATCACCTCCAGCATGTCCATCTTGTGTCCTATTTCCAAGGACCCCAACAGCCACTTTTGGTCTTACTTATAGACCCAAAGTCCTGTCTTTTGGGGCTCAGCCCTAGCACATTCATTCCTCAGGCACTGAGTTGCTGCTGGCCCAGACAATTCCTTCTTCCCCTCTCCATCACTGCCTGGGGGTTTGAGGCCCAGGGGGCTGTCCCCAAGTTGCTGGGTCTTTTCAAGCCAGTCGTGCCTCCAGATTTATTGATGCATTTATAATTATCAGGCGATGCACCAAATTAAACCCAGAAATCTCAGTTTCCCTCTGGGTGAACTTTAATCCAGTTGGCAAATATGGAAAGGGCCATAAGCCAGAGGGAATTTCCCTTCTCCTGGAGGAGGTGCTGAGTCATGCTCAGCTTTCTGGTGGTGACACGTGCTTTTACAAAACATAAGGAAAACAGGGCTTTCACCAGCCTGCTGGTAGCTTAGCTCACCCATCACGGGACAGGGGTGACTCAGTGAGTCGCCTCCTCCTCCTCCTGGTCCTGGGGATTTCCTCCCAGTGAGCCCTTCTCCGCAGAGCAGACCTCAGTCCTCCTTCTCCCTGCTTTTCCTTTCCTCCCAGTGAGCCCTTCTCCGCAGAGCAGACCTCAGCCCTCCTTCTCCCTGCTTTTCCTTTCCTCCCAGTGAGCCCTTCTCCGCAGAGCAGACCTCAGTCCTCCTTCTCCCTGCTTTTCCTCTCCTCCCCCGCCCTGGGATGTGCCTCCAGGCTGGTTCTCAGCCCCCTGGAGAGGCCGCGTGGGAAGCTGCGCTGTATTCCCACGTATATTATTAACTTTAATATAAAGAGATCTTTTCCCCTCTGTTCGCTGGCGGATCCGGGTTTTGGCGCTCCCAGCGTGAAGCGCTGGCTGCCTGGATGCTTTCTTAGGGTTCTCCAGGAATCCCCCGGCAGCCCAGCACCCCCTGCCCAGCTCGTCAGCCGGTGACACAGATGG
>VZTM01028304.1:43870-59773 GCA_013400555.1 Jacana jacana | reverse complement strand
AGTCACATATTGGAAGGAAACAATTTCAGCTTAAAGAAATATGGATGAGCTCTTCACTCTCTGACTCTCTCTGAATGTAGCTTAATGACAATGATGTTCTTGATCAAGGTCTGAATTATATTTTGGTCTATGTGTTCTTTATCTTCCACTGCAGGAATACATGAAAACAAAACATACCATGTTTCTTCTCAGAACTTTCTCTTCTCTTGGTAATACTGTTGCTAATTTGTTTGGCAGTTGATCTGCATCTGACTCATTCAGCATTGTGATAGCAATAACTGTTTCACTCTGGCAGCTAACAGAAAGCAACAAAATCCCTAACCTAGTTATATTTGAGTTTTCGCTACCAGCGGAACTAGGTGCAAAAACTGTATTCAAAACCTATGAGCATTTTAAGTGTGTGCTGAGACCTAAACTGCCCTTTTAGTCCGTAGTTACAAAGCAGTTTGCCTGGAACCTCTGCTGCAGGTACTTTACCAAGTGCTCAATTTCTGTGCATCTATTTTCTTCTGTAAAGTAGGGATAACAACTATTTCTCCTTTCTCCGGACTGTTATGTGGCATGAACTTTTATGCCTTCATCGTTTTTCAATACTTGCACTTATTGAGTACCCAGTTCCTGGTACTGTGAAACTCAGCTGACACAGGAAGAGAACGGGGAGAGAAGATGCTTCACATCATGGTCTGATAGTACATATAGTACGGCAAGAATTGGTCTGGTAGGTGAGGGAAGGAGGTAAAAGCTTCCTCTATTGAGCCAGTCACATGGTTAGAGGTGGGCACATTTCTATTCTATGGTGACTGCAGTTTTTTCAGACATATGTGAAAGCATTGTCTACACCAGGGTCTATACTACCAATGCAATAGTGCTTAATAATACTTAAGGCAACTACTTTAAAGCTATATATTTACTAAAAATCCTGAATATGCTCTGTAACGTATACTATTGCAGTCTTGGCACCGTAACTCAGTTGGTCTAAGGATAGCTGAGTTTTACTCACATGAGCTGTGATTGTTATCTTTAAGTTATTTGAGACAGGGACTGTTTGCTGCTATCATGCTTTTTGCAAAGTATGAACTGATACGGCTTGTTTGTACAACAACATAAGTTTATAAATGACTGTACCAAACCCATATTAAGTCTAATATAGCTTTTCCCAAAAGTTAGTTTCATAAATGTATCAAAATATTTACACACAACGTGTACCAAAGAAGATTTATTCCCCTCCCCTTTCTCTTAGCCAACTGCTGAATTAGCATGAGTTGCCTAAGATTGTATTGGATTTCTATCCTTGAGTCATTTGCTAGAATGGGCTACATTTCCAGATTAAGACCTCCAACAGACATTGCACAAACCAATTGTCTGTACAGAAAACATACTGAAAGATGACCACATTTGCGTGAATTTTCATGGAGCATGTAAAAAGAGCAATTATGTACATTCTTACCTCACCACAATGACATTTAAACCAAGTTTAAAATTCTGGGATTTTCTAAATCCAAGTAAGCTCTCTGCTTTTGCTAGTCATTTCACCACTGGAACTATTTTTTTAATTTAATTCACGTTTATACAGTTGCATGTTGTAAAACGTTCCAATGGACATTTTTGCCAGTACAATGAAGCACTCAAAAAGCTGCTGTAAGAGGCATTCCATATTCAAAGCAGGAAGAGAAAATAAAACAGAGCTGAATCCTCTCAAGAGGACTCCATTTCAAGTAAAGCCAAGTCTAAAAGGGAAAATGGAGACTACTGTTGGAAAAAGTAAAATATTTAAAAGAAAATTAAGCAGCCTATCTCCTAAGTACAGATAGATAACCTGGCCCAGAACAGGACATCTTGCCATAAGATCTTTTTAATGGAACTTGTGAAATAATGTCAAGGGAAAATGTTACATTAAAAAGACAGAAAGATACTCTGAAAATCTCTAACAGCCACTTCCAAGTTGTTTTAGCCTTTATTAAAGAAGTAGATGATTCTAGTAACTTCTCCACCATTTCCTCACTCTTTTTCCTACATTTTGATAAGCAGCTGATGAAAAGTAATACTTCAGATAACAAGTGAAACGGTCTAACTGTCACAAGACAGTTCAATTATGGTTCAAGAAGGTCAGGATGAACATATCCTGTTAAATCAATTAAAATAATATCGTTGCTCTTTACATCAGCTCATTTCTAATGAAGTAACTCTACCTCAGCTTGTTTTGCTTTTGGAAAGTGTTTCTTTGTACTCTACAGTAAGTCAGGAAATTTCACAAATACTCTTTAGTCATTATTTTAACTTTTTTTTTTTTTTTAATAGCAATAGTTTATTCACTGAGTTTCCGTACATTTTAAGTATCTGCCATCTATTTCCAATTTCTCAGATATTGGAGAGTGCCCAGCAATTTTTGTGCAAGGTATTTTTCATTGTATGTGTGATTCAAAGCAGCTTGCTACCGATACTCACCTAGTTAATCATAACGCCGATTTATTTTCAGACACATAACATAAACGTGCCAATCAGCATGCTGTTAAGTTTTAACATAATAATTTAAAAGATTTAACAGATATTTAATGAGAATCATTGCTCAAGCCCAGTGTGTTTTTAGAAAATGTTTATACCAGCATGGAAAATTCAAGCTTGGTCCCTCACAAAGCTACATCTGTATAGCTAGCTCAGAGCAGGAGAGAGAATAGAAAACATTTATAGACATAGGAGCCTGTTCCACACAACCCCTTTTGCTAGCAGGAAGCCGTATGAATGTACTGGTGAAGAACAGCATGCAGCTGAGCAGCATGCTGCTCTTCTATGGCTTTGTTTGTTCAGACTCACCTCAGGACTAACTGATGACCCACAGAGAATTGTGGATCACGGGGATGGGGGGAAAGAAATTAAAAAAAAAAAAAAAAGAAAAAAAGTAATGAAGGGGGTGGGGGGAAGAGCTTGCATCTGGCTGCAAAGGACTTACACAGAGACCTAATGTACAAGGAATAAGGGTCAGACTTCAGCTCACACTTCCTTATAGCCAGTCACTCACTCCTGGCTGATTTGTAAAGACTGAAAATGGACAAAGGAATAGAAACGCTTAATGCTAAGGAGAAAGACCAGAACAAGGATCCTGCTATCCATTTACACTACATAGGCTTTGGTCAAACATGAACTACAGGACTCAACACAGGAGCTAGTGTATGAAGTGCAATAAACTGAGCTCTCTAGATTAGACAGATAATCTAACTGCTGCTTAAGGAGGTGTGGCAAAACTGTCAGAAACTGTGACACAGCTCATTTCCAAAGAATAAACTGGATTTTCTTACCAGATTCACAAAGGGTGAACCTGTTTCCTGAGAACATTATGTACTAGCACTCCTAGGCCAAATGCAAGTATGGTATGGGAGCACTCCCAACACTCATCTGTAGAAACACCTTTTATTACCAGCTAAAGATAGCAAAACCCCACGAAGTTCCATTTCCCTGCGCCTAAGTGGCTAGTTGTAACACGAAATAAAAATACTTTTTCCCAGTCATTAGTGGGCACTCCAGCCACCAATAAATTGTTGGAAGGTGCATAATCTGAACCAAATACTTTGGTAGAATAAACTACATCAAAAAGTGGGTGTTTTCAGTTAAGATTCTGAATTTAAAGGGAAAAAAAATCAGTATGAGCTGATCTAATGATCTGAGTCTTTAAATCCTTCCTCAGAAGAACTTTTCTTTGTGTGACTCATATCACTTGAAAAAATGGCTTTTTGTGCATTTACACAGCACAATCAAGCCCATTTTCACAATTGGAGAATGGAAAAAGTGAGCAGTCTATACACTACAAATC
The DNA here is from genome assembly GCA_013400555.1 of Jacana jacana. NCBI lineage: Eukaryota > Metazoa > Chordata > Aves > Charadriiformes > Jacanidae > Jacana > Jacana jacana. Next base: position 55,968 of record VZTM01028304.1, on the reverse strand, counting down.
GTTTAACTTCTGATTATGTGGATGAAACAATATATTTAACGATAAGAAAGGAATATTTCATACATGTACAGTGCTTTTTCCTGTGCCTTGCTGAGAAGGTTCACCTGTGCATCACTATCTGAACTTTATTCTGGTATCTACTACTGATCACTGTCAAAGAAAGGACATTGGACTGGACAAAAATTTAGATTAGTTCACATTCATAAGAAGTAAAAGTAAAGTGGAAGCAGTACTTTTCTTACTTCCCCTGTCGCTGGTCGGGGCGACAAACCCACAGGGTACCGATCCCGAACGGCCTGTGGGAGCATACAGACGACCCAATATGAGCTAGCAGTGAGTTCTGAAGTTTATTGACAGCACAACAGTTATAGAGCCTTGTACATAGTTATGCATACTCGGTAACATTTGATAGGTTCTTAGCAGAGGAATTTATTTGCATAGAGCTTCCTTATCTGCGGTTACAGCTGCGTTTGAATTCCTCCTCAAGCATCTTAACTCCAAGGTCACTCCAACCCCAGGGCCTGCCTTTAGTTACACAAGCACAAGCAAACTCCTGTCAAAAGGCCCTTTGCCCTAGCAATAGTTTTACTTGTCCAAGCCATTTAGACGGAGGTTGTGGCCATCTTCTTCTAGCCAATTCCTAACATTCCCCTACACAAAGCACTAATGAAAGCTACATCCACCATGCTTTTCTTTACACATGGAAAGAAGAAATTTGTCAGCTGAAGTCTAAAACACAAGAAAGACTCTGTTGTGTTTCTCGTTCTCCAGCTTTTTTCAGCAAGGCATCAAAACACCTCCTAACAAGAAAATCACTTCACAGAAGTACTGTGTCTGTTTTATTGTCTAAACCAGGGCTTTTTGTTACTCATCTAATTTTCACTCTTAAAAAATACATTTTAATGTTCTAACTGGTGCTAACACCATTCTGGGAGAAGTTTCTAACACATTTCCCACCTAAGTTCTCCAATCAAACACGTGACTAGGCAAATCAACAATTTTTTTTTTTTTTCCATTTTTCTATCATTAAACATGAGACTCCTTCCCATCGCCTCAAAGAAGCTTTCTTAGCACTGCTTCAGGTATTTTCCTGTAACAGCTGCTTCACATGAAGAGATAATCAACTCTTCTGTGACATTTCCTTTATTTGCATTTTAATATGCTCATCAACCTGATTAGGGAACAGGGAACCAAATTCTCTAGAGTACAGTATGCTCACTGCAAAGTACTGTATTTGACTGCTATAATCTAAGACGGTTTAAATACTATATTCTCAATCAGCCAATGAGTAAACCTATATTCCCCACAGGATATATTCCCCACGTCCACCCTCTATGTCAATCAACCATTTATGTTCTTCAGACACTGTCAGTAAACCAACGAACATTGTATTTTGTAGTTCAAATTTCATAGTTTAAACCTGATACTTTAGAGAATTTTGTTTCCAAATACCTAGACTCCATGGAAAAACAAGCCAGAAGTCTGGCAAGGTCTATGCAGACATTTGTTGCTCTTCAGTTTGCAGTGTTTATGAAATCAGCAGTGATCTGACAGAGCAGCTATCTGCTCTTTGCATAGTCATTTTGGTTGCCAAGTTAATTCCACAAGTAGCTGTACTTGTGTCTGGTGGATTAAAGAGCCGACATACACCCCAAACGTGAGTTACCTAATGCCTTCTTTGTCTGTGTCTATACTGCCAGAGGCTGGCTGGAGGACCCCCATAGCCCTGAGGACCTAGAGAAAGACAGGATAAAGGAGAAGTTTGCCTCAGTTGATGAGGACTGGGTTAATGACCCAGTTAAGGAGCAGTTTAGACATCCATAAATCCATGGGTCTTGATGGGATGCACCCACAGGTGCTGAGGGAGCTGGCGGAAGTCATTGCTAGGCCACTCTCCATCATTTTTGGCAAGTCGTGGGGAACAGGAGAGGTGCCTGAGGACTGGAGGAAAGCAAATGTCACTCCAGTCTTCAAAAAGGGCAAGAAGGAGGACCCAGGTAACTATAGACCAGTCAGCCTCACCTCTATTCCTGGGAAGGTAATGGAAAAACTTATCCTTGGTGTTGTCTCTAGACATAAAAAGGATAAGAAGGTCATNGCCATTCAGTGGGACCTGGACAGGCTGAAGAGTTGGGCAGGGAGAAATTTAATGAAACATAACAAGGGCAAGTATAGAGTCTGGCATCTGGGCAAGAACAACCCCAGGTACCAGTATAGGTGAGGAAATGACCTGTTGGAGAGCAGCGTAGGGGAAAGGGACCTGGAGATCCTGGTGGACAGCAGGATGACCATGAGCCAGCACTGTGCCCTCATGGCCAAGAAGGCCAATGGCATCCTGGGTTGTATTAGAAGGGAGGTGGTTAGTAGGTCGCGAGAGGTTCTCCTCCCCCGCTACTCTGCCCTGGTGAGACCCAATCTGGAATATTGTGTCCAGTTCTGGGCCCCTCAGTTCAAGAAGGACAGGGAACTACTTGAGAGAGTCCAGGGCAGGGCTACCAGGATGATGAAGGGAGTGGAGCATCTCCCATACGAGGAAAGGCTGAAGAAGCTGGGTCACTTTAGCTTGGAGAAGAGGAGACTGAGGGGTGACATTATTAACGTTTATAAATATGTAAAGGGTGAGTGTCAGGAGGATGGAGCCAAGCTCTTCTCAAGAACATCCAATGATATGACAAGGAGTAATGGATGCAAGCTGGAACATAGGAGATTCCAGTTAAATATGAGGAAAAATTTCTTCACAGTGAGTGACTGAACACTGGAACAGGCTGGACGCCTGGACGCATTCCTTAGTGATCTGATCTAGGTTCCTGCTTCAGCAGGGGGATTGAACTAGATGATCCTTCAAGGTCCCTTCCAAACTCTGATATTCTGTGAAAATCACCTACTTTGCTAAAGCTAAGATGACAAAATGCAGAGCAAAGAACAAATGGAGAGTCTGCTCCGTTTTAGACGATACCTGGAGTCTCCACTCACTTAATAGAAGAGCTTCCAAGGTAGAAAAAACAGTTCTTTCTGCTTTCCTGGAAATGCCAGTGCAACAAAGCCCTATAGTATCTACATCCCAAAGCCTACTGTCAGGAACCTCAGAAAACTGATTAAAACAGTGGCTTCAGGGTGCGTAGCATGTTTTTAAAAGTATTGGTCACACTATCGTTGCAAACACCAGTATTTATCCCTTCTATAATATTCAACCAGTTACCATATCTCAAAAAGGTGACTATGGTGAAGCAAGAACGACAGTTTTCTGTGTTATACACAAGCACAGAAAGTTTATTGTCATTTTCTGAAAACAATTTCCAACTCCGATTTAGGATCTAACTTTTCAGAGGAGTTGATGAGCTGGAGTGGAAAAGGGAGAGATCATACAACTTAAAACCAGAGCTAATCTTTTAATTCCTTCAGTTATATTTGTTCCTTACAACTCTTCCTTCAGGAGCATTTAATTAATATTCTTTTTCAAAACATTGTTCCAACTTTGGTGTAGCCAGCCAAACATGTCAAGTAAAAGCCAGACAGACCATTGTATTCCTATTCAACGTTACACTCTTTGAACAACTTGCTTCATAAATTAACGAGCTTGTCTGTTAAGTTTAGAGCTTCAGTAAACCATCTATATTAAATATGATTTGGATATGATGGAGGACTGTCAGATAAATGAAGATGATTAATGTGGGATTCTCAGAACAGACATATAGTCTGCTGACTTTTGGGTGGAAAAATACAATAGGCTGTTCATTACCCTTTGCTTAGGGTTCCACCCAGTGCTCTGGATTTACAAGTATACTCAGAGCTTGCAATTTTTATTTTTGGAAAAGAAATATCTTTTTCTAATAATTTATGAGACTAAACACATTCATTTTCATGCCACAACCTAATGACTCCAATTGCTATAACTTCTTTTTTTATTAGTTATGCTTTGTGTTGCACTGCAACTTAGCTCATCAAATTTCATCATTCATAGTTTCTAATTTGTGTTTGTTAGGGTCTTTATTGGGGATTTTGTTCTGGTTTTGTTTTCTTTTAAACATGTACCACTTCTGCTCCAGCACCTATTTACACATTAAACTAAGCATATAGTCTTATTATTTATCTGGCATCACTGAAAAGAGACACTTAGCACTTTTCCTCTCTAGATATGCACCTTAATCCCTAATTTTTCACCTCGTCCTGTAGATCTTTAAACTTGTACATTTTACTAAAGAGGTTCACTGAAGTCCACCAGATAATAAGCATATTTGATCTAGCCATATGGAAATGACAGGTGCTTAATAAAGTAAGGAAACTAATAAACTAATCCCCAGTATTTAAAGCTGATGTTTTCAAGTAAATCCAAAGGACTGACATGTCAAAATCCTGGTTGTAGACTGTATATTCCAGTGTAATATCTTTCCAATTTGACTATATTACCACGTGAAAATTAATCCTCAACAGAAACGTGTTAGACTTTAAGTAAGCAAGAACAGATTCGCAAAACTGATCTGATTTACATCACTCCAGACTTTTTGCCTACTACCTATGGCAAAGTATATTAGCCTGGTCCTCAGCAGAGGCTTCCTCCAAGAGAAGCAACAAATTCCTCTCTGATGGAAAGCTTTAATATATCTCTCAAGAGCTTAAGGTTAACTGCCTTACTTCACTTTGGTTTACACAGCATTTTAGCCGTTTTCCACTGACGATTTTGTTATGTGCTTGTTTATTTTAAAATCACTTGCAAAACAGACCTGAGGTAGGACCTGCCCTATCAGTACAGGGAAGATCACCAAGTGAACACCTGAAGGTGCTTTTCTAGGCAAGTGTGCTGTACATTAATCGATCTTGAATTCTCATTTTTAATACCATATACAACACCACTAATTTCTTACACCTGAAATTCACCTTCTTATTTTTGTTTTGTATTTTGCCTAATTACCACTCAAAAAACATGGGTGCTGTTAACAAATGGCAATAGACCCTTAACATATATTCGGGAGGTGGTTTTCAATGAAACTTTTGGATCGTTTCTATCATAATCATGGGAATTCTAGTAGATATCTACCTCAATTACAGGCAAGGAAAAATTTTGGATAAAGTTTGAAACTACAAGCTTAAGGCATTTTTAAGCAGATGTCTACCTGTTTTCCTGATGAGCTTTCAAGATCTGTTGTCTCTCCTAGAGTTTAGTCGTCATGCCAGGTCAGCCACAGGTGAAGAAACGCTCTGAAGAAACCATACTACTGCAACCTGCAACACAAATAGCTCTGTACTACTTTGTAGTAAGTAGTTCCTTTAGAAGTTCAAGGTGATGCTTGGTAGCCCATGTTGCTCACTGCATGCAGTCCTTCAGTTACTCCTACCAAAGTGTTTCCTGCTCAATACTTTCTAAGATACTTTCCCATTTATTCCAATCTTTAGGGGAATTTTCTACTATTTATTTAAAGCATTGATTGAAGTTTCTGAGTTATTTCTAATTATTACACATACTTAACCTTATAAAACCAGTAAGTCACTAAAATAGTCTATTTCCATATGTAGGTCTACGGCTTTATTGATAAATTAAGAGAATTATGAATTTTTTTCTCCTCAAGAAAAGCAATGAAAGAGACAAGGTGCCCTTTACCTCCATGCTGCACATTCACAGCTAGACTAACTGGATTTTTGTCCACTGTGAGCATTAATTGTGTACTGATTTAATTTACTGGAGGACCACAAGGCACCTTCCTGCACACAATGCAGTAGCAATTTTACTTCTCTGCCCCTTTCCAAAGAAACGTATGAAAAACTGATTAAAGTCTTTTCTAGCTGGTACAAAATGGGAATTAAAAATGCAAAATAATATTGCAGAAGTATTTTGCTAAAATAAACAGTAAAGTACAACCGAGGAGGAAAAATTAGGCACCGAGATTGTTACTTGCTTAAGCTGGAATCTAGTCAGAACGTCAGGGAGCAAGTGATGCTTGGAATAAGAAAAGTTATCCAGACCTTTGAATCCATACACCAAATGTTCAGGATTCACCATAAGATTTCATCTGAAATGCAGTATTTCCAAAAAAGTACTATGACACATTAATGGTCAATATTATCCTGGAGGGATGGTACTGCTGGATCACTGCCATCCTTTTTCTTAAAAGATTTCCCATTATATTTCTAGCTTTTTTTTTGTGATATTTCTCAGAATTGCACTACCAGCTGTTATTCCTTCAGGCTATACAGAGGATTTGCACATATTCTCTGCCACATAGCTGAGAAGTTGTTGTAAAAATACTATTCTATAATGTATTTGTAGATAAGTCATTCTTAGAAAAAATACCCTCAGTTACAACTTTTGTTCTTTTCTTAACAGGTACACTCATATCAGAAATAATAGCTCTTAAAATAAGTAACACCTAGCTAGTGCACTGTAATTACAAATGAAGGTTAATGGTTCTTCTAACCTTTGGCTTTTTTGTATGGTATCATCCTATTAAAGATCATAACAGCAGTAATAATGGAGCACGAATAAGAGGCACAGCTACATCCACTGTCTTAAGAGGCCTCTTTCCCCACCTGTCTCTGGCCAAAAGGAAGGAACTAAATCTCATTTCACACCTTAAGACAGGCCAGAATTGCTCAGCCTGTTCCCTGCCAAAATGAAATAATGTCAGGTAACAAAACCTTAGAGATGACTGATTTGTCTTATATCTTCACTGTGGGAAGCACCAGACCTGAAGACAGCTCTAAATCATGCCAGTATGTCAGGTCAAAGGCTGAAGTGCACAAGATGCCAAGATACAAGAAAAATCAGGAGTGTCACTGTCAAACCAAGGAGGAATCACCCTCAGTACTCAACTTTGGCAATTGCTCAGGATTTTTAAAAGTTTGAAATTTCTAAGCCATTGACAGAACCCTAAGTAAGAGTTCCCAAAGCTTAACCCAAATAGCAACCAAAAAGCCACATATTAAAATCTAAGCCAATCTTCATAGGGAAGAACCCTTGGAAATACCTCTTTCTCTTCCACTCATGCCCCATATCATCCCTTGTGCCTCTCCTGGGACGAGATGAATCTCCTGTTCAGGCCCAGCATTGACACTCCAACAGGAACAAGCAACAACAACAAGAATAAGGTCCTGCAGTCCCCCTTACAGACTAACATCCATTTCTCCTTTAAAATAGTCAATGGAAGTCTGAGCCTTCTGCCCAAGACAGTGGCTCAACCTTAGAAATTTCTGTCAGGCAGGTAGTCTCTAGTCAGCCCTCCTGGGAAAGCGTCCTATCCCCCACGCATCCCCAAGCTGACAGCACTGTCCTTGTGCCCTGCACAACGCTCTCAGTTTCTCTTTGGTCACCTTGGAACACAAGCTTTTTGACAGAGCAACAAATTGCAGCTATGGCCTCTTCATTTAGCTGTCTGGAGACCACGCAAAACTGCAGAAAAATGCCTACTGTCTATAAGAAGTTGCATAAATGAAGTTGGACACTAGAAACTATCATAATGAACATCATTAAAAAAAAAAAAAAGAGTACAATAAAAGCAAGTTTCCAGCTTTTCTATTTTTATCAATGTTCTATGAGATGTGACAGAGGGCAACCTTTACTATTCAGAGGACTATAACAAAGTACGCTACTAAACTGATTTTCAAGGAAGCTAATACTGTAGACATAAAAAAAGTCACATTCTTTGATTAGCCCATGACAATCCATTGAACTGAATCTCGCCCCACATTTTGGCAAAATTGAGTCACATAGGAAATATGTGAAAACATACTATTAAAAATACTAAAATAACTGAAATACATAATGTGCCCTGGTGTTCATCCTTCCAGCCATTTAAGTCCCCCTTAATTGAAGCTTTTAGGACCAGAAATTAAAGTTAATATAAAAAAAAAAAAATGGTCAGAGAAACCTATAGAAGATTATAGACATATAGAAATGTCATCATGAATAATGCATGAGAATATTTTCTACATTTACTATTTAGTATAATACTAGAACTGAGTTTGCAATCTCACCTGGCTAACTTAACTCCTGAAGTCTGACTGATCACCACTAAATCTCTTGGCACTATTTAGATAGATCTCTACTAAGCAGAGCATTTGCAAACATTCTCCACAGTAAGCAACAGCCATTACTCTTCACTCACATTAAGACAGAGCCACTCCCTGGCAGATGTCCTAGTAAAATAGCCATCCCAATTCATTACATTTCCCATTAAAGGAATAAATAATATATTCACCATTGAAATTAGATAAAAATATTGGAAGATTCATAAAAGTCCCCTCACTTCATTTGAGGAAGAGGAAATAGACATCATAAGCACTTTACAATATATTGCAAAACAGCATATCAGTGTCCCAGCTGAATTATTCCAAGATATGATATACCAAGAAATGCCAGCCTTTGTAACTCAAAAGTAACCACGATTTCAATAAACTGGAAGAACACATGAAACAGGATGAAAGCAATATGGCATTAGCCTTCCATGTCTTCCCCACACTTTCTGTGCCACTAGCTGTCTGCCTGTATTCCAAGATCAGTTAAAGTGAGGGTGAGCAACTTCTCTTTTAACAGTATTTCTGTAGTCTTTAATTCAACCGTAGACAGGTCTCAAATACCTCTGATGTGTGCATCAATCAAATAACTGGGTGGCAAAAGTCATGGTGGTTTTAGGCAGCGAGCACAGACAGTTTTAACCACACTAGTAGACTCTTAAGGCAGATTCATCAGATAAGGCCCTGCAGCTGAAACTCAAGCTGCCTAACCTTGCAAGCTGTGATGCTCCAGTTCCCTTGGGAGCAAAGGGCCAGGAGAACAAGCACCCATCAGCAGGAAGCCTGGGACACTTCAGAAGGGCAGGTATGTCAGTCAACGCCACAGGAAAAGAATGGGTCTGGACTCTGCTCCACCGAATGAAATTCAGAAAGCTTGTTTTCTGAAACAAATGTCACTGTATTGAACACTTGGAAGCAATAATCACGTTATGAAAAATATACAAGAGACCATGAATTTTTCATCTGATCTCTCCATTAGGATTAATTACAAGCAGTGTAACAGAGTCATAAAGCAGCTCCAGAGAGAAAATCCTCTCTATAATTAATTGTACCATGTGACTAATAAAATGTATATTTTCGTTAACAAAGCTGAATACAACAGAATTTATTTTCAGCTTTATTTGATGTAAGCACAGCTTATTCTCTTAATTAATCTGTCTTGGGCTTTGTTTTCTGCAACAATTTTATCTCAAATAATGCCACACAAGAGCATTATTTTTATCTTTATAGCTCCTGCATCACATCAAAGCTGACGCCCAATCCAAGTATCAGTATTCACATTACTAAAGCTAAAATCACCTTCTAAATAGGTCCCTCTTAGCTGAAGCAGTTGTAGAAGTCCCGGGGCTTACTACCAAACATCAATTTGTGGCAAAAGGTCTTAATGCTCTGATCCATAACTAACATAAGGTAAGGGCTTACTACCAACAGAGCAGCCTCAGGCAAGCCGCCCCACAGGTGAATAAGGATATGAATTTCGCGTTTCGGGAGCTCAGGAAGAACAAAACCAGCACGGAGTGAGAAAAAAAATGCGAGCAGAAGACCTGCAAGCACACAGGTCAGAGCAGGGAGAGCAGGAGGGGGTGCTGTGGTGCCGGGACCCTGCAGCCATGATGGAGAGACCGTGGGGGAGTAGACATTCACACTGTGGCCTGTGGAGGACACTGTGCCACAGCAGTTGGGTATTTCCTGAAGGAATTGCTACCCATGAAGAGCCCACACTGGGACAGGTTTACACTATTTTGCCATCTTGCCTTTCACTCGTGCCATTTTCTTTCCCCTCCAACTGTAGCAGCACAGAAAGGCCCATACAGAATATCGTCAAAGGGCCATCTAAGTTAACATCCTCCTTCAAATCAACTTATTTCAAACACCTCAGAAGAGCATGACCATCCCAAAACTGATAATTAGCCTGAAATTCATTCCTTTGACGGTACAGTCAAAACAAACAAGCGCTCTTTGCTTTTTTATTCTTCTATTTGAAGATCCAAGATAGAATTCTTTTTAAGTAGCTACATAAACAGGCACTACCATTCCAAATCCAATCTGATCTTTTTCTCAGTCCTTTTGTCCTCAATTTAGTAAAGTGCATAGGAGCATCAAAATACTTAAATGTACATTTAAGTGCAGACAATAACATTGAAAACCAGCAGGACTGAAAGCTATGCTTAAGTGATTCCCTGAATCAAGTTTTGATTCAAACTCTATTTAATTGAATTAAACACTATTGAATTAAACACTATTTAACTGCATTTACATTCCCACCTTTCACTGAACGTACAGCACATTACTTAATTATATTTTCTAATCATGACAAAAGATGCAAAATCTCGCTCTCCTGTTCCTTTAAAACAGCCTCATTCATAGAACTCTTCATCTCTGAGAAATGTACTAGAAAAATATTTTTAAGTCATAATGTTAGAGCTTCCCTTTTATTTCTTCTTTCTTACCTAGGCTTGATATGAGTAACAGATTTCAAGTGGAAAACATGTATTATTCAAATGAAAGTCTTTACCAACCCCCCACCCACCCAAAAATCCAACCCCTATGTTTTAATAGTTATAGAATGATGCATCTCTAGAAACTGCAATTTTTTTAGAGATTTAATATTACAAAACCCAGAAAGAAAAAAGGTTATGCTTTCAAACAACAACCAGATTTTATTTTCTTTGACTGAAAATCTTCAGGTACTGGTATCAGCAGGAGACATCCTTACACAAATAATCCGTACCTTCCCAGAACTTTAAGAAATGGACATAAATGCAGAATTTTATACACTAACTCTTTTTCAATAGTTGAACCTAGCTGCAAAGCTTCCTTTACTCCTGTTGTCCTGAGGGCTTCTACTGTGCTGTGACCTAAGCAGTACAAATTTCTCACGCTAATCTAACCAGGATTTGTTCAAAGAAAATTCAGTTGAATAGGAACCAGCAGGGAGAAAAATCTTCTGTGATGCTGGGATTATAGACTGGGTAGACTTCAGCAGTAGCAGTTATTAAAAGTAAAGGAGACAATAAAATAGCTAATGCTATAATTGCATATAGCTAAATAAATAGCTAATAGGAGACAATAAATAGCTAATGCTATATGCTGAAAACTATAAAACACTTTAAAAAATCCTAGTTAACTGTAATTAGTAGATGATCGATATAATGGATAGCAATTATACGAGTAATTATACTAAAACATCTGTATTTTTGCAGCAAAACTTACATAGTACAGAAAGACAAATTACAGAACAGCCACATGGAGTTATTGGATCAAATGTGAGACGATGATTTGTTCAATTAGAAGAGGTTTATTCTACAAGTACTTTCTTAGCTGTAAAAATCTTTACCGTTTGCATAAATCTTAATTGAAAAATAACTGCAATGGTTGAGATGCAGGCATATCCTCTGTGTTTTCTGAATATTCATTTTTCAAATTACAATTTTTCCAAATTCCTTTCAGACCCATCATAAAAGCAGAACAGTGTATTGGAAAGTAATAGAATCATAGAATCATAGAATAGAATCATAGAACCATTTAGGTTGGAAGAGACCCCTGGGATCATCAAATCCAACCATTAGCCCTACACTACAAGTTCTCCCCTACACCATATCCCTCAACACCACATCTAATCTACTCTTAAACACAGTCAGGGATGGTGACTCCACCACCTCCCTGGGCAGCTGATTCCACCGACTGACCACTCTGTGAAAAACTTTTTCCTAATGTCCAGCCTAAACCTACCCTGCTGCAGCTTGCAGTCATTCCCTCTTGTTCTGTCGCTAATTGCCTGTGAGAAGAGACCAGCACCAATCTCTCTACAGTGCCCTTTCAAGCAGTTGTAGAGAGTGATGAGGTCTCCCCTCAGTCTCCTCTTCCTCAAACTAAACAATCCCAACTCCCTCAATCAATCCTCATAAGCCTTATTCTCCAGGCCTCTCACCAGTTTCGTTGCCCTCCTCTGTACTCACTCCAGCACCTTGAGATCTCTCTTGTGTTGAGGTGCCCAGAACTGGACACAATACTCAAGGTGTGGCCTCACCAGTGCTGAGTACAGGGGGACAATCACCTCCCTACTTCTGCTGGTCACACTATTCTTTATGCAA
>VZTM01028304.1:31774-43780 GCA_013400555.1 Jacana jacana | reverse complement strand
GTGGTGGGGGACAGTGTTAACTGTTTTTCTGAGGTCCAGATATATTATATCCACTGTCTTCCCCCCATCCAACAATTGGGTCACCTTATCATAGAAGATCAGGTTCGTCAGGCAGGACCTGCCTTTCATAAACCCATGCTGACTAGGCCTGATCCCCTGGTTGCTCATTACATGGCTGGTGATAGCACTCAAGATGATCTGTTCCATAATCTTCCTTGGTATCGAGGTCAGACTGACAGGTCTATAGTTTGCTGGATTGTCCCTTCTGCCCTTCTTATAGATGGGTGTTACATTTGCCACTTTCCCATCCATGGGGACCTCTCCAGTCAGCCACGATTTAAGGAAGATGATGGAGAGAGGCTTGGCCAGCACGTCTGCCGTCTCTTTCAGTACTCTTGGGTGTAACCCATCCGGTCCCATAGACTTGTGTGCATCTAGGCAGCATAGCAGGTCACTGTGGATGTGAATGCGGATGAGGAACATATTGCACATACTAGAAAAGGTAAATTGAAACTACTAAAACTTGGCAAGTCTGCATATAAAGCACCACAGTGCTTTAGTGATAAACAGACTCAATGTATTCTTTATCTTAAAAAGCATTTAAAGATATTTCAAACTACTCACTAATTTAGAGTGAATTTTGTTTCCAGTAACTTGCCTTAAATCAGGCAGTGCTTGCTCAGCAGTATGTTCTCCTTTTAGAAAATGCACTGAGCAGCAATTCCATCATTAAAGAGAATCATAAATAAATTGCCTCAATTTTCTCTGCACAACCTTTCTTTGATTGTTATTGCACAGGTTCTAGTATAATTTAAAGATGTAGTTTTAACAAATAAGTTTTCTTGTGTTGTGTTAATCATGTTGTTCTTTCAAGATCATATACAAGGGTTTGCACTTCAAGTGAACCACTTCTAAAATGTTGTCTTTTCTTATCTGAGAAGCAGTAGTGGTGTGTGTTCGTTTCTCATTCAGTGTAATACAAAGCACATTTATTTGCATATAACTGTTATGGAGGCTATCTGGTTTCCATTGTGCTGTCTCTTAAGTACCACCCTTTATTCTCATTAGTGAAGGGATGCCATTGGGAATTATTTAAACTCAGAGATTAATCTTGAAAACTGTTTGTTTTGAGGGTATTTGTCTTAATATACAGAATAAAAGTAGAGAGCTGTCTTGGAAGGGGAAATAAATTCTCCCATAGTTTTATCAAACATGACAAGTAAGCATCTCTGAATCCTTTACATCATTACAATTTCAGATGCAAATAAAGATAGAAATCTAAAATGTATAATCCTCAGGCTTTTGCTCCCTCTCATAACCAGAGGATAGAATTAATTTAAAAGCAATTAGGATTGTTGTACAATAACCAGATTTAAACCAGTAATGAAAATAAATTCATTGGGAAAGGGTTGAAAGATAACATCGTTTCACAAACGCCACTAGTGATCAGAATTTAAATACCTTTTTACTCAAGTTCTCAAAGCTTGTCAATGAGTATAATTTTGACCCTTGTAACAGAATGTAACAGAATGAAAATGGAAATTATGAAATACTACAAATACTTTAAGACCTAAACAAAAGGTCTAACTCCAACTCAGCCTCTTACTTGTACCTTGGTATATACATAGACTTAAGCTGACTCTCACTGCTGTTTTCTTACTGACTTGCATTTGTTTAGGTGTCTGTGTACGAAGTTGCATTTCATGGATAACTGAGTATTTACAACAAAGTTATTCAAAAGCTACAAAGTCATAAACACACAGTGATAGGGTACTTATAAAAGCAGTTCAATCCAACCCATGCCATAGAAAGCTGAGCCAGGGAGCACTGAGGTTTACTTGCAGTTAAGTATGTTTTAACTCTTTAACATAACAGCACCTGTTTCTTTTTACCTGGCAGGGAAGGTTTGCTTTTCTGGAATTTAGATATGTAATATTTTCAGATTTTGCTTTCCTAGATAGATTCCTCTGTAGAATTGTTAAGGTAAACTTACCTAAGCTCACACAATCCATTTAATGCTACAATAACAACGTTGTCAAGGAATATTGCTTTTCCTCAACAGCTTCACAACAAGCTGTGACAGCAAAGATGCCACATATGCTTTGAATAACATAAAATAGGTTTTTTTCCTCTCTTCATTTATGAATTTAACACAGGCCCAAGACATCAACTTTATTTAACTTCCTCAAAAAGAATTGATAGCAAAGCTATTTCTCCATGACAAAAAAATAAGAGTTCTCTGTTTCAGCATGACATTTTTCTATCTCCTGCGATAATTAGACCCTCTGTCTCAGCTAAGAAAGTTAACTATTTCAACTCACTATCTTCACTTCATACCCACCCTTGTGAGCATGGTTGTGAAAGGTCATGGTTTGGTTGTAACTACATCTGTAGCAACTCCACAACAGAGGGGATAGGGGAAATGGGTTGCCATAAAAATGATACCTGCTAAAAACTTCTGGCACCTATACTCACCTCTGCCTCCCTTCCTGATCCTTTCTGACTTGCACTAAGTACTTTCTGCCAGCCCTTCAAATCATTTAAGACAAAACAGACACTAGAAACCAAAGGTCATCACTTGCTTTGGAGTGGTGCTTGGACACCTCCTCAGGAATCAAATACTGAAAAATTGAAGCTGTATAAATCAAAGAGAGGAGACAGACATTACGAGATAGAAGGCAGGGGATGGGAAGCAGATGGTTATTTTCCAGCTGGAAAACTGTCACTACAAGAACAAATTATTTGCCCAAGGTCAGCGCTTGAGACTGGGAAAATTTATAATGGAAATATTTGGATTCCTAGGCTACCAATTAAGCACCTTAAAAAGCCATTCTTTCGCTATTTTTTGAGAACTATTCTTAATATGCATTTTACTAGGCACATGTAAAGGAATACATGGTACATCTGTTAAGTGAATAAATACAGCTCCATTCTTTTCTCTGTTTGCTGATTCTTTTCTCTGTTTGCTGACTTCATTTCACAGAGAATATACATGACTGACTGGTAATATATTATCTGGTAAACTCGTTTTTTAGGCCAGTTATCTCCTATATGCAGTACAAAATACATAACTAATTTTTTAAATTACTGTTTACTAATTATCAGTGTCTCTTTTTAATCTGAGATTAAACATTAATCATCTTTTTCTTTGTGCCTGCTAAAGTCAACAGAAACTTTGCATAAGAACAGAAGCAGCATTGGACAAACATTGCATTACTGAAAGAGAAACAATAATAATAATGAACACAGACTGCCTTATTAATAGATAACTACACTAGATAGAACATGAGATAGAACTTACACTCAGAGACTATAATTACAGAAATACTGCTGGCAAAAATTGTATAAGCAGCCAGAGAGGTTACGAACCAGAGATTCAATATATAGAAGACAATCCATTCCTGAGCAGAGTATTTCTCTCCTATCATATTACTGTACCTAATCTGGGATTCTGAGGGAGATGAGAATTTTCAGAGCTGTCTTCTGGGGTGACTAAATGCAATAAATACCATTCAGAGTACAACCTGGTATTTCAGTCACAGGATTTACTGTAGTTGGGTTTGCTGCCAAGGTATATTTCTCAGGCATTTATTTTTTCTCTGCCCGTCACCGTTAAGAGATTGTAAGTGGTTAAATAGAACAAAGGAAAAACAGCCAGAAAATTTGTATGATTTAATTAAAGAAAGAAATCAAAGGCATTGCAGCCAATGAAGGAAGCTAAAATGAAAAATTTACTACCTCTGGAAGTAACTCTCTATGTAAGATAATAAAATAGCTGGCACTTGGGGTTCAATGTGAAATGAATCATTTCTCCTCTCCTGCATACTCTTCCACAAGCCCCTGAATAAAATCACAACTTCCAGCAGCTGCAGCTGCATCTTGTTTTAGGCTGAATAATATTTCTTTAATATTTATCTCATCCTTCTAGTGATACGAGAGACCAGTCTAGATTCTGTCTGCCAGACTAAAATTCTAGCTTCAATTTCCTCTTGTTTTTCTAAGTCACTGATGACTTAAACCCCTGGATTTCCATGTTCTCCGAGATGGCAGGTTGGGCTGGTCTTGCTAATATCCACCCAGGAACCATTCCTCATTTCATGATACTCAATCATAGTCCTTAAATATCTCTGATGAAAGAAAAAAATTAAATATAAATGTAATTTTACTCATATTAGACTGTGGATGCAAAATTAAAAGTTTGTGAAAGAATAGTGTTACACACATTGAGTAACTGGATTTTGAAAATTTATTTTGGCTGGGATGGGGCCTAAGGTCTGTGCAGACAGGACCTTGTTACAACCAACATCATGCCATCAGAGAGAAAGGCAATCCTTGTTCAAGATTTTGGGGAATTCAGACTTTAAAAATCACCCAAGAGAGTTCTGGTAACAGCCAACTGGGTTTTCACACTGATTTATGTAGGAGGCAGAATAGGACTGAGGAAATCTAGAGACTCATGTGCAAGTCTGGGGGCTGTGAACACCTGATTCATTTCCTCTGTGCACTACAGGCTTAAGTGACCACAGGCCAGTTGTCTTGGCTTTCTGTGATCTCTGTTTTTGTGATGTCTCTGTCTATTTTTTAGGGATTTTCTAAGGAAAGATATTAGAAAGATTGTGAGGTGCTCCTGCTATTTTCATGGGAATCTGCATAGGTAGAAAAATATTGTCATATTTTAATGTGATAGACATCTAGTTTCATTGCTAGCTCACTGTACAACTTAATTAACTTAACCTATGAATGCCTGGTTTTATGTATAACAAAGATGTCACTTCTCAAGCTTTATCTGATCTGAAACAAAACTTTCTGAAAGTTTCTACTATCCCTCCTTCAGAAGCAGCATCAGGAGTCTTACTGTCTGCCAAACTATAGCAACCACCATCCCCACACAAAATAAAAAACCCAACACATACTTTAATGAGGCTGAGTGCTGTGTACTGACCCAAGTATCGTGTGAGGTTACTTCACTGTTTGTGCCCAGACTCTGTATCTTTAACCACTCATCTTACTAAACAAACTAAACCAGGAAAAAAAGGAAAATAAAACAATCACTTTTCTCTCCACATTTGTCTGGAAGGGAATTTTAGTGTTTTTAAGCAATTTAGAGAATGGATTAAATCCCAGGCTCATCATTAACATCAAGTTAATTAACAGCCACTTTGCTTCATTTAGGAACACTGGGATTTCAGGTGCCACACTCCTGGCAACTCTGCAGCATCGTGCACACATCATGAGAGTCTAAGAGGGTCACAACACTTTCCTTCGCCATTAACTGCTGGCGTCTCACTTCCAAAAATATTCTTCTGCAGCTCTGTTTGGCATCACTCGATATGTAAATCACATTTCAATTTATCTAATATTTATACTGTGTATTATATTGTATATTATTTTAGATATCATGGCTAGTGGGAAAAAAATCCCCTGATGCCAATAAAAGTGCTTAGTATTGATTGTCCATGGATTGGTTTTCTGTGGCATCAACATTAATTTTTTCATTGACATCAAACGGGAATCTGATCAAAACTATGTTTTTTTCTTAATGCTTCATATTTTATTAGTAAATCCATGTCCAATGACATCTATGAGCACGTAAGTCAAAAAATGAGCAAAGCAGTTGGAGACAACTGAAGAGTTAACATGTCTATGAGAAAGTTCACAAGCAAAGCCAAAGAGTTGGTGACAAGCAACCAAAATAGAAATAACTGAGAAAGTCATGCTGTATTTCAGTTACCGCTGCCAAATGTTATTTGCACATAAATTTGAAACAGAATGCCTGTAAAAATCCATATTTACTTGCCAAGTGCTTAGCAAGTCTTTGGTTATAATTAAGCTTAGATTGCATTTCTTATATTATATTATTGAATTGATTTTTAACCTAGGTAGCCGCATTTCTTCTAAAAGTCATCTCTACGTTATGAAAGGATCCTCCTATGTCCTTGTTTCCCACTAAGCATTATTGCATTTATTTCTTAATTTTGTTATTCCATTGAAAATAGGTTTTTTTCTCATTATTCCTCTTGTAGGAGTATACAATGGACATCTAACACTTGCGTTGCACAAATGCAAAGCTTCCAGTAAGTGTTAATAAGAAAAACAGTGGGAATGCTTGTCTAAGTGAGCACATGGAAGGCCCCGTAATCACCTGAACAGAACTTTCTCTATTAAAGAAAAGTTCATTTAGAGGTGGGAAAGCCATCTATGTGGTACCGGAGTATTGGCTTTCAAATGATATCTTGCTTCCAAACTAAATGCATGCTTTAGAAAATTTAAGTCTTTACATGGGGAAATGGTTAACACCAGTCCCCTTAGACAAACACGACTGATCACAGTGAAAGGAGGCTTTTCCAAAATGCGCTAATTCAAATCAAATAAAGGAAAAGGTTCATATTTACTCCAGTGAAAACCAAGTTAGGACAGTAACATACACTAGAAAAATTTTGATTCCACTCTGCACAGATACAGACTGAAAAGGGGCTGGGGCTACAAATCTGAATAGATCCACATGTTTGTTTTTTTTTTCCCCAATGGCTGCTTTTCCATTCCTGTTAATGCAGCAACTAGTAGCTATCACTGGAGCTAATCTTAATTAGTTGTAGATGAAATGCAATGAAAATCTCAAAATCAAATGGTTGTTGAATAAAATCAATTTCTTTCCTTCCGTTCATGCCATGAGTGGTGCCCATCCTCTCACATTCAGATTTACCCAGCAAAGCAACTTACTGCTCTTGTACACAGCACTGGTTCCGCTAGGTTTATGATGGGATGTTAATGCGCTGGGTCATTTGGGGCTGTTGTCTACTCGTTCAGACTGTATCATTCCTGCTGGCATAGAAGTCAGGTTCTTATCAAACAATCTGCACAAAGCGTCTGTGGAGGAGGGAAGAGCATCTCTGCCAGCAGGAAAACAATACAAAGAAAGGCATTATTCCTTACAGATCTTCTCTTATTTCTTTTCTCATTGCTGGCAGGGTTTTGGATCTATTCTCTAAAGGTGTGCAGAGAAATTGATCTCAAAACTTCTCAGGCTTCTTGATACACACAGATACTTTGAATTACTGACTTTATAAATTAAAACAATGAAGGTTGCTTTGCTCCCTCCTTTCCAACTGCCTCCCTCCCTTTGAAAATGGATTAACATTAATCTCCACAAAGAAATCCTTCATTTCTTATATCCACTGAGGCCACCTTAAGATGAATTTGAGTGATGTCACATCACTTATTTTGTTGATATCTATGAATCAATGAGATATGAGTGAAAAAATATCTAGCTTACATGGCAATAGGTCAGACTAGATAGTCGTACATGGGTTTTCTGGCTTGTTACTCCATATCTGTAAGACAATACTTCATGGAAAAAATTAAAAGCAGAAATATTTCAAATGGACACCTGAAGCAAGGCTTCAATATCTGTATGAAGATCTTTAACCAACAGCTTTGTTTTCTGAAGTGCAGCAAAACTACCAGCTACAAATCATCTGTTAAAACACTCCATTTCAATGTACAACTCAGTAACAAATCAGAGAAGTCATTCTACAGCTCCTTACAGATAATGCTAAGTTTGAAGCCTAAAAACGTCTTGTTTGGCTAATGAAGACAGCTGTGCAGATACAAACACACAAGTAGAAGCAGCATCCAAGTCTACAATACACATCTCATTCCATCTTTTCCTTACATTGTGTGTCAGCACTTGGAAGTGAAAACCCACAACATCCATAAGACCAAAGAAGTGTTTATTCCCCATTGTTAATCTCTGCTGAACATAAAATGGAGGAAGGAGGTAAATTAGTTGCCTGGCTATTTCTAATTCAAAATCAGATACTGCATAAGGGTGTAAAAAGGTTTGATTACAGCATTTGATCATTTAGAGCAACATGGCTCCAGACATTGTTTTGCATTTTATAGTAGTTTTGGAATCCTGGTGCTTTACAACTTTCTGCTACAAAATTTCCCAATTAAAATAGAAAAAAATACAGTTTACTATGAAACGCTTTTTAAATGGATGTAAAATTTAAATGTTATTGTTTCTTCCAAAATGGGTCTCTCTGGAATACACAACAGTTGTGAAATTTCAGGGGAGTAAGAAGAATATACATAATGTGGCAGTTGCAGCTAACAAACGATGTGACTCTGTCAGTTTTACTTAAACAAACGAAGGAGATTGCAGCAGAATTATGTGCAGTATTTTTAAAAGAAGAAGACTCATCTGACGTTAGAAGCCTCATCTGAGTTAGAAGCCTCATCTGACGTTACATATTCCTGCTAGTAAATAGCTCTGGAACTACTTATCACAACTTGCATGATTTGCATATTAATGTTGTAATTGCCAGAAATGCAAGGTCTATTTCAGCAGCAGAGAATAGGGGACTCAGGCACAGAACTTTAATGCCAAAGGAAACGACTTTTTTACATAGGAAGTGGTGCTGTCTCCCACCAACAGCACCAAAGTAGCAGCTCCCATTGGTATCTGCAAGGGCTGACAGCAGCCAGCTTCTGGACCTGGACCAGGAAAAAGTGGTTGTTGCAGGGAGACTATCAGTGCGGTGCCTGGTAGTTCCCGGCATTTTTCTGTTCAGTAAGAGTTTGAGGAGACTGTATATGCGTGAGTGCACATCCACCCACACACAGCTGCCTGGTGAAGGAAGGACCTCACATAAACCACAGATCCAGGACTGGCTCTAATTAAACTGGCATAATTGCACCAACCTCTCTGACTAATATCACTGAGGTTTATAAAAGTCTAGCTAGTAAGACATAGTTACTGCCCTATTCTTCACCTAAATTCTTTGTAAAGGCACTTCCCTGTGACACTGCAGAGCAAACAGATCAACGGTGTTCATATTCTTAATGGGGCCATTAGGAATTCCAAATGCCTCAAATAAATAGCTAATTGCCAAAGCCCTCATCTTCTTCCTGCAGTTTTTACAGCCTTGCCAGCTGCGTTACCTACATTCAGCGGGTCTCATTTTGTGAATTAATCAGACTCTGGCTATTGTACAGACAAAAATACAAATTCAGGTCTCAAGAACTAAAAATGGATGGACAAGAGATGTTGCAAAATTCTTATTCAAAAGAAACCAAGGAAGGGAGGGGTAAAGCTGAGAAGCAATACTAATGTGAAACTCACTAGATAACTGAGCCCAATTCAGAAAACAGAATTCTCAGATCAATTACAAAAGCTTTTTGATTTGTTTAGGATTTTTCCACATACAAAAAAGATTTTGCCGAGAGAAGGAGAACCTTCTCACGGCCCTCCCATTTCATGTGGCTTCCAATGCCATCTTAACTTCTATGGGAAGAGAGTGGATTTTGGAATTTCAATTCGCTGTTCAAAGTATAACACAAGCTCAGATCCCTGGCAAAAGCACCAGGCACACATGGCAACAGAACTCAAGAGAAAAATAAAGGCAAGTAAGAGGCTCTTGCATTACAAACACTGGACTAAGGTTATCATTGAAATAACTTCTAAGGTTGAAAATTACAGCAGAGATGGTCTGTTAACTGTAGCTTATATTTACACATCTCACTATTGTTATTCTATCCAGAAAACCCCCAGAACTTCCATACAAGATTTTGTTAAAAGTTAACACAAAATAAAGTAACTCCCAGCCAACACACCACACTGTAAAGATAGAACTAAGTATAAAGATTAATCTTTAAATTAGTCAAAACCAGCAAGAATAAACTATAAATAGCTCAGTATAATTTTTTGTATTTTTCAGCTGGAGTTCTACTGATGGATTTCTTCCTGATGGAGTTCTTCCTGTACTTTGTGTTATGTTCACATCTTAGCCAGTGCTTCCCAGAAGACGGGCTCAGCCGAGATGTAACATCATCACATAAAGATAATGCAGTGAGGACTCTTTAAGGCCTCTGCAGGTGCTATCATTTAAATCATCACGGGCAGAGTCCTACTGCAGAATAATCACAAAGGAAGTGATTGATACAGAACAAAGACATCTGTTATTTTGTAGCTATAAGAACCTCCCACTCCTGGGGAACGTTTATCTAATTCTTCTCATATATGTACAAACTATGAAAATCAGTAGGAATCTTTTCAATGACACCAATGGGGTTTGAATTAATCCTCCTTATTTACAATGAAATTTAGCCTGTCAAATCCCTGCAGTAGTATTTCATATAATATGCAGACTCAATGTGTTACGTAGTTAGACGAGTAAGTTCTTAGTAGGCTATAGAAACACTGAAGATGCAAATATTAGGCCTAATTTAGCAAAGCACTTAAGTGCATTCTTAATGGTAAGCATATGAGTAACCTCATTACAGTCAGCTGGATTTCNCCCATATTCTTCGCCTACTATTCTACCCCGCTTTTCCAGAGAACAAGGTGAGAAAAAGGCAGTGTAAAACTGCACTGTACTGGCCCTCAGCTCTGAAGCTTTGTGATCTAAATTTGTTGAATGCCTCAGTTTCTTAAAGACAGGTTTCACCTTATTACTAAAGGCTAAGGACCTTTTCTAANTCTTTGTAAAGGCACTTCCCTGTGACACTGCAGAGCAAACAGATCAACGGTGTTCATATTCTTAATGGGGCCATTAGGAATTCCAAATGCCTCAAATAAATAGCTAATTGCCAAAGCCCTCATCTTCTTCCTGCAGTTTTTACAGCCTTGCCAGCTGCGTTACCTACATTCAGCGGGTCTCATTTTGTGAATTAATCAGACTCTGGCTATTGTACAGACAAAAATACAAATTCAGGTCTCAAGAACTAAAAATGGATGGACAAGAGATGTTGCAAAATTCTTATTCAAAAGAAACCAAGGAAGGGAGGGGTAAAGCTGAGAAGCAATACTAATGTGAAACTCACTAGATAACTGAGCCCAATTCAGAAAACAGAATTCTCAGATCAATTACAAAAGCTTTTTGATTTGTTTAGGATTTTTCCACATACAAAAAAGATTTTGCCGAGAGAAGGAGAACCTTCTCACGGCCCTCCCATTTCATGTGGCTTCCAATGCCATCTTAACTTCTATGGGAAGAGAGTGGATTTTGGAATTTCAATTCGCTGTTCAAAGTATAACACAAGCTCAGATCCCTGGCAAAAGCACCAGGCACACATGGCAACAGAACTCAAGAGAAAAATAAAGGCAAGTAAGAGGCTCTTGCATTACAAACACTGGACTAAGGTTATCATTGAAATAACTTCTAAGGTTGAAAATTACAGCAGAGATGGTCTGTTAACTGTAGCTTATATTTACACATCTCACTATTGTTATTCTATCCAGAAAACCCCCAGAACTTCCATACAAGATTTTGTTAAAAGTTAACACAAAATAAAGTAACTCCCAGCCAACACACCACACTGTAAAGATAGAACTAAGTATAAAGATTAATCTTTAAATTAGTCAAAACCAGCAAGAATAAACTATAAATAGCTCAGTATAATTTTTTGTATTTTTCAGCTGGAGTTCTACTGATGGATTTCTTCCTGATGGAGTTCTTCCTGTACTTTGTGTTATGTTCACATCTTAGCCAGTGCTTCCCAGAAGACGGGCTCAGCCGAGATGTAACATCATCACATAAAGATAATGCAGTGAGGACTCTTTAAGGCCTCTGCAGGTGCTATCATTTAAATCATCACGGGCAGAGTCCTACTGCAGAATAATCACAAAGGAAGTGATTGATACAGAACAAAGACATCTGTTATTTTGTAGCTATAAGAACCTCCCACTCCTGGGGAACGTTTATCTAATTCTTCTCATATATGTACAAACTATGAAAATCAGTAGGAATCTTTTCAATGACACCAATGGGGTTTGAATTAATCCTCCTTATTTACAATGAAATTTAGCCTGTCAAATCCCTGCAGTAGTATTTCATATAATATGCAGACTCAATGTGTTACGTAGTTAGACGAGTAAGTTCTTAGTAGGCTATAGAAACACTGAAGATGCAAATATTAGGCCTAATTTAGCAAAGCACTTAAGTGCATTCTTAATGGTAAGCATATGAGTAACCTCATTACAGTCAGCTGGATTTCAAATTAAAC
>VZTM01028304.1:1446-31258 GCA_013400555.1 Jacana jacana | reverse complement strand
AGACAGGTTTCACCTTATTACTAAAGGCTAAGGACCTTTTCTAATAGGTCCCATTTCCCTAGAATCTGAACATTTCTTCCAGGATCTAAACAATAGCCTTCACTGAGATAACATAACTTCCTCCTGCGTTTGGGGGAACTGAAGAAGGGTGCCAGTGACATATTGCTGTTAGTAGCTGGAACTATGAAGCAAAGCAAACATCCCAGGCCCTGCAGCCCAAGAGGAACACGTGATGCAAGATTGTCTTCTTCATGGTATGTTTTATGAGGATTCTGAAGGAGAATGGCTGTCTCTGCTGAGGTGTACAGCATTTAGTTGCTTTTAATTTCCCACCAGCCAGCAAAAGCTAAAAAAAAAAGCAAAAAGCTAAAGCAAAAGCAAAAGCCAGCAAAAGCTAATAAAAGGGACTACCAACCGTGATGTGTGCAGGTTGAAAATTCTCATTGGGAAAGTAAGGAGTGTTCATGCCAAACACTTACAGATACCTGGGCACCTACAACATATTGCCCAGGCAGTTAATCGACAGAAGTGGTGGCTCTTGCATTAGCAATGGCCTTCAAAGGACAATGTTGAATTCCCTGTACTCTTTGGTGCTCCAGGTCTCAATTAAATGCAGAATGGCAAAAGGAAAGCTGCATGCAAAAAGGATTATACTTGGCAGTTTTTAAGCCATTTGTCAGGAATTCAGTGAGAGGGGTGAAACCAAAGAAAATAGACACGTCCTGTAACTTTGTTGCAAGTACGGAATTGAAATGCCATCATACAGACAGTCAGAGTGCGTGATTTTAACCATGAGCTTCTCAACAGAAGTATGATCTCTGAACAAGCCGGAATGCAGCTTGCAGTAGGACTGTTTAAATTCTTAGAAAGAGTGAACACTACCTCAGCATCTCAGCCATAACGTGATCTCCTGTGCACCTCTAATCCCCTTATCATACTGCATATTTGCATTTCATTTAAATGTTTAGAACTCAAGGTAGAAGAAAAGTTTTTAAAACTCTCAACAGTTTAAAGGTTGGTGAAATGAAGGACTGAAAGTTACATCCCTAGTGCTTGCAGAAACAGCTTTGCAGGATTTGTTTCTAAGGCACCCTGAATACATCGTACCCAGGAAATTCCTGGCACGTCCTTTATTTCTATTTTTTCATCTTACCGGCAAAAGTCAGTTGAAAATGATGGAGTTGAGTTTAGGTGAAAGAACTTGTAGAAGCACGTGAAACTTCTGTCCTCTTCATGAGCAACATAATGCAAATGATACATGAAAAGAACAGTAGGATTCTAGCAGATAATTTAATTACTTCAGCCTTTAAATAAGGAAAGCTTATCAAAGTTAATATGGAAGAGCTCCAGAAATTTCACTTGAAACCTATCATCGATCAAGCTCACCCTGGCTCCAGTGCAGGATTATGTCATACTGGTTCAACAACAAAGCTCCTTACACAGACCGTATGGTTTCCACATTGATCATAATTGCATACAAACACAGAGGAACTAGCTTAGGGCAGGTTAAACTAAGAGATACATAAATCTCAAAATTTCATTTTACAGGAATCACACATCTTTATTTAAAATCATGCATGCTTGTGAGGTAAATCTTACATGCATCAGTTTTAATTCATTCTTAATACTTGGGTAACACAAAAGAAATTGTTTAAAAGCAAATAGTAGGATCCATGATGTGTTACATAAAATCTAGTGTAACAGTAAACTGGAGAAGTGGAAGTATAAAGGAACCTGGAAATTAGTAAGTGTATTGCAATTAAAACAGTGTTTTTATTTCACTCTGAACTATAAGCGAAGGTGTTCAAAGTTATTCATTTACAGGTGAAACAGGTGTTGGGTATGTTTCCCTATAGTACCGCAGTCTATTTTCCCTGCAGTATTTATTTATTTATTACTGTGACCATAATACTATTTGACGCAGGACATGGCTGTTAATATCCATTTATCCTACAACAGTCTTGTGCAGTGTATTAGTGTTGTCCACTTAAAACAAGTAACAACCAAGTTTTTAGCAGACTGATGTTTTAGTTCCATGTGGAACATTATAGTAATATTATTATTTTCTGGATTTGATCACATACACAGTTTTATAAATGAGTCTTCTCTCTGAAGACCTCAGCGTATCAAGAAAGAGCTCACACCAGCTTCAATCACGGTACCAGTTCAAGAAATTAGTGAAGGAGCATACATCTAAAACCATGCTTTTATTTTCTCACAGTGCCTTTTACTCTAGCACATTGAAATCACAACATATGCAAATGCCAAATCTCTAAATAGAACTAAAACGTACATAGTTTTTGTCATGAAAAATAAAGGGACAAAACCCTGTGTAGAGCCAGATCTCATGAGTAGGAGCAAACACACTCTTCCTTCCCTCTTTAATTTACTGATTTAATTTGTTTTAGTCCCACCGATTTTGCCACAGCAACTTTATTAAATCTTTCTGAAAGGGGCAAAACAAAAAATCTCATGGTAATCCAATTTCAAAATAAAGTATATCTTTCAATTAATTTAAGGTTATACAAGAAGGATCTCAACGATAAGCCAAACCCATACTAGCAGCAGCACCTAGGTTAGACTTGATTTCATTTCTGTTTAGTTTTAAACTTCGTGACCTAACTTGGGGCTAAGTTGTTAGATCTGGGATTCAGTTGACTGAACTTTAAAGGTTTCAAGATATTTTCTTGTCTTCCAGTGTCTTACCCGCATGGATTGTTTTCATATTTTTCTGCCCTTTAAAATTTTACTTGGAAATGATAACCACAGGGTATCTGTATAAAACAAGTGGCAAAAGTCAGAGGTTTCATATTCTGTCAGAAAGACCCAGATGTAGCTGTCAAATGAAAGACTCCACCAGGAGATAGTAATTTTCACTGAGAGTATTCATAAATAAAAGACCAAGACCTTACTGGGGTAGTGATACTGCAGGTTATATAAGGTCCACTTTGGTATGGTTGAAAAACTTGTGCTTATATATCTAGAGGAAATCAGACTTGCATTAAGCAGCCCAGACTACATGCAAGTAATTTGTGGCAAGGCACTAAAATGCACTTAAAGCAGAGTGTTACTCAAGGTTTCAAAATATATGAAGTAACACTTGTTTTTTTCAATTTTCCCTTCTGTCTTCCCTTCTTTTCTTCCTGCACAGAGGAAGGAGGCAAATAACCCTGCTGCAGGGTGTCAGTGCAGTCCTTGCTGAATACCACTCAGTAGGCCAATGAGCAGAACAGAGAGCACAGTGTAGTTGTGCTAAATTTTAAGCACTACAAGTAGTTTTTGGTCTGTTTTAATCCGCTCCTCTTATCACTGCACTGGTATAAAGGTCTAAAGAAAAGCAAGCAAAAGATAAAGACACAAAGTGCAATCAAACCCCAGCAGTTTAACTCCAGCCAGCCTGCCTTGTTTCACAATGCAATTTATTTTATCGCCTTGTGTACTAATACTAAACCACTGCATCATTCAGCTGAAAGGGTAAATTTGTGATCTCTTCAGCTCTCAGCTTATCCCTAGTGCACTGCAATTAAAGAAACACCTGGTTTGAATAATTTCTCTGCGCTCTATTTAAAATTCAGTGCTCAACAGACCAAAATTTTGCCTCAATCTGCAATATAAATAATGTATGTAAAATGGACTCTGATTTGTAAAGGACTGTGGACTTCTCCCCTGTGCCTTCAGTTACCATATTCATCATGGAACAACTTAAAAGGGGAAAGGAGATTTATTGAATTTTTTTCTGACATTATATGCAATAAGCACTTTTTTCAAAGGGGATTAATTTGGAGCTTGGCCAAACCCTAACTGTTCTGGAGATCAGCCTGGAATTGTCTTCTGGGAATGTGGTAGCTCTCATTCCTGACATAAAGCAACTGAGATGCATCTCAGCCTCTCACCTACCATCACTTGATGGGACTAACAGTAGGTATATTTGAACATAAAATGTCTTGTATTTCTGCACCATCCTGTTATTCATTTTTCTGATTGCATTTTACCTGATGCTTATGTTGTGTGTCGCCTATGTGTGCTTTTTAATTGCAGAACATTGTCAAAATCCACTCATAGTTTTTTAAATGTGCCTGCAGCAAACCCACCACTCAGAGTTTACCACACACTTGCAGGTTTGATAGTTAGAAACTAATTCTGCATGCTTCCTGGTTCTGAACTCGTGCATGATGCTTTGAGCGACACGGAAGGTGAGCCTTGTCATGTCACCTACAAAGAACTGAATACAAGGTTATTTCTTTCTGTGAGGACGGACTAGTTGGCTGATGCTGTTGGTATCTTACGTAAATGTTCTAATCTGCATATGCAGCTATTTCATCTGTAGCTTCTCCCATGATGAGGTCTATAAACTTCTGGGTGTTTGTAGTTACAAAAAATTACTTTCCAGTTACCATGACGTTCTTTAACCAGTTAGTATTTTCACATTTCAAAGGTGACAAAAATATATATCAAACACACGTCATAACCTAGAAATTGGATCACAGGGCACTGGACCAAGACCAGAAGGCATTAACAGCAGAAATGGGAACGTTTAGTCATGCTACTTTACCTCCACCCTCACCTTTCCTGTAAGAATCTGCTCCATGGTCAAGAAAGCTTCCTCTTAGTGCTTGGCGTGTGTACAAAGATACGCCGTAGGGCCCAGCAACGGCCAGGGTGCAAATCGTCCCTGGTTGAGCTTACTAATTTACTTCTCTGGGGCACCTGCTAATCTGCCAATGCCAGCAGCTCTCGGGTCCTATTGAAGGAAAGCAATAAATCCCTCCTTAAGTATTGGAGAGGACGGTTTCAAAGACCACAAATTGCATAATTAAGGTAATTCCCGTGTGATATATATGGGAGCAGAAACATACCCATCCATAGTGATTCGAGTGTTATACTTCAACAAATATTTTCATTAAAAAGAGAAAATGCTGCCTCCTGATGCAGAGTTGGTTAAAACAGGGCTCCTCGCTGCACTCTGTAAAATAAATATCAATTGCTCCTATTTTTATGAATATGAAACATTCACTTTACAAGCCCTGTTGGGTTGCTGGTAGTGGCCAAAAAATTGGTACATTGTTTGATTCCTGTTTGGCTGGGTGCTAAATCTCCTCTGGCTCAGATGCTCTACATACAGGTTTATTTTGATCCTGGCAACATGTTGCTTTGACTTTTGCAAGAATCAGTGAAATCCAGTTAAATTATTCTTTCCAAAAGGAATACAAACCACAAATATGGCTTGAGGAAACTTATTTCCAAAATGCAGCACAAATGCATAAAATAAAGTATTGGAATACTAAAATAAAATAAAATATGGAATAAACCCTGAACTTAAGACCAAGCATTCCAAGCTGCTTCAAAGAAATAGCCAAAAAACACAAAAACTCCCATAGTTGTGGAATATGATTTGAAAATCTTTTCTTATATTTCCCTTTTGGGTGTTACGTAGCTCATGGCCTGAGTTTTTGACCACTAAATTTCCTTTTTAAAGCAAAGAAATCTCTGGGATATTTACATGAATGTGAACCAACTTGTGTTAACTGTATCCCTTGGGAGCAAGTTTGGCATGTTTATTATATGGATGCAGAAAGATTTCCTATTTTGTGTCTTATGGGTTTGCCTCCTATGTGCACATGCTGCAAAAGGAGAAATATGGTCTCTTCTCTTTCATTATTATTCATTGCCTCCTACACCAGTGCTGTTAATCTTTTAAATTACCAATTACAGATGGATTTGTTCTGATGATCTAAAGTTGGAAAAAAAAATATAAATTCAGTGTTCTCCAGAATTTTCATATCCTTAACTCTTTTTTACTACATTTAAAAATTCTTCTTTTACTAGATTTCCATAAGGAGCCCCTTTCTCCTCTGAGACAGGGAACAGGCCCGGAGTCTGCACTGACTTGGTTAATAGCTCCTATTGGAGAAATACATCTGGGGCTGATTCCTTAACTGTTGTGATTTCATGGACTAAAAATTACTTTAAGCATTTGGTTTTCTAAAAAATGTGACTGGGGACGCAGAGGTAAGAGACAATTTAGATTAGTATGTAAATTGACATTTAGCTTGGGTGGAAGTAGATGAGCTCCATCCTGTCAAAGCCAGAAATTCCCGTGAGCTTTCCGAGAAGATGCTTCAACAAATGAATATGAACAATTTCCAACAAAAGAAAAGCTTCTGCAAGGTCAACTAAAACTTATCTTCAGGCTCTGAGCATTGCTAAACATGAGATCGAAATTTACTCCACCTGCTGCTGTGATGACTGGTATGGAGGATACGAATATATCAACTTGTTCCTTGTATCTGTAAGCAAAACAAGAAGTAATGCTACTACAAATCTTGCAGGAGCCAACCAAATGGAAGACCTGAGCATCTCTTTGACTTGTGCCCCTTCAGACAGTACCATGTCTATTTCCAACCTAGAAAATGAGCCACAGCATCAACAGACAAAATTGCTACAGGCCATAGTCTGTGCTTGAACACCTCTGTCCTGTTCTGAGGAATAGGGAGAACTGTGTGTTGCTCGTAAAGTGCCGGGTTTTCTATTTGATTTAGTCTTGGGTGACAAATGTCCTATAGCTATATCGGCTATAAAAATTCATTCTGACAAATGAATGTACAAGAGATACAATCTTTATAGTAATATCATTAAAGAGACTGATTGCAGCCCAAGTCCTCCTCAATCTCTTTAGCAACACTTGGAAAGAACTATGCAATTCTGAAAGTCACATTTAGGCAGCGCTGCGGTGTGATAGAAAAGGTCTTGAATGCCCTGGAGAAACAAATGGTCTTGAATGCCCCAGAGGGAAGACTGTTCATGCTTGAACTTTTGCACACAGGGTTTCTTCACTCACTATTATTTGAACTCTTGCAAAAGGCTGATCGCATAAATACGGGGCTCTGTAATAATGAGATGCTATGATCTGGCAGGGCTGTCAGTAGGGGAATGCTAACTGAGCCTTTCAAATAGGTCACTGGAAATGAAATCACAACAGTCTTTGGCTTCCTACGTGCATTTAATGTGACAAGTAGCTGCCTTAGCATATCGACAAAACCTGGGTGTTTTAACTCATTGGAAGAATCGCCAGGAGCAGTCATACCTCCCAGAGGCATTCCAGAGACCTTCATGGATTTCTGCCACAGGCTGTCAGAAACAGAGTTGTTACTATCCTAATAATTAGCAAAGAGAAGTATCCCAGTTTACAACACGTAAATAGCAACTGCTGAGTGTCTACAGCACCGACATCTTTTTACGAATGGATTTCTAAAGCCCAGCCTCTCACTAATCAGAAGCCTTCTAGTAGAAAAAGAACGGAATGGGAAAGATTCTTTTAAGAGAGGAGCACCTTCTCAACCCCAGAAACGCATGTTCTGGAAACTCTGAGAAGTCCCCTTCTTTTTCCTTTGATAGAGAACATGTCTCATTCTATTCTTTTCTTGGTATTGTTCCTTTGAAAGTGACAGATGAATAAATAAACAACATCTGGGCTGCAGAGTAGCCATCTGGGAAAGTCTTGGAAGTGAAGTGTAGCGAGGCCCCCAGAGGATACTCCTGAGAAAGAGTGGGGAAATTTGAACAGCAGACAACTGCAAGGTGCACTCACTGAAGAGACGAGCTTCTGCTCACCAGCACGCGTCCAGCGAGGAGCCCATCACTCACACTGCACCGGAGCCATGCTGGACTGACAGACCCCCTTCCCTGGAGCTGACAGAGAACTGCAGGTACAGGATGGACGTGTCTCCAGGAATGTGACTGGTAAAAACCACAACTTAATGCAGGCACATCACCTCAACCAGCCATTCTCTGCCAATTAATTTTGAATAGAGCTCTTCTTTAGCCACACATTAGAGACTTTTATACCAGAGCTTTGAACAGCAATTCTTTATGTGTCTTATTAGACATTAAGTGCAGTTTCATGGTCAAATTGATTTAATTGATCTTGCCTTTCTCTTCCCCATCTGCAAGCTTGCATGCTCTCCCTCTTGTGCTGGCACCAGCATGGCATATTGGGCCCTGCAGGCAACTTAATCAGAAGGTTGATTAAACCAAATATTAATAATCTTTAGCTTTGGGGCCAGATCAGTTTCCTGCACTGCCTAATTGTTTGGCTCTGCAAAAACTAGTTCAGAAAGAAGGGAGAGGATTAGATGGTGGGGCAGGCTCACTCCACCCTTCCTGGCAGAACCACAGACATACCTTACCCAGACTATTTGGAAAAAATCTGTACTGACAAGTGTTGTGCTTGTAGTGTAGTCCTGGAACCTCCCGTCCTCCTTCCCTCTTTGTTTAAAGCCCTGGTGACCTCTTGGAACTGCACCGAGCAGTTTGTGCCTTTGCTTCAGATGTCTATTTTGCAAGTTTCACAACTGAATTAAACTTTAAATTTAAGAATGGGGAAGGTGAGGAGAATGAACTTTACCACCCAAGGGATCAGATTACTTATATCCTAGTTTTTAAAAGTAGTACTTTATCTGCTTATTTTATTAGATCATCAATTCACAAATTCTTCTAAAAAAAATTGAGATGGGTTCTGAAACATCATTCTTTATAAAATCAAAAGGAATCTCTCAGCCAGAACTAGCAACTGAATTGAGATGTAGTTAGTAAAATAGTACTTACTAGTTAAACTCTTTGACAGGAATTTCATTCAGCTAATTTGGTATAAATGTAAATTCCAGGCATCAGAACAATAAGATTAGATTAGTTCTTCTTTCACTTGGTTTCCACTCCTGTGAGAGGGTAACAGGCCAAATCCTTCCCCAGATGCTGCTTCACTGTTTCACATATCTGAATTACAAGATCTGTTCCCCTCCCACTTACACCACAACAGTGATTGTGATGGTAATGGGATTACCCAGTGTTAAATTCATTCAAGTTGTTTAATGACTAAGAATTTCCTTAAGGCTTTTTTCCAGGCAAAAAAGTGTTTTTCTTAAAAGAAGTTACGCTAAAATAATAGTAAAAATAACCACCAAATGTTCATGGTATTAAGAGAGAAATAAATAAGGTTTTTCCTTTCGATTCAAACATCGGTGTTGTGAGGAAGTCCACCAGCACATGTGCCTAAGAATAAAATTAACCAGCAGGAGTGGATAGTAAACAGCCTATCATTCGTTGTCCCAGTTGAATGGATTCAGAAAAGAGAGGATTCATTGAGGAGGGTAAATACAAACCAGGCTGACTGTACATCCACACGGCCCCACGGGACCCACATCTGCCCTCTCAGTGGCAGTGGGAATGAACTCACTGCCCAGAACATTTCTGTTGGCAACGGTCACCCTTTTGTTTGCCCTGCTCCAGTGTTTGGAGGCTCATTTTAATTTTAACTGGCATCAGCCCTTAGTCTTTGCTGCCGAACAGTCCCACAAGCAAAGCCCCCACCTAGCTCAGGATGGCAGAGAGCAGCGGGCAGCTGCAGCCCAGAGCAAACCCAGCTGCACTGGGACATCTATCCCACACCAGAGCTTTATACCAAAGAGGTTAGGGGCTAAAATTTCCTCCAGTATTACAAAAAAAAAAAAGCAAATAAAAATGGTATTAGCAAATTAGAAGGCCTTTTTCCTATTCTGTCCTGCACTTGGCACACTGAATTTTGCAGAGCAGGCAAAAGCCTCCCACAGAATGAATACTTAGCTACATATTGGAAGTTGTTAGAATAAACCCCAAACCTATCGAGACAATCCATGAGGTTTTATTGATCACATTGAATTTTCCTGAGTAAATGCTCATGAAGCTGGTCAATCAAACTGCAACTGCAGCTTTTCCTTTTCAAAAATATAGAGGCCCAAAAAGCTTCAGTTAAAGAAAATCAGCTAAAAAGCCCTAATTAATGAAATAAGCTACAAAGCCTGCACTGGGCTTCTATAGGACTATATGGCATCTAGTGTCCTGGAAAAAGCTGTGCTGCAGCTACCATTTTTATAAGCAGTTAAACAGCCTGCAACAGGTATGTGGCCTTGCATCCGCTGCTAAAATGATTTTTTTAAATTGCATCTTGACATGGGCACCTTTCCTGTAAACTCTCTTATTCTCCACTGAAGCAAGTAAATACATCAGAGACAACTGCAGTATTTTCACAACTTCGATATACTTGTACCAGCCCCTGTCTTACTATCTTAGGGGTCTACTACTACTGTTACTGAACTGAGTTATAGAAGTTTCTACTGACTGATTATAAATGATCCTAAACACTTGCAATTTAACATTTTCCACTGTGGTTTCTGTCTGAAGTCAAACTATGATACTTCACAGACTTTGTTAAACTTTCAACATTTTTTAAAACCCACTCAGTTGCATGTAGATAGCCCAAATTGCACAAGTCTTAATTTTTACAGTGGGATAAAGCTGTCCTTCAGTATTTGACTGAACACCTATGTAATACTTTACAGCTTAGGCAGGAGTAAAAAAAAATAAAACAATACAGGTGGTGTCACTGGGAGATGATGACATTTTCCCCCAAAGGTGACAGCAGGAAATAAGCTTCCATGGCTGATTGTTCATGTCCCAGAGTTTCAGCATTGTGGCCTGGTGAGACATCAGAAGGCAGCTGTCCCGAACCCAGACAAAGAGCAACAATCTGCTACCAGTTGGGTTTTAGTTTTTTTTCCTTGTTCTCTGAGTGGTGCACTCTGGTTTAGTAGTTCATTTTATGTATATTTATATACATAGGTATAATATACATACACACACCAGATGACAGAATATCGATTTCATTTCCTTGTCCACGTGACTGCATGGTAGTACCAGCTGCAGCACCACTTCATCAAAATGCTGCCAAATTCTTAAAAGATGAAAATTAAAGCAGTGACATTTATATGTTCAAAAATTAGTACTCAGGTACTAATACCCTGTTACTACGAAGAGCTGAAAAAGGCATAATTTACAGACTCTTTGGCTCATACACATGAAGTATAGATGATGCCACTGCACCTTTGTCATTGCTATTAAGCATGTCCTTGACTAATCCAGGATAGCACAACTTGCTCCTCCCTCCCCTCCCTGCCATTCTTTGGCCAAATAATTCACTGAGCTTCTACGTGGGTCTTTCACAGAAAGATCTCTATTTATTCTGTGTTAAAATTCTAAGCTCAGCTCCCGCTGTCCAGACATCAGGTTATACTGTTAAAGTTGGCTGCCCCCTGTTAGCAAACAGAACTGCCCTCCTAGCCGTGGAATGGAACTACTGTCCTGATGCCTCTTGCCTCTTCTGGGTCCAGAGATGATCAAGAGACCAGGCAGAGAGTCACTCTCACGGAGATCCTGTGCTCAGCTGGGGCTGGTGCATCAGCTCAGTTCTGGGCTACCTGTGAATTGACATGCACAAGCTTAAAAACTGTGCCAGAATCCCATCCCCGACAAAAGCATTTGCAGTGAGTTCAATGTTCCCGCGCTGTTATCCGTGCAGAACACAGCCTGAAATACTCTCACTGTGATTTAATCTAAACCAATTGGTTTTATAATTTATTGCTATTTTTGGTTTGCAGAAAACTAACTCACAAAGTAAAATGAAACAACTACCAAGCATCTACTCCAACATCACGGACTTTTAAACACTTCAACACCTCTAACTTCAGTTCATATTTGGAGCATGCCTGCTTGCATTTCTAACAACCAAGGATGGATTCATTTACATCAGCCAGGCTCTGTGACACGCACAGTGCAATTGAAACCCAGCAAATACTTTATGTGAAATTTTGGTTATAGGTCAATGGGAACAAAGTTCATGAAAGAGAACGAGATTTTTGGCATGCTATTTTTAGTGCTTCAGAGAAAATAAAAGCTTTGTACTGTATTAGGAACCGAAAAGCTACCTTTGCTTATTTTAGCTGTACTTCATAGTCCCTGATCTCTGTCAGCAAGTGCTCAAAAGTTAAAAGGGAGGAAATATTGTAAAATGCCACATGTAAAATGTAGTGCAGTCTAAGATTGAATACTAAGATTGACTCTTGGGCTCAATTCCAGCCTCTAGACATTTGCTTGGGCTGCAATTCTTCTCTGTGCATTAGGAAGCGCACACACCTTTTCCATTCCCACAGCGGCGACACACACACAAAGATAAATGTCCTGCACTGTCTGGAGAGGGCAAACCTCTGCCTGGGGTACGGACAGCCTGTGTGTCTGCTCCCCCCGCCCAGCTCCCAGCATTGCACCGAGATAACCCGGCACTTTAGAGGAATGCACTGACGTGTATTTGGAGCCTGGGAAAGGGTGAACATGCAATCAAGAGTCATGAAATGACACCAAGAAAAAGAGCAAAACCTTTAGGCTGAAATCAGAAAAATTGTCTACAGTCCATATGACTATGAAGCAGACTCCAGGAGAATACAATGGGAAGTCTCCATCAATATTTAATTCACAGGATAAAGCAACAGGGAAAAAAATCACTGGGAATAATGCTTCACCCAGAATAATTTGGTTCAGTTGCTTTTTCCCCCTGATTGACAGAGCTGGTGGGCAGTTCTCACTGTGCCCTTTGGGCAGCTATCTGAAAGGGGACAGGTCTGGAATGCTCTGTCCAATTAACTTTAATTTTCTAGGAACTATCAAGGTAGAGGGCAAAGTGCTGCTGCCCATTTCCATCCAGGCATCAGTGCAGAGCAAGCAGAAGGAAGGAAGGAAGGAAGGAAAGGAAATGAAGGAAGGAAGGAAGGAAAGGAAGGAGCGAGCACTTTAATTTATAAAGCCCCGATGTCTGTTTCTAGGCGTATATTCATAGCAACTCCTTAAAGACAACATGACAGTGCAAGTAGTTTTTAATATTACTAATCCATGACATACATGCACACAATAGCATCCACTGGACAGAGAAAAGCAAGAGGTCAAGATGTCTCTTCCACACTAGCAGAAGTCCTTGAAATTTCCTCAAATGCTTGAACTCCATTCTATAGTTTACCTTATCAACCCTGTCTCACAGAGCAAAGGAATGCATTTTTCAAAGACTGTTGACGAGCTGTAGAATAGAAATCTAAAGGGGATACTGTCAAATTCATGTGGTTAGAAATAAATAGGGCAATCTTCATAGTGCTGAAGTCACTAAAACAGATGTGATACTTTTATCTGTGGCCACATATATTCACAGTTTATCAGTGCAATTATAGGCATAGCAAGATTATATTTACCTTTCCTGTGAATTGGAGACAAAGGAAATTATTTGTCTTCTAAAAGACTTAAATTGAGTGGAAATTGAAGACCTACCTCTTCTGATAAATAAACTGCTTTTTTCTCTGAATTATCAAGAGAGGAATGATAAACAAATAGCAACAAATTATATCGTTCAACTATGCAAACAAAATGCATTTAAAAACAAATAAAACCAAACATATTTAGATATTATTTTTTTATTTCAGATAATAAAAATTAACATATCTATTAGTAAAGTATACAGCCATTGCCTGTTCCAGTATTCTGGAATATTCAAATGTGCGCCGAGGCAAGGAGACTCATCCCTTACCAACCAGACTGAACTGCTATTGGCCAATATCAACACTGACATCATTTTAGCCAGCATCTTGAGAGTACTCCTCATTCCAGAAGAGCCATCTGTCAGAGTCACCCACTCACCTCCACAGCCCAACAAGCTGTGGAATGGTCTCTGCAGCACAACACTTGCTGATAGCTGCTAGGGAAAATGTGTGGGTTCCCGGTTCAGATGCTAAGGTCTACTTCTTTGATTAGGTGACTCTTGTTCTATCAGAAGAGCCTTCATACTTGCTGCTTTGCATTGGCCAGTGTGGCCTTTGCCATAACATAGCTACTCTCCTCATGATGAGCATTCTCTCTGCTATATTCGAACATTACTCAGCGTTTCTTCCCTTCTTCCAAGTGGATATATGTGGATAAAACTTGCAGGAGAAACTATACCACTGAGGCACTATGAGATTCATCTTTCTGACAATGACAGCATCATCAAAGAAGAGAGCACTCAGAAAAAGATGAGAAAGAAAAATTGTTTGTGACGGATGGACTAGTACTCTTGCGCTGTAGTGGCACAATCAATGGCTGCCGTATGTGTACTCAGATCCACCAGGCCTTTTGCTTTATTCCATGAAGTGCTAATGGCAATTCTCTGAAGAATGTTGCTCATCACTTCTTGCAAACATGCATTTATTCATGAAGCTTAACGCCAAAACAAATACCAGCCGTGTGTGCTTAAAGCCAACACTGAGGTCTTACAACTGACTTTGCCAGATAGCGAAAGCTCACAAACCTTTTAGAAAAGCATGTGGAAGAGAAACTTTCCCAAGGACTGCTAGGAAAAACAGTGACAAATATAAGATATCTACAGTGGAAATCTTTCAGCAAGATTTGCAATGTCAGAAAGCTCAGCAGCTGTGTAGGATGCACTTTCCCCCATTCGCAGGGAAGCAGAGCGGGTGGGCAGGATGAGCAGTGGCCTCCTTCAACTTTCAGGCCTCTTATCTGATATGAATTAAAAAGGCACTGCCCATATGCTTTTACATACCCTTTCAACTCCTTTTGATAAGGGAAGGCACTTTTCCCCCTTCACCTGCTTGCGTTAGAAAACCTCCCTAAGTTTCTTGGGTGTGTCAAGCTGCAAAAGACTCAGTGCACACCTGATGCCTTTGCTCACTGTTCTTGGTTCTTTCAAAGTCACTCATTGCCCACTATTATTTATATTGTACAGTTTGTACAAATAAATTTATTGTACATTTTGTCTGAATAAATTTAGGGGTCGCCATGCAAAGTCAAATGCCTTCTGTGGGTGAACTTGCTATGTGGAGTAGACATATTCCTTTATAAACTGTTCCCTTAAGATGTTCTTGAAGCTGGTGTTTCCCAGGGATTTGGGACTCAGTCCCAACGACTCACTTTAGGATTTCTTGACAATGACCTTTTTCAGTAGATCTGAAACTCATGACTATGTACACAGTGTTGTCTGAGGCTCAGGTTTAAAAGCTGACTCCTTCTTTGATGCCAGAGGTTAGACAGCTTGGAATAAAACTTAAAAGATCTCCAGATTTCAAGGCATGCTGCATTCTACTTATTTATAACTGTTAAGTGACCAGATTTTCAACTAAGCTTACAAGGTCAAATAGTCACAAGGAGATAAGGGAACGGGTGGGAGCTGACGAGCTCGCCTGAAGAGAGTTTGTGACAGGGCTGTGCAGAGCAACCAGTGTTCATACCCCTCACAATTTGTAAAAGGGTACGTCAGGCCCTTTTGTGAAATGTATCAGCTGGCAATGGTTTGGTGCTAGTGTCATGCTTCATGCAACAGACATTCTAGAGAGGCTTTTGAGCTTGGTGATGGGGAAACTAGCATAAAAGCATCAGACACTAGTAATTTAAGGAATTCTTGGGGAATGCTTCCCGTTTCAGATCAGTATGAGTCAGGACTGTGGGAAACTTGACATCTACCTAATGGGAAAGAAGGATTTATGCAGAAAGGGATTGTTCCACTTCCCGGGAATGTTGTTGTGAGGGTGTCACCACAGATGTATGTTCATGGTGTCAGTTTTATGTGTCAGAAGTTGACACTTTTGAAGAAGTTTGCTTCTGCACCAGTACATTTGTGCCTTTCCTGGATATCCAAGACTTGTTTGCCCCTTGAGCACACTTGAGGGAAATATGACTGATAAAAATACTTGCAGAGATGTGTTATTGCCAGCAGACAGTAACAGAGTTGCCCATCTCCCCCCACAGGCATTTCCTGTATATATCAAGATATTTGTAATAAGCAACCAGCTTCTCTAGAGGAGCCTAAATTGTTCCTGTCTTCCTGTTGGGAGATGTTCTGTCACACCAAGAAAACTTCCTGTGACATGCACACTAATAGGCCTCATTTTACAGAATCACAGAGTAGTGGAGGTCAGAAGGGACGTCTGCAGATCACCTCCTGTAAACCCTCTGCTGAAAGCAGGGCTGAACAGAGCAGATTGCTGCTCAGGACTTTGTCCAGCCTCTGGCAGGGATCACCAACTCTTTGAACTTCAGTTTAGCTCGTTTTTCTGCTCCTCCACAACAAATCTCTGCCCACATATTTTCAAGGTGAGACAGCTTCACGATTTCCTTGTGCTGGTCCAGCACCGGGTTATGCATCTGCTGCAGTCCCCTGTAGAGAATAACTGGGACGAAAGCCCTCGATACTTGTGGAGTTGGACAATGGGAGAGGATAATAAAGCATTCACAAATGAGCCATTTCAGTGCCTTGTCCTGACGATATGCACTGGAAGATGCGCAGAGGGATTACCATAAGGGTGCTGATATTATTGCTCTGAACATGGGAGGGCTGACCGTAAAACCTTTTTCCTCTTACAGGAATTATGTGCTGTTCAGGCAGGAGTATCCACACATCACTGGGTTTATATTCCTCACCCAAGCTGACTACATCAATTCCCTCTAAACAAATCTCTAGCATCTCTCACCCTCACTCTGTCCTGATACCGATTTTATTTGGTGTCTTATTGTCACGCTTAATACGATGCTGTCATTTGTTCTCTCTTAATTGCTGGGGATTTCTGTGTAAATAAATTCATTAAACTCTTTAATTTGGGATGTACAGTTTTAAAAGTCATTTTTGTCTGTGTAGAAGTTAAGATTTATATCAAACCTGCCGTAAGATATTATCTTTTAAAGAAGAGTTCCCACTGAAAAAGAGTCGCTAAACATTCATAAAAGACAAAACTCTAAAATTATTATCAAAATATTTAAAATTAAAATTGCATGAGCATGGTAATACTTAAAATGTTCATTTCAGTAAAGAAAATTTATTCACCCCAGGTTTATATCTATACAATCAATTCTAATATTATAGCTGACAGCCTTCATGCACCCATCCAAAAATCTTTTATGCAAAAATTGTCTTACTGGTACCCTGTCACATTTCTGGGTCAAATGATCAGCTGGTGCTGGTGAAGGAAGTTCCTTAACTTCAGTGCTTAAGTATCATTTCAGTGGAGACACTAATCTACATTAATTGAGACTAGAGGAAGAGGCCTCCCAACTAGCCCAGCTCCAGTCCCAGAGCTCTGGGGCAGGTCAGATCAAAACCCATTTAGCCAAGGATTCTGTCTGCAGCAGCGAACAGCTGAGGAAGTCTATGAGAACAAGGCAGAGACCTCACCATATTTACCTCAACCCTCAGTGATCTGCATCTCAGGCAGTTCCGAGTTCACAGATTTTTTTGCTTTTATCAGCCTCAATGAACTGTTTTTTTTCCATCGTTTTTTCTCATTCATTGATTACACTTTACATTTCCTAAATTACTTCTAGCCAGTAGCCAAAGTCACCTACAATATTGCATGAACCTCCTAAGTGTCCTCTGGGATGGATACTTTATTTTACACATTAGTAAATGGAGGCACAACCAGGAAGAGAGCTTGAAGTTCAGAGCTAAGATCGCCTAAAAATCCTCCTGTTTGTAAACAGATACAAACCAAAGCAAGCAAAACAAAAGAGCCGAACCCAAACCACATTCAACACAAGGTAGGCAGAATTCAGATTGCAGCCTCCCTCACACCGAGCACATGCTAACAGATTCTGCTGAATGTGCCCAGCTAATCACAACTAAACCTATTCAAGAGAATAAATATATTCATCTTATTTTTCAGCTCACAAGTGTCATTTAAAACCAACCTCAACAGGGAGGCTTTTGGATCCTCAGTGGATGTTGCCTACTCTCACACCAGAAAGGGCTTCTGCAGTGCACGTCAGGTCGTCCTGGATATATTTCCCATCTGCGTTTATTCATATATGAGCACGGGCACTTGAAATTTATATGCCTTATTTACGATGAAAGTAGTTTTTCATCTGGCATTCTTTGAAAACAATAAATTAATATTAATTTCTAAGCTTACTTCTAGATCAGTTAAGCTGCATCAACAAATTTGACAGTAATAGTAGTAGATCTACGAAATTGTTGAATATTTTATAAAGTTGATATCTCTGGAAACTACAGAAAATTAGTTAAGCTGTGGCTGGGTACAAAAGTAGGCCACATCCTGTATATTTTTAACTCATTTTCCTCTAATTAGAGCAGAGCGTATCCTTCATTAGGCATAATAGTAAGCAATAATACCTTAGTGAATCAGTAGTAAACACTACTGGTAGTTTGCTAATTAACAGCTTCATGAAATCCAATAGTTCTCATATCACTTCCATCAATA
This sequence comes from Jacana jacana, assembly GCA_013400555.1. Classification (NCBI taxonomy): domain Eukaryota; kingdom Metazoa; phylum Chordata; class Aves; order Charadriiformes; family Jacanidae; genus Jacana; species Jacana jacana. The sequence goes on along the minus strand of VZTM01028304.1, from coordinate 13,148 downwards.
AGTTATTGATCTTATATGGGAATATCTGAAGAGGTAACTGTCACCAATTGCACTCATATAACCTCATTTAAAAGAGAACCAAATCATTGTTTTTCTGTAGGAGAAAATGGACTTTTTTTATCTAGCATTTTCAACTATATACAGCAGTGTATAATTCTGTCACATTGCAGCTCAGTTACTGAAAAGTAGCATAAAAAGAGGCAATCAGCAAAAGCAGCAAGAAAAAGTAGTGGCCTCAATTTATACTTCTTGGAAACCTTACATTTAAAGAATATATAGATTTAAAAGACCTATTTTATCAACCAGATTCAATAATAATGTTTACACACTCTCCAGGATTAGGTGAGGTGAGTGAGGAAACTTACTCCTGTCCCTGGATCTAGACTATCTTTCAGGGACTGGGCAGAACTGAATGTCTTGGGGGGTTGTATATTTAAAAGTGCTGTCCACAAAAATACAACTGAAATAGGAATAACTCAGCCAAAATCTACCTCAGTGCTAACAGACCTCCTAACCACTCCTGTACCTCAAGACAGGGAACAGTGAGCTTTACAAGTTTTGCTGATAACAAGATCAAAATTAACGACAGCATCATTTCCTTTATAATTGTTCCAGTAGCAGAAACAAATACGAGTCAGACATCTCTCAGGATGAGACTGATGCACTTGATTTTGAACAATAATTTCGCTTCAGTAAACGAAGCCTGTAATATTTAAATAGTACCTTTCTTTGCTAGATTAAGTGAGGCAAAAAGTCTAATTCATGACTAATTTTTAAAAGTTATAATGGTTCCAGAATATTTCATCATTGAACGATTCATAGATTTAAATATCTGGCAAAGATTTCTTCTGATAAAGGGTTGCACTCTACTAAACCCTGAACGTAGCAGGCCAAAGATGACCATCAATATTTTTTTTTTTCAGTTTCAAAGTGATTAGTCATTAAATATTAATCTCAGCCCCAGAACAACAAGAGCACATGGCCTTAGGCATTGAAGAAGAATAAGAGATCCTTGTGATTGGTGGACTAGATGACCTCAAGGGTCTCTTCCAACCTAGGAAATTCTATGATTTTCCAAGAGGTGGGCAGCCTCCAAGGATTGAGAGGAAAGTAAGGAAAGTCTCTGTTATCCTCCCTTGCCAGCCTTGGTAAGGAAATCCCCATTTTGTCCGACACAAAGTCACCTTCCCAGTGTCTCTGTTACAGTCGAGAGCCGTGGGGTTTTCCATGGAGCAATGTCACGCACAAGTGCAGCACATCATAAACCCTCGGTTCCCAGGGAACCCCTTCAGGCTTCTGTAGGAGCAACTGCTTCCACCTGCCTTTGCTTCTGCATTCTGCCCAGGCCACTCACAGTCAGCCTTCATCTTTCCAACCACAGCCTCAAGCCATCTCAGATATTTCTGTCTAGGGAATTGTCATACCTCCCTTAGTCTTTTTAACTGAAGGAAAGCCTTTAGAACCCAAATGGATTATCCGAACAAGCCATTTATTCCATCAAGACTAGTCAATTATTTCTTTTTTATTAATTTAGCAATTTCGTTTTCTTTTCTTTTTTTTTTCCAGGGCATAGCCTCTAGCGTCTCGTCAGTGGTTTCCTACCACACATCCCTCCAAGTTTTACCAAATGACCCATAACTTATCGCTGGGCCGCACGTCTTGTTTTTACCAATCCATACCATGTCCACCACAACAGAAACAGCTTTAAAATATTCCTCCTGAGGAAACAAATACCCTGAATTGTTCCAGGACTACTGAAGGAGTTGTTCTCACACCTTTATGAAAAAGAGGCTTAGTCCTTATTTCCAGCGGGATGTGTCTCACCGCTTGTCCTCCTCGAGCCACACCTCAGAAAGCAAAAGGCTAATGCCTTCCTCTGGAGGCATTACACCCACTCAGGGTGTAAAGCCGAACTGCTCGTTAGGGAGGGGGCAGTAGAGAACTAATGTCCTGCCTTTGTAACACATTTGTGCTATTGTCTAATGTATACATTCAGGTAAACAGAGGGAACACAGCAAGTTTGGGGGTTCTGTTTGCAATAGACAACAAAAGCAGCACAATTTCTCTACAGTGATGATGAGAAAGGTCACCCACCCTTACAAAGTACCTGAAACTGCTGGGGCTGGAAGTGTGGTGAGGATGCCCAGCTCATGAAGTTCAGAGGTGAATTGAAACAAAAGAGGAATTTCCTCCTTTTTTTTGAAAAATCACCTTACATCCAAAACAAAAGACTAGTTTTCTCTTAATGCTTAAGGGGATAATGGTATAAATTTCATACATCCAGCGTGAGCTGTGATTCATACTGCCATTTCATAATTATATCACAGACCAGCTACACTTAGCAACATGCATAAAGAAGCAAAAACCACCACAGTAAAGGTGATGAGGTGAATCAAAAAGCACTAAATTCCCGGCACTGGGTAGAAGGCAGAATGCTAAAAATTAAAAGGGAATTCAGCTGCTATGGTCCTTTTATTCCTCCATCCCTCTGAGGCTGCAAACGAGCCAGCTGTGCGGCACACCTCACTGTCATAGGTCACAAATAAGTAAGAGTCAGCACAAATCTTACTGAGGAGTGGACCAGCCACAAAAAGATTAAATGTTCCACAGCTTGTTACCGGCTGTGTAAATAACCCGCTACTTCAAATAATTGTTTAAGAGGCACTTTACAGACCTTCTGAGTAATTGCTGTATTTGGTTCCAGGTCTGTTGCTAATGAATTGCTTGTTTTAGGAATTAGCTCCTGTATTGTTCAGGCTGCTGGAAAAGAAAATAAATTCTATTGCATCTGAAGATTGCAAAGAAAACCAGTTAAATGCTACAGATTTTAGGTTGGCTGCTTTCTCTTTCTTTACCCTAAATCCAAATGGTAAAAAATAGCAAAAAAATCCTGCAGGATATTGTAAAAAGCTGACAGTTTCATCCCAATTAAGGGGAATGTTAAAATGTTAACTCGGGCCAAGGACAGTTAATTTTAAGGCTGCATCTAAAAATCAGGAAAATCTGGAGCAAAAGCAACCATAATTACATTAAAAGTGCCTCATTAATATACTGTTAAGCATCAGAGTATTGTAAGGAGGGGAGGGTGCAAGAATTAATAGGTTTACTGTAAAAATAAATTGCTCTGTCTTCTTTCTTTTTGTATTTCTGTCTAAAGCTTCCTTTACTAATTGAGCTAGATAAATGTATCCTTTGTTAGATGAAAATGTGGCCTGGCTGTTAGCTCCCTTTTTATCTGACAACTTAATGGAGTAAAGCTTGAATTATAAAAGTGAATGCTGGAAAGAGAAATTAAGTTGGAAAAATTTAAAATGTACTAAGGATCACAGCATGTTACTTTTTAAAGTAAGTCCTTTTTAAAGTTCAAACCGTGCTGCTGATTCTTTTGGCTTTAATAGAATCCATATATTTATATATTACATATAAAATCATGACAATGGGGTTTCTTGTACAGAGTACATTAAATTTATCACTAGCACACAATAAAATTGATAAATTGTGCTATGACTCTGTTGTAACATGTGACTAATTTTGTAATGGTGGGCACAAGACACAGGTAAAAGCAGAGTTTATTCTTCCTCAGTGATCTTTTTTATGCACTGTAGACACTGCCCATTTATGATACTTTATGGTTTTGTAAAGGTGACTAAAGATATGTACTATACACGCTAAGAGTTGTTTTTCTATACCAACAATGAGCAGTACCTACTTTCATGNAACACAAATCTCAAAAAATTTACCCACAGGAATTACCAATATAAATCCCATTCTGTAAATCATGTCCTGGGTCCTCTGTTGTATTGTTGGGTACATTTGTTCCCAAACAATCCTGCCTCAAATATTAAGCACTGAAGTCAAGCAGAGAATCTTACCACTTGCTCTACAAAACCTGCCTTTCTATTGTGGTTGGTGGCCCACCCTCTCCGGGGTGAAGAGCAGAGCTAAGAAATGAAGAAGTTGCAGTGATTCTCATTATACCAGTTTATACCAGTGCCAACAGACAGAGATCTGTGAGCTTTCCTCTGATACACAAGACGATTAAATTTGCCCTCTCCATGGAAAGATGCACAGAAAAGATATACAAGGATAGAAAACAGATGTGGGCGCTGAAGATGAGCTGCAGGTGCCAAAAGTCCATTTACCACTGAGTCCTTTACCACTGAGGTATCAGCATCTAGGCTTCCAATGGAGGTTTTCTTTATAATGGAGGCAGGGGACAACAGAGGAGAACTCCTCCAGTAGAGCAAAGCTGAAAAACTCAGGTTTCTTTCTGAAATTCAGCAACAAAAGCAAGCCGAGGAGCAACATGCAGATTTAAAGCCAACTGAACTTGCACCTTGGGATCGATCTAATTTGCAATTTAAATAAAGTGCATCCTCTCTCAAACATACCAATGTCCATTTCCCCCTTCTAAACACTAATGTGATATTAATTATTTGTAGCCTAATACTAACTAATTTGATTTGAATTTTTTCTTACCTGCACCAGGACCAATGCTAAGCCTTCCTTTGTCAGGCAGATCGTGTCACAAATCCAGTGAAAGGGCCTGACTGTACTTGTCAGTTGTATGACATTTATGTTAGATATAGTCTAATAAGGCTAACAATCTCCACAAAAGCATTCAGGTCTCCCTTCATCCCTAATGGGCACAAGACAGAGCAATGCACTGCAATAAAGTCCAGAAGAACAGTTTTCTTCAGCTAACACCTAATAAACCCCTTCACATGTGCTTAACTTTAACTGAGCGTGGAACCTTAATAGAGTCAATGGACTTATTAGAGCCTTAATTACTGGTGCGTACCTAGCAAGCGACTTAGCCAGTGCTTTCACGATTTAGTGCACAAGACTTCCATGTGTTTTATTATTTTTCTGAGGCAAATTGAAGAGGGAGCTTTTAAAGTTTTTTTAAAGTATTTTTACTTCCTCTTTTATGTAATGGGAAGTCTTTATGTCACCGAATTCAGCACTTCTTCCAAGAAGCGAAAGTTATTATATGCTGTGCATTAAGAGCATTTTCTTCAATGGCTTTTGAATTTATCATGTTCAATTTGGCTCAACATCTCCTGATTTTGTATTTGAACAAAGCTGTATAATATGGTGCAAATGTGGTGCCTACCAATGACCCCGAATATTTCTGTACTTTCTAGACCACTTCCAGTCTTTCAATCATTTCTCAATTTATGTCACCGCATTCCTACAAGCTTTAACTGAAGTTCCATTAAATGAAATAACTGTGTGGAAGAGAATTGAGGCTGAGCACTGGAAATACACCAGTTCTGAGTAAAGTGCACGGGATTTTCATTGCTGACATAAGAGTCTCTACTGTCAGAAGAACAGCACCCTCAGAAAAAATTTCCTATAACCTAGTGTTGAAGCAGTGGCTCAGTTCTGACATCGAGGAAATATTTGCAGAAGAATTTGGAGGGGGTGGAGGAGGACTCAGTCCCAAAGAATCAGGACCAAGAAATACTTTCAGATCCGCAATCCCCTTGCTATGCTCCAAAGTTTCTAAGCAGAGCGATTTCTTTTTAGCACAATCCACTTAATTCCTGATGTGAGCTATATACTGCACATTCAGCATCATTTTACTTGTAAATGTGCATTTCTAGTGGACTTCCTTCCTTCCTATCCTGTCTCAAGTAAAGTCACTACCCTTGTCTTCCGACAGAGAAGGAGCTTCCACAGTGGAACTGCGATACTTGGTACTTCACAAATGCCGTGGCTGATTCTGCACACAATGGAAAGCAGTTTTAGACAAGCAAAAGGCACTTGAATTACTCTTCATAAAAATGAATGTCATCAAAAAATTGTTCATCCCAGTCACGCACTATGGAAACTGGAAGACAAGGCTGTGATTTAGACATCAAATCTAAGTCCCTAAATGCTTTGACTGAATTACACCGCACAACTTGCCACACCACAATCTCTGCATATCTCACTGGTGTGGAAAGTTTATTCCACAGAAGAATGTGAAAAAAGGGCCTTTCCACCTCAGTGTTAGAAATATGGGACTGATCCACATGACACCCAGTTGCTGTTCTAAAGTTATGAGGAATCTGTTGCAGACTTGAGATTCTTTCTCCCAAGTTGTATCCTTGTGCTGTAAGCTTGGGGCTATTCTCTCTATGCTTCGTGTTCGCACACAGACCTTTTCAGCAATTCAAGACCACAATGACCCCTTAACTTTGAGGTTGGTACAGAATTTTACACATTTCAAACTTTGTTCGAATCAGCTTGTTTCTCTGTTTCATCTGTTTTCAGTACATGTGAAAGACGAAGATAAAAATCTAAGTGTGGAGGAGCAGAACCCCGGTGTCAGTGGTCAGCAGCCCTGCCAGGAACCAAACAATCCAGAGCTGCTCAATGTCTTGCAGAGACACAGCTTCATGTTCTTTGACTTTCCCCATACGTTGTTATTTTTAGACTTGTCTGCTGCAGTGTCATGACGATGCAATCTCTGAAGTCTCTCTTCCCCCCTAACACAACGGCCCTATCAAGAATAGAAGCATTTTTAATCATCTTTTGAATTCTGAGCTCTTTTCTTTTGCTAAAAACTTTTCTGTGGCTACAGCAAAAGAAAATTCTATATATACGTAGATACCGACAATCGTAGAAAATTGCACATACAATTATTCATGTTTCCCATTCATTATTGACAAGAATTTTAACGGGCTAATTTGCAGTTTTATCAAAACACTAAAATACAAACGCAATGCCCTCATTCATTTTCAAGGCAATTCTTTTCCCCCAGAAAGATGGGTTGCTTTCAACAAACCACGAAAATCCATACATTTCAAAACAAAATCTAAAGATTGATATCTTCCTATTGTTACCTTGCATTTGGACCTCTGTAGTTTACTCCTTGCCATTTGAATAATGATTAACATAATAATTAGATTTTTAAATAAAGCCTTGATCATCCCAAAGGGACTGCAGATATTAAGCTGGATATAAGCTAGTTAATTCTCCTTTAAACAAAGGGCAGAGTTTGAATGTAGCTATATTAGAGCAGCTGATTTGGTTGGAAAAGTTAGAAGACATTCTAGTTACACAAGTTCTTCATAACATCCCTTCTCGAGACAAATTCCTGGATCTGTAAGATTCATTTCACCCGATCTCTTAAAACATTTTACTTATGCCTACAGCCTCTTTTCTTCCTGCATTTTCAACCAGACGAAATGCCTAGTGCCATCTCAATAACCTGAAAACTAGACGCCATACTCTTCAAAGTAAATTTTCTACGTATTTACTTCATGTGATCACTCTTTTTAAAAAAAAAAAATAATGCATGATACTGTAGAGAAACCGTTAACATCAAGCCATATTGCAGTGGAACAATATGACAGCCTGTCTGCGTAACTCTTAACAAGGAGAGGTTTTACTGACTTATATGAAGTGTTCTGGAAATCCAGGATTTCAGAGAGATTACGAAAATCCTCCCAAGATGGGTTTTTAGGGGATAAGGGCAGACATAGTCTCCTCAAATCTTCATCATTTGTGGTGATGTAATCTTCACAGAGGATTTAAAACTCTACTCTTCTGTCTTGTTTGATAGGGTGAATGCTGAATGTGTAAAACAAAAAACACTGGGAAAAAAGCCAATTACAAGACAACACTTAAAAACGTTTGATATGGTTGGGAACACAAGGCACAGACTGAGTAATGTTGAAGAAACACAGTTGGTCATCCAGAGAATCCATGTGAAATGTAAGACAATATGAGAGATGCAGGGCCAACTATATCAGTGAAAAAAGAGCAAAAGCATAAAAAGACAGCCAATTACACACAATATTCAGTTACACAAATCCAGAAAGTATGGAAAGAATTTAGGACTACAAAGAGAGGTTTCAATCACATTGCTTCCCTCTCTAGCACTCAGTTTCTTTATCATCATTATCACTATTATTATTCATTACCACAGAGGGTCTGCAAGACTGTAAGCAGGTCAGGAAAGAGAAAAAAATACTACAAGATGCTTAAGGAAAGCAGTAAAGTAGGGTTGATGGGACGGAAAGGCTTTATCTAATTGAAAGTAAATGTCAAAGAGAAAAAATATTTACTATGAAGCACAAAACAATATGGACTTTAATGCATTAGAGTCTAGGATGAATTAAATGGAATACCTCTACCACCTTCACCCTCAAGAATTTGTAGAGATTCTATTAATTGACATACCTTGCCCTCAAGTGCAGACCTGTGTATTATCCAGATGCTGCTCTCCCTCAGCCAGCAGAGATGGTGGAAGAAGCAAGTCATTCTGAAGGTGAATGAACCCGCCAGGGAATCATTAAAAAGAGATCACAATAAAGTGAAGAGGAGGGTATGAGATACTTGCCTTCCCCAGCAATTCCCGCTGCAGCGAGCACCTGCCTGAGGAATTCACTCACGGAGATGTCGACAGCCAGCAGCCCTGGGCTAAAGATGTGGCATGGGGCTCTCCAATGACCCCTGTAAGCCCAGTGCCACTTGACATTCCCAACAGGGCAGGCCTTCCACATATCTTCACTGCTCCCTCGATTGTACAGGAGGAGAGTTGCAGGCATGCCTCATTCAGCAGTCTGTGCCAAGCTTCACAATGGTATCTCCCTAGACAGAGGGCAAAGGAGCTGGTGTGCAGCTCGCCTCGAAAAAGACATCACTTTATATGAAGGGCAATATGGCATATTGTGTTTTTGTAGTAGTCCCTCTTCACCGCTCCACGAAAGCAAACACATGGTATATAAATTGATTTTTTTAAAAACATAAATAGAAGAGTCTCAGACGTTTTCTTTTTAATGTTCAGTGTTTATGTTTTCAAGTGACTATGAGTTTGGGTTCAATGTAGCTTTTGCTTGAAACTAAATCCGATCTCTATGTACGATTAAGTGTATTTAATAACGTTTGCACAGGACCCAGCTATCTGTGCTTTGTTCTAAAACGCTACAAAGTCTTTTTTTACAAAACTCCCTGCCCTGCCATCTACTGTCGTCACCTTTTCTTTAAAAGGATTTTAGTTTTAAAGCCAAAAACCATTTGCGTTGCGTATCATGTCTTTAATCTTAGGAAGCCTGTGTCCCTCTGAGATAGCTTTGAAATCCCTGCACAAGCCTCTGGTTTCAGTGACCTGGTGAATCTCACACTGCAGTAATTTCCCAGCAGCCAAATTTCTCAGCTCCTTCTTCAGAATCATCTATCGTCATGAAGCACATGATTTTGGTTAATTCTCTTTTGTGTCTGTCAGAGACTTCTCTCTAGCAATAGTTTTCATTCACATACCCTAGATAAGGAACGGGGATTCTCTTGAATAAGCCTCAGAACGAATTTGTCTTGTGAAATTTGTTCTGCCTTTTGCTAGATATTTTGTGGTGTAAGCTCTCCAGACATGAATCCTTAAGGAAGAATTAGCAGAGAAAAAGAAAAGTCAGCTGTTGCTTTCAGAGCACGGAGGATAAGAAATAAAGAAACCTTCCCTAGGGGCTCTGGGAAATACAATGCACACTAAAGGAGCCTGAGGTGGCTGCACTACAGGTGAGTGCAGACGTTAAGTAATAACTGAAATAAGCACATATTTTTAACGAGGGACAGAAACAAACCACCCTTTTATCCTTTCTTCTGGGATTAAACTAATGAGAGACACAAGAGCGCTTTCTTCTCTGTGAAACTAACTGGGATGCTGTGTAAAATATATCATTAATGTAATGGAAAGAAAAAAGTTATCCCCCAATTAATCCAAATTAAAAACACGGTGGTATTTTCTAGAAGAAAAAGAAAACCTCTCAACTTTCTGCAACCAATCCATCTGATCCTAATGTTGAAAACACATCCCTGGCTTTAGTGATTGATTTTAAATACTCACAATGTCCTTCTGCTTCATGTAAAAGTAATTATGAGATTAGACCAGCGGAACATCCCTTCTATTGTTCTACTGACACATTTTTTTTTGAAAGATCAGCAGCAACTGAATGCAGAAAAAGCCTTCAGAAACATGAAAGTGGGTACACTGAGTTTCATTCTAGGATCTGCAGCCAAAGTGAAAAAAAAGTCTGAGGTGTGCATGGCTGCCTGTGTCAGGACGAGGATGGCTGTGGGAAGTTCTCATGCATATGCACTTGCCCAAAGTCTTTCTCTCTGGCCTTGGGGTGCATTTTGTTATTTTGACTTAATATGCACAGTAAAATTAGAACAGGAGCGGGTGATTCGCATTACAACATGTAATAATATTTCTTACAAACTAACATCTTCTTTAGACATGGTCTGCACATCTCATCTGTATTAAAGCAGAGATATTGTAGGGGTGACATTGACCTCATGATGCAAAGTGGGCTGAGCTTTTCCTTGCAATCTGCTCGGAGAATGGGTATCTGCCATGATATTTACAAACCAGGCAATGAAAGAGATACCATTTTCATCAGCTTACAGGTGTTTATGGCACATTAAATGCACTCTTCTAGAAAATGTAACTCCAAGCAGAAGAAGAATTGGCTGGTTTTAACGTAAAGCATTCCTAGATAGGGTGATCCGAGTGGGTTTTTTTGGCATAGAAAATTCAAGGAAGACACATACAAAAAATAAATGGTAATACTGCAGCAGTACATTCAGTCTCTCACCTATAGAGAACTTCACAGCTCTCTAGCGACGGTACAGAAAGTAGAAGCTACAGAGCAGTTAAGGAGATGCCAGCCATAAAACCAGTGACACGCTGATTGCTGCCGCTAGAAACCTGTCCTTGTTGCAACCAATTTGGCATTCCCCATCCTGGCGCTGCAAAAGAAATGACATCCCATGGTGGCATGTATTACACTTCTGTCTCTCTACCAACACCATATGACTGGGATTAAAAGAACTGAGCCAACTGCTTTGTTGAACATTTTCTATCACACAGAACAATTACTGTGCGCAATTCTGATACACCCATAGCAACAGGAGTTTCACAGCTTTGCTCTTCCCATTTGATGAAGTTGATGAAAGTCGTGCTCTTGGTTGCAGCAGAGTAAGAGTGAGCACAGAAAAGCAAAACTTGAGCAACTGAAGGCATAAAAAAAGCAGTCAGAAATATCATAGTTTACAAAAAGCAAAAATCACTTCAAAAAGTATAGGTTTTGCTTTCCAACAGTTTCCTCAGGTGACGGCTGATTTCTGCTGTGCAGCTCTGCAAAATGCTGCTCTTCCATTGAATTCACCTGTGTAGTCTAAATCAAGAGAGGGATTTTTGGCAGATAAATCTAGTGAAAAATACTTACTCCTTTTCCTTCTGACAGTAAGGCGTTCAGAGCAGGAGCTGAAACCTGCTTTGAACAAAAGAGTGGAGACTCCACTTGAGCAGTTTGTCAGGAGTCTCCAAAGACAGAAATAGTAGTAGTCCCAGGAAATTTTAATTGCAAGTGTCATCTCCTCTACCCTGTGCTTACTTATAATACTATGCAGAAGAAAAATAAAATATTTAAAATATGGTCCACAGAAACCCACTTGAACTTATAACCAACTTCTAGCTGGGCTTTCTAACTGCCAGACTGCTCATGATGGATGCTGCAGCATCTGGTTCTGTTTCCAAAGCAGCAAGAGAAAGTTAAGTAGATTTCAGCTCCATGAGGCAGTGAACACAGGCACAACACAGCATATTATAGGATAAATATAACTGGAAAGGAACAGGGAAACAATAGTAGTTATGTAGTCAAATGCAGATATGAACCTGACTTTTCTATACTCAGATTTCCAGTTTGATT
>VZTM01028301.1:16172-28208 GCA_013400555.1 Jacana jacana | reverse complement strand
CCCAGGCCTGGCTGGGTGACGGGTCTCCCCTGGGAGCACCAGCAGGAAACCGGCCCCACGCGCCGGGGTCAGAAGGGCCTGAGAGACCGCTGGTTCCCAGCCCGGCCCTGTCCTGCCTTGCCCCTGCTCATACTTGGGGTGCCCCAGCTGGGCTGGGCGCAACTTGGGNCTCCACACGCCGGGGCGCAGCCGATAACTGGGGTCTGGCTCCCTATGGAAAGAGGGAGACGCCCCTGATCTTCTTCTTCTCGCGCCCCCACTTGGATGCAGCTGGGCGGGTGGGGGTGTCTCCCATGGGTGCCAGAACCCTCCCACCCCCCCATCACCCCCCAACCGTGGGGTGCAGAGTGGGGCCGGGGGCGGAGGAATGCGGTGAAGGAATCTGGCGGCCGCAGGACCGGACCTTGGGCCCACACAGCTGCCTGGCACCGGGCCGGCCTGGCTTGGCAGGAGGCAGGCAGGGGGATGGGGATACGGCCGCCGGCCCCGGCTGGAAGCACAGAAAGCAGCTGGGGTGGGGGGGGTTGGAAAATGTCTCTCTGGTGGGTCCCCACCCCCTGAAGTGTCCCCTCTGGGTCCCACAGCGGTGCCAGTGGACGTGTTGCAGACGCTGGGCATGCAGGATGGCCGGGAAGGTGTCTCTGTCACTGCTGGGATCTGCCCCCGGCGCCCGGGTACCCAAGACCCCGATTTTGCTTTCCGTGTGGACAATCGCACCCAGCTCAGCGCTCCCACCCTCCAGCTCTTCCCTGGTAATGCCCCGGGGCCACCAAACTCATCCTGGGGTGCAAACCCAGCCGCTCTGGGGTGCAGAGCCACCCCTCGGGGTGCATAGGGGCTGAACTTGATGGCTGCCCCCCTTTTCCTCCCCGCTGCAGATGGCTCCTTCCCCAGGGACTTCTCCATCCTGGCCACGGTGCGTGCCCGGCGTGGGGGACAAGCCTTCCTGCTCTCCATCTACGACGAGCGAGGTGTCCAGCAGCTGGGGGTGGAGATTGGGCTCTCGCCCGTCTTCCTCTACGAGGATGAGGAGGGGCGGCCCCCCCCCGAGCTGTACCCCATCTTCCGCAGGGTCAACCTGGCTGATGGCAAGTGAGTGCTGGGACTCTGCGTGTGTGTGTGTGTGTGTGTGTGTGTGTGTGTGTGTGTCTCTCTCCAGTCTCTCTCGCTGCAACCGAGTCCCATTTTCCACAGGTGGCACCGGGTGGCATTGGCCGTGGAGGGCACCAACGTCTCCTTGCTGGTGGATTGTCACCTCCTTGCCACGCTGCCGCTGGAGCGGGGACCCCAGCCCCTTCTCAGCACCCAGGGGGTTACGATTTTCGGGGCCCGCCTCCTGGACGAGGAGGTCTTTGAGGTGGGTCCTTCCCCAAACCCTTGTGCCAAACCCCTCCCTGTGTTGTCCCACAGCACCTGGGGAAAGGGGAATCCCAGTTGCTGTGATCGGTGGAGACACTGGGGGCTTGCTCTCTGTCCCTGGGGGCTGTCCCCATCCCCATGGGTATCCTTGTCCCCGTGGGGTGACCTGGTTCCCCTCCCTACATTCCTGCCTGCTCTAAATGTCAGGGGCCATGGGCAAAGAGGCAGCATTGAGGCAGCAAGGCTTGCTCCCACCCTTCCCCCCCGCCCCTTTTTGTCCCCAGGAGGCAGACAAGAGTCTCTTTGTCCCCTTGTCCCCCCCCTGCACCCTCCACCCGGCTGAGGGGGTGTCCACACTGGCTCCTCCGAGCCACCCACGGACCTGCTGGTGGCTGCAGGGACAGGGCTGGCCACGAGCACTGGCTCTTGCCCACCCGCCCAGGGGGGGGTGTGGGCACCCAGATGCCCTGGGGTGCAGATATGGGGGTGCAGAAAACCTCTCCCTTGTGCTCCCCCCCTTCTTCTCTGCCGCAGGGTGACATCCAGCAGCTGCTGATCGTGGCCGACCCCGAGGCTGCCCGCTCCTACTGCCAGCTCTACATGCCAGATTGCGACCAGCCCCTGCTCTACCCTCTCCTGGCTCCCTTCCCGGAGGAGGTAAGCACCGAACTGGGGAGAGAAAAGGTTGGGGGGCACCCTTGGGAGTCCTCACCCTCCTGAGTAGTCTGCAGGGGTGCCGCTTGGCTCCCAGGGCCCCTGCCACCCACATTTCTCTCCCTGATGGTGCCTGTGCCCCTCAGAGCGGTCCGGAACCCACAGCTGCCCCACGTAGGAAGGGGAAAAAGGGAAAAGGAAATGGCAAACGCAAGGGCAAGGGCAAGGGCAAGAAGAGGAGGAACAAGGAGCTGGTGGAGCAGCATGAGCCCTCTGTGCCCCCCGTGGTGGCCAGCCAGGTAGAGAGTGTGACTAACCCACCTCTGTGGCTGCTTGACCTGCCCCAGTTAACCCGGTTCCACTAATCTGCCTCTTGTCCTTGGCTGTGGGGTGCCCACTCTGGCTCCTCACACTGACATGGGACAGTCTGGCACCCAAATCTGCCTTAAGAGCAGAAGGGTTCTGGGTGTGTGTGGCCCGAGGGGGCCCCAGATTCGTGGTGGGCTTGTGCACGAAGCTTGTGCCGTGCCACACGTGGCTCCTGCATCCCAAGCGATCCCCAGCCTCATCTTTACACAGGCTGGGGCAAAGTGGGCTGGCTCTGGCCATTCTGGCCACTGTGGAGCCAGACCTTTGGGTCTGTTGGATGTGACCATGGGGGTCTGGCCAGAATGGCTCCTCCTCAGGATTTGGGGTAGCCCAGGCAGGCAGGGCATCCCCACGAGGATGCCAATCCCGCTGGCACCTGGGGCTGAGCCGACCCCACGGCTTCTGGCCTTGTGTGGAGCATATCCCGGGAGCTGGTGGGGATCCCCTGGGTGGGGGCAGTGGGGCAGGGCAGGAGGTGGGCCCCCCCTCCCACCTCAGCCTCCTCCTTTGGCCCCTTTGGCTCTGGAAATGGGTCACGGCTGCAGCTGGGAACGGCAGCGCTGGCCAAGGGCGGCCCGGGGATGGTGGCCCCTCCTGCCGATGAGTCAGCCTTGGCCCAGCCAGGCTGGAGAGACCCGGCAAGGGGTGGCCCTGCTCCAGTTGCTGCTTGGAGCCAGGGGCCGTACGGCCCCGGCACGGGGGGGGAAACGGCCGCCCCCACAACTGGGAGCAGCAGCTGCCGAGCCCTGGCTCTCCTTCCCCTCTGCCCCAGCATCGCTGCCAGTGGCGGTCCCTGCGGAGCGGGAGCCCCAGTGCATTGTCCCTAACGGGGAAACTGGTGTCCCAAAGCCAGGCAGGGGTTTTAATGGGGAGGGGATGTCCCAAGACGGTGGCCCCCTGCAAAAGCAGGGTGTCCCCTGGCCCTGCCGACCCCACGGGGGACACGGGCCAGCACCTCCCTCTGCCACAGCGTTCCCTTCCTCACCCTGCGCCCTTTCCGCATCGCCCAAGGCCAGCTCGCCCACGCCGGCTGCCGAGGAGAGCTCCCCGACACCCGTCCCCTCCAGCCTTGCCACCACCATCAGCGTCACCCTGAATGGCACCGACCCCTTCCAGGTAGCACCAAGGCTCGGGGGGGCAGGCAGGAGAAGACCTCCCCTCCACCCCCTGACATTCCCCCCTCCCTTAGGACACCGGCGAGGGGCTTGTGCTCGAGCTTGAGGAGGATGGAGCTGGCAGCACGGAGGTGCCGGGCTATGAGGACTACTATGAAGAGGAGCCTGCAAGCCAGGAGCGGTTCGGCCCTGCTGAGCGGGAGGAGATGGTGATCCGGGCTCCCCAGGTAACGCTGGGGACAAGGACTGGGACACCCCCAGCTATAGCTGGCCAAGCTGGGGCCACTGTACAGTGTCCAGGGCCCACATAGGCCATTTGGGGTCCTTCACCCCAGCCCAGCTCTCGGCTATTTCTTCTCACTCTGCTGTTTTTCAGGAGCCCAACCTGAAGGGGGAAAAGGGGGAGCCAGCCATTGTGGAGCCGGTGAGTGGGGCACAACCCCCCTGGGGACATGTGGCACCCGCAGGGCCACCCATCTGAGGTGGTTCACAGGATGGGACTCGCTCTTTTTCTTTAGGGCCGGCGATTCGAGGGGCCGCCGGGACCCCCAGGCCCTGTGGTGAGGAGCGAGGGGCTCTGCTGCTGTGGGGAAGGGGTGGGAGGTGACAAAGGGTTAACCTGCCTCTGTCTTCTCCGTAGGGGGAAACAGGTCCCCTGGGACCACCGGGGCTCCCAGGGCTGCCCGGGGACCCCGGGGATCAGGTACGGAGCAGACTGGGGGAGGGCTATGGCGGGGCCAGAGCTGCCCCACGGCAGGGTTTGGGGCTGCAGGCCTCCCGGTGGATCCTGCCGGTGCATGTGGGTGTGCACGCAGGGTGATGGAGCTGCAAGCCCCGACCTGACAGCCTGGCTCTGCCGGCGCAGTGATGCCTTATCCCACCCTCCCCTTCCTCCACTGCACTAGGGGCCCGCGGGACGGCCGGGGCTGCCGGGAGCTGACGGGATCCGGGGCCCGGCGGGGACCATGATCATGTTGCCGGTAAGTGCTAGGGTAGGATGGGACCCTCGGGGACCCTCCTGCTTGCTCCCTGTGGAGCTCTCTAGCTGACACCAAGCTGGCTGTCCCCAGGGCTGGGAGCCAGTGGCTCCCCAAATCCCTCACCCTTCTCCTTCCCCCCAGTTCCAGTTCGGCGGAGACTCCCTCAAGGGTCCCACCGTCTCTTTCCAAGAAGCCCAAGCCCAAGCCATCCTGCAGCAGGCGAAGGTAAAGACCCCCGCCACCAGCCCCCACTGCCCACCTCCCTCCTCCCCTTCACCCCTCTCCTCCTCACCCCGCTCCCCTCCTCTCCCCAGCTTGCCATGAAGGGGCCCCCAGGCCCCATGGGACTCACCGGTCGCCCAGGACCACTGGTGAGTACGACTGCTATGGGGGCTGCCGTGGGGTGCCCACCCCGCTAAAATACACCGTGTTGGGCGCACCTCTGCATCGAGCAAACCCTCATGGCAGGGTGAGGGGGGTGTCTCCATGGTCCTTTGTTTTTGTAGGGTCTTCCTGGACACCCAGGCCTGAAAGGAGACGCGGGGGACATGGGGCCACGTGTGAGTCTGGCCGGGCTGGCTTGTGCGGGGTTATGACCCTGGCAGGCTGCAGGCCATGATGCCTCCCCCTCTTCTCCATCAGGGTCCCCGGGGAATGCAGGGACCTCCGGGGCCGCCAGGGAAGCTGGGCAGGCGGGTAAGGGCCTGGGAGTCGGGTTTTGCCTTCCCCAAATGTCCTTGTTCTCTGTCACGTGCCAAGGTGACATCCCATCCCCATCCCGAGGGGCTCCGGGACTCGGGCCCCCTCCCACCCCCTCCACTTGTCTCGCAGGGTCGTGCTGGAGCCGATGGTGCCAGGGGTCTCCCGGGGGAAACTGGACCCAAGGTGTCGTGTGTGAGGGGGTATCGGTGCTGCTGGGCTGGGCCCGGCAATGGGGGGGGTGGAGGGGGGCCAGGACACCCAGGTCCTGACACTTGTCCTACCCCACAGGGTGACAGGGGCTTCGATGGGCTGCCGGGGCTGCCGGGTGAGAAGGGCCACAGGGTAAGTGCGACGGCGCCATGTCCCCTCCTGCCACCGCTGTCCCC
This sequence comes from Jacana jacana, assembly GCA_013400555.1. NCBI lineage: Eukaryota > Metazoa > Chordata > Aves > Charadriiformes > Jacanidae > Jacana > Jacana jacana. Next base: position 22,643 of record VZTM01028301.1, on the reverse strand, counting down.
ATGCCGCCTCACCCTTTCTCCTCTGCAGGGTGACGTGGGGAAGCCAGGACCAGCGGGCCCCCCTGGGGAGAACGGGGCCAAGGTGAGGAGTTTGGGATGGGAGGGGGAAGGATCAGGCCCTGCTGGTGCTGGAGGGGTGTGCTCAGCTCCGCTTTGTCCTCTCCAGGGCTCTGATGGTCTCCCGGGACCTCGGGGACAACCCGGGGAACCCGTAAGTACCTGCTGCCACCACCGGGAGCCTGGCCCTGCTTCTCCCCCAGCCTCAAGAGCAGGAGAGGGGGGAGAGCAACTCTGGCCACCAGCTTTCTCCCTGTGGCTTTTTGGAGGAGAGATTTGAGCACTGGACTCCCCCACCCTGGGGAACTGGGGGTGCTGGGGTCAGTGCTGTCACTCTGAGCCCCCTCTGTCCTTGGCCCTAGGGTACACGAGGCCTCATCGGCTCACGGGGCTCCCCTGGCCCCCCTGGCCCACCGGTACGAGACATCCCTTCTGTCTGTCTGTCTGTCTGTCTGTCTGTCTGTCTGTCCCCAACTTGGGACAAGAGGCTTTTTCTCTGTCACCTCTCAGCCTGGGCACGACATCATCCTTGATGCAGTGTCCACTTACCCACTGACCCTCCCTCCTTCCCCTGCAGGGTCCCAGCGGCATCGACGGAGCACCAGGACCCAAAGGCAACGTGGTGGGTGTCAGCAGGGTCCCCCCCCCCGCCCCCAACCCCCGGGGAGCACCCAGCCAGAATTAGCCAGCGAGAGACTGGGATGGTCCAGGGAAGGGGAGGCAGGGCTGGGGAGGGAGGAGGGTGCATGGGAGTGCAGCCAGGATGGGGGTGGCACATCCCGGGGTATGAGAAGGTCTTTTTCTGCACTAATGGACTCTCTTTGCCTGCCCACCTTGCCCCCCCTCAACTCCCAGGGAATCCCCGGGGAGCCAGGACCCCCAGGACAACAGGGGAACCCTGGTCCGCAGGTACGTGGAGGCGATGGGGGTGTCCCCATGGAGCTGGGGGCTCAGGTGCTCCTTCAGGCCCTCCTCAGCCCCCCTGATGTCTGCTCTTGCAGGGTCTGCCTGGCCCCCAGGGCCCCGTCGGGCTGCCGGGGGAGAAGGTGAGTCAGGACTCAGCGTGGATGGGGGGCTCCGGAGCTGCCCCAGCTCTGAGCGGGTGCTGGGGGGCTGCAGGGGTGACCCCAGTCCCCCTGTGTCCTCACACATCCTCCTCTCACCCAGGGCCCACTGGGAAAACAGGGAATACAGGGTGTTGCTGGGGCTGATGGGCCCCCGGTAAGTACCAGTGAGGGGGGCTGTGGGGTCACTCTGGTCCCTGGCAGAGTGGGGACCCCAGGACAGTGTCACTGTCCCAGCTCAGGGCTCGCCTCTTGTGTGTCCCCACAGGGTCACCCTGGTCGAGAAGGGCCAGCTGGAGAGAAGGGCCTCCAGGTAAGGGGCTGACCTCCCCCCTCATGCCCCTGGTGGGGGAAGAAGGTCCTCTTCCCAAGAGGGGGTGTCCCATTTTTTCTCTCTGCCCCCAGGGCCCTGTGGGTGCCCCTGGTCCCGTTGGTTATCCAGGACCCCGTGGGGTGAAGGTAAGTGCAGCCTCGCCCCTCCACTGGGGGCATGATGGGGGGGGAGGAGGAGTCAGGGGGTGTCCCCCATGCTGGGGTCTCCCCTCCAACCCCTCCGTGTCTCTACAGGGAGCTTTTGGTGTGCGGGGCCTGAAGGGCAGCAAAGGGGAGAAGGTAAGAGATGTGGGGAGAAGGGTCAGCAGGGGACGGGGGTCCTCGTCCTGTGGGTCAGGAGTTGGGGGCCACTAGTCCTTGCCCTGGGGACTTGTGTGGGGGGGACACCTTGGCTACAGGCTGGGGGCAGCCCCTCTGTGTTGGGATTTGGGGCCCAGCCCCACGCTGTGACCCCATATGGGGCTCGTACCAGAGCTTAATGCAGTCTCAGCCCCCCCAAAAATGTGCTTCTTGTTCAGGGAGAAGATGGATTCCCCGGCTTTAAGGGGGACATGGGCCCCAAGGGTGAGAGGGTAAGTGGGGGGCCTGGATTTAAGGAGGACATGAGCCCCAAGAGCGATAGATTAAGTGGGGTGCCGGGGTGGGGGGGCTCCTCCTCAGGGCTGTGTGGGGTGGCTGCAGGTGCCACAAAGTCCTGTGGGGATTTGCTGTCTGGCTGCAGGACTCAGGGTGATTGGGGGGGGACACTGAGGGACGGGGGAGGAGGGATGGAACCAGGGAGGGGACACAGCTCTGTCTGTGGGGGCAGCCGGGGACCTGAGGGAGCGATCTTGCCCCCCCCGGCAGCGTGCTCCCCGCGCCTCTGTGTTACCGTTCCAGGGTGACCAGGGCCTGCTGGGACCCCGTGGTGAGGATGGCCCCGAGGGGCTGAAGGGGCAGACGGGTCCCATGGGGGAACCGGGTGCTCCTGGCCCCGCAGGCGAGAAGGTGAGGGGAGCCCTGTGTCCCCGTGTCCCCGCCTTCCTCCTAGGCCGCGGCTCAGCTCTGATCTCTCTCCCTTCCAGGGCAAGCTGGGAGTACCGGGTCTCCCGGGCTATCCTGGGCGCCAGGGCCCTAAGGTGAGCACGGGACAGCTTTTGGGGTGTCCCCAGGACCCCAAGTGCCTCATAACCCTGGATTATCCCTTGCCCTCTCTCTCCTTAGGGCTCCACCGGCTTCCAGGGTCCCATGGGGCTGGCGGGAGAGAAAGGCAAGAGAGTGAGTCAGCCTTGGCCGGTTGTGTCACCCTCTCCCATCCCTCTGGGTCGTTCCCTGTCCCCCACGTCCTGCTCTGTCCCCCTCTCTGCGAGCCAGAGAGGGGCTGGGCTGAGCTCAGGGCCAGGGAAGGGGCCCAGCCCCATGGCCTCTCCGTTCCCATGTTACGTGCCCTCCCGCAAATGCCCTTGGGCGCGCTCTGTCCCCTTGGGGTGCACGTGGGGGGCCTGTGGGTGAGTGGGGGGCTGCCCCACGCGCTGCTCTCCCCACAACCCCCCTCTTCCCCACAGGGCAAGGCCGGGCAGGCTGGGCAGACGGGACAGCGAGGGCCTCCGGTGAGTAACCCCGAGCTGGGGGTGACAGGAATCACCCGGTGACAGGCACCGCAGGGCCGGCTGCATCCCAGGGTGACCATCCTGGGGTCCAGCTACATCTCACCACAACCATTGCTGGGTGGATTGTATCCCATGGCAACCATCCTAGGGCTGGCTGTAACCCATGGCAACAGAGCTTGGGGTCTGCCGTATCCCACGGCAACACCCTCCCCAGCCTGCAGGTATCCGGTGGCAATTAGACTGGAACCAGTTGTATCCCGTGGCAATTAGACTGGAACCGGTCACTTCCCACAGCATCCAGATCCCAAACTTCCTCTTGTGTCCTGTGGGAATAGCTGTTATCTCTCCCAGCTCGCTGCCCCACTCCAACCCCAGTCCTTCAGCTCCCCACCCCACTCCCAGCCCTACTCCCCGCTCTGTCCCCCCTCTTCCAGCCCCATCTCCTCTTTCCTTTCCCAGCTCCCAGCCCCACACCTCCTCACCCCACTCTTTGCCTCCTGCCTGCGCAGGGACTCCCAGGGGAGCGAGGTCTGCCTGGTCCCACTGGGAAACCCGGCCCAAAGGTAGGTGAGAGCCTGGCCAGCAGTGTCCCCGATGTCCCCCGTGTCCCCATCTCCCTGCTGTGCTCAGGGTCCCTTGGCCATGGGGTCTGCTGTGGGGCAGTGGGGAGAAGGGGGGTCTTCGCTGTCACCCTCAGGCTGTTTCTGTCTCCCCAGGGAGACCCTGGCCATGATGGGGCTCCTGGCACCGTGGGAGAGAAGGTAAAATTGGGTGGTGTTTCCTCCTTGAAAGGCACCCCAGGAGTGTGGGGAAAATGGGGTGCAGAGTGTGGGGAGCGGGTCTGTGTGCTGTGAGGCTGTGGAGAAAGCCCCTCTGCTGCTGACCATGGGTTTTCTCTCCCTCCCACAGGGTCCCCAAGGTCCACAGGGACCCAACGGCTTCCCGGGCACGAAGGGTCCCCCCGTAAGTGGTGACTTCAGTGCATGACCCTATCCTAGTCCTGCCCCACAATGTGGGGGGACAGATTTGTGCTGGCGCATCCCCATCCTTCTCCTCTGCCCCGTGGGGTGCAGGCAGTGGAGGGGGGAGCCCAGCTACGCAGCCTGTAACCCCCCCACCCCGTTACCTCTGCTCCTGCCCAGGGTCCCGCTGGGAAGGACGGTTTGCCAGGACACCCGGGACAGCGTGGGGAGCCGGTGAGTCCCCTCCCTGCCTTTTCTGGGTGGGGTGGGACACCTGGCAACATCCACCCATTAACCCCTCTCTCCTCTGCAGGGGTTTCACGGCAAAACCGGCCCCCCCGGTCCCACAGGAGTAGTGGGACCCCAGGTGAGTGCTGGGGACGGAGGCAGGAGGTGTTTGTGTTGAAAGGACCCCTAGAGTTCACCCTGCTTTTTCCCCACAGGGTAAATCAGGAGAGACGGGGCCTGTGGGAGAGAGGGGACACCCAGGACCCCCTGGCCCACCGGGGGAACAGGGCCTGCCTGGAGCTGCTGGCCGAGAAGGAGCCAAGGTAGGAGCTGTGCTGGGGGTCTGGCCGCTAACCTGGACCCCCATAAGCCAGAGCCAAGTGGGTCTGAGCCCCCCTCTGAGCTCTGCAGGTGGAGGGTAAAGGGGGGCTCTTCCCAGCTTGATGGGGATGGTACAAAGCTCTCTGGTTCTCCTCTCCACCTCACAGGGTGACCCTGGCCCTTCTGGCATCCCCGGTAAGAGCGGGCCCCCAGGCATTCACGGCTTTCCCGGCACACGGGGGGCACCCGGAGAGACGGTCAGTGCTGGGACACATCCTGGTACGGTCCTGGGAGGGAGAAGTAAGATCCTTTCCAACCATCTGCCCTCCCTTTCTCCAGGGTCCTCCTGGCTTGAAGGGTGGGGAAGGTCCCCCTGGGCCCCCTGGACCCACGGTGAGTACAAAAAAGCATCGTGATTAGAAGTCTGGAAACCCTTTTTCTCCCCAAGAGTGGTCAGGCACCAGAACAGCCTGCCCAGGGGGGTGGTGGAGTCACTGTCCCTGCCAGTGGTCAAGGAGTGTCTGACTGGGTCCTACAAGACATGCTTTGGTAGCTCAGTGGGTAGTACTGGTGCTAGGAGGATGGTTGGACTGGGTGGTCTTGTAGGTCCTTTCCAACCTTGGGTTTCTGTGATTCTGTGACATTTGAGGAGTTCTCTGGAGTTTTGGGGTGTCCCTTGGAATATATGGGACCATAGATTCCCCCCCTGTGGGACCTAGGGAGGAATTTTTGCTAGAAATCCTCAGTGTTGATGGAAAGAAAGGCATTTTTTGGAGAGGAGGAAGACTGCCAGGGCCTTCTTCCCTCACCCCATCTCTCTCTCTTCTCCCCAGGGTTCCCCTGGAGAGCGAGGCCCCACAGGGGCTGCTGGAGGCATTGGATTACCGGGTCGGGGGGGTGCACAGGGCCCCCCCGGTCCCATGGGAGAGAAGGGCTCCCCGGTAGGTGTGAGAGGGGGTGTGGGGTGAGGCAGGAGATGTGGGGCAGCGCTGGGACAAGCCGTGTGTCCCGGCCAGCCCTACTCCTAGCCCTTCCCCTCCCTCCCCACAGGGTGAGCGAGGTCCCATGGGTACGGCTGGCCATGATGGGATCCAGGGCCCCGTGGGGCTGCCGGGCCCAGGCGGCCCCCCTGGCCCCGCCGGAGAAGCCAAGGACAAGGTAAGTCATGGGGATGGGGACACAAGTTGGCACCTCCAGTGGTGGCTCCTGGCACAGGGAACGGAGGCTGGGGACAAGTCCCCACGCAGAGGGCACGTCCCAGAGCTGAGGGAACCTCTGGCATGTGGCACATTTTCCCTATGGCTTCCTGGGAGTGGGGATTCCCTGGGCCCTTGGTCCTGGCAGGTTTCCTTGGCATCGCTTCCCAGGTGGTGGCAGGTTTCCCCGGCGCTGGGAATTCCTTGGCCGTGGCTCCCCGGCCGTGGCAGCTTTCCCTGGCCGCCAGCGCTCCCTCCTCACCACCTCCCGCAGGCTCCAACCAGCTTCCCTTTGCCATAGGGCGAGATGGGGCTCCCCGGACAGAAGGGCAGCAAAGGGGACAAGGGAGAAGCAGTGAGTACCAAGGGGGCTGCTCCTGCCCCACATGGGGGGGTTCTCCGTGGGGCAGGAGCTGCTCTGGGAGCGGAGGGAGACGGGAGCAGTGAGCGCCGAGGGGCCTGCTCTGCCCCACGGCGGGTTCTCTGAGGGGCAGAGCGGCCCCGGGAGCGAGGTGAGAGTTGTTTGGGAGCTGCCCTTAAACCCTTTGTGGGTGCTTCTGACCCACAGGGCCCCCCGGGACCCACAGGAATCCAGGGACCCATCGGGCACCCCGGCCCTGCGGTGAGTGGGTGCCGAGCATCCTTCCCCGCCCTGTTTATTCCCTTGACTGAATCCCCCCCCCCCCTTTTCTCTCCTTTCCCCCCTCCCCCCCCTCCCTCC
>VZTM01028300.1:168501-211148 GCA_013400555.1 Jacana jacana | reverse complement strand
CTGCGGCGTGGTGGAAGGTAGGTCCCGCCGGGGCCGCGTCTGGGACCGGTGCCCCCGCCCGGGCACTGCAGGGGCTGGCCCGGTCCACCAAGAGCGAACAGGGATAGGGAAGGGCCGCAGGGACCCGTACGCTCCCGGGACCCCGGGTATTGGGGAGGCAGGGATCCGGGCCCCTACGTAGCACCCTATCTTTGCCCAGGGGTACCAGCACCCCTACACTGAGTATCCCCAGCTCTTCCCTGGAGCACCGCTGCACCCCGCAGCCATCCCAGCAGAGCCGGTCCTCCCTCGCAACGGGGGCATGCGGACCCGCTGCTCCTGTCCCCAGCAGCTGCAGTGCATTTTTCTCTGCCCTGGTGGGGGCAGCATCCCGGTGTGTGCCCCTCCTGCCGCCCTGCCTGCAGTGAAACGCTGCCTGCCTGCCAGAGCTGGCCGGGAGGAGCCTGGTTTCTCCTGGCAGCTCCATATGGCTCAGCCCTGTCCTTCTGTTTGTGTCCCGGCCCTGCCCCCGCTCCCCACCGCCCCCACCTCTTGTTTCTGCAGCATGGCACTTCTGGAGCTGGGCCAGGCCTGGCACCCACTAAGCAAAAGCATCTCCGCTTTTCCTGGCAGCGCGGTACCCCACTGAAGCACCCCCCCCCCACTGCACTGCCTTGCCTGGGAGGAAGAAAAAGCACCATGAAAATAAGCACAGAAAGTGCAGGGATGGCAAAGCTGATAGTAAAATGTGAGTCAGAAAGAATCGTTGATATCGGAGAGCCGATGTGGGGAAGAGGAGGACACAGCTGCTGTCAGCAGAGCCACTCCACAAGGAGGAGGTCCCTAGTGAGTGAGGAAGGAACAGTGTCCTTCACCCAGGTAGCACAGGCCCTGGCAGGGAACATAGGCTGGTGCTGCAACGGGCAGGCTGCTGAGCAGGGTACAGCTATAGCAGGGCCAAGGTGGGTCAGGAGTGGCATGTCCTACACAGAGTCCCCTGCTGACATCCCAGACACTGCTGGCAGCAGCCAGAGAGCGCAGATGGACTGATGCTTCTGGCTGACCTGCTCCCAGGACGGGTGCTAGGGAACAGCTGGGGTCTAGGGACTTTGCCTCCTAATGTGTTCATCAGGACTATGCAAACGGTTGTGAAGAAATTGCTGAGGGACATCCCACATGGCCCAGAGTTTGGCAAGTAATGGTGCTGATGGGTTACTGGTGTAGTGATCTGGGCTATGGGAGAACTGAGGTGCAAACACACAGCATCACTCATCAGTACTCATCTGTCTCCAAAAAGAACAAAGTGCCAACATCACTCCTTTGGAGATGCAGCTACAGGTGCAGGCAGGAGTTTTCTAGTACAATTTAAGCCAGTTTATTGGGAAAAATGCTCTAGGATGGCATTTCCAACTGAGCTGTTGCTGGCGGGGTGTGTGTAAGGGGTGAGTGTCATACTTGCAAGGCAGTGCCAGTTCACAGCAAGGTGTGAGTGAGGCGCTGGCAGGCAGGTGCTGTACAGGGACCCTTGGGACCTCCCTGTGAGCTGAGCAGGCGGGCCTACAGATTGGGAAATGGAGAATCTATCATGGAAATACTTTCTTTGGGTGAAATGTTTGCTGGCGTCCTTGAGTGGCCCCAAATTTGGTGGCCCCGTGCATGGTGGAGCATGGCTAGCAAAGCAAATATATATTATTTCAAAGTAGATGGAACAACCGTCTACTTGACATGTTCAAGTGGGTAGAAGATCTACCAGCTCCTGTGCACTCGGGTGTTTTGGGGAAACGCAGCTGCTTTCCTGGGCAACGCTGGCCTCGTGCCAGATGCTGAGAGTTGGTCCTTTCTCCCAGACTAACGGAGTCATCGTGATCCACCCTTGTGCGCCACCCAGTTCGGTGAATGTGCTCACTTCCCTGAATACCTGCTCCTCTTGGCCTTGTCTGCTAGAAAGTGCATGGACTGATTGAAAAGTTTTCCATGATGCAGAGCCCATCTGAAACTGGGAAGCTGCCTTGATGGCTAATTGCCATCACTCTTCAAGACATAATGTATTTTCTGTGAGACTTCACAGTGCAGCTGCCAGATCTTGCAGAGACTTAAAGTGACTGAAGATCCTTCTCTTGCTAAATTTCAGGTCTGGGCTGGAACACTTAGAGGTTCCGCTTAACCTTCCTTTAAAGACATTGTCAAATCTGCATCTTTCCAAACCCATTTACCTGCTTATTGTCCCATTGTCCCCAAGTAATCTGGCTTGCTTTCCACTGGGTAATCTTTCTTGCTGGCTTTGAGGACAACTCTGCACCTCCCAGGTCTTCCTACATGCAGAAGGGCCCTCCCTTGAAAGCGGTCCCAACAAGGGAAGGGATGCTGCACGTCCAGCAGTGCTGCTGCTCACTATATCCAGCCACAGACTGGTTCCCTGCCATGCAGAAGCAGAAGACAGACTGCCAGCTGCTGCAGTGCCTCAAGCTTGTGTCGGATACTGGTGCCCAATGGCCACCTAAAGCCTGCAAGCGGCAGAAGTGGAAATGTTAAGAAACATTTGGGAATTTGCTGACTCCAGAACTGTAGTTCCTGTGTTTGGTTTTGTTGATCTGAACTTTCTGGAAGGGCAATGCCCTTGCAGCCAGCCTTGGTGCTCATCAATGAGTGTCTTTGCCAGCAGGGAACTGGTAAGGTTGCTCCCTGGTGTGCCTTCCCTCTCTGGATTTTCTCTTTGCATGGTTATGGGAATGGTGTTTTCCAGGGGGAGACAGACAAGGTATCTGTGAAGTGTCTTGTGGAATTCAGTCCCCACACTTGAGAGCATCCCCACGGGTTGTTTGTGGGTTCCTGATCTAAAGGACTTGCCATGGGACAGGGACGATGCTTCAAAGTCCTACCCTGCTGCAATGCAGGTTTGTGTTTGCAGGGTGTAGGGGAGAGCTGTGTCAGCGCAGTTTTGGTGTAGTTTGAGTTTTGCAGTGATTAAAGACAGAGAGAGCACCTTTTATAGCCTGTACAGGGGCGATGATGCTTTACTTGACAGAGCCTGACGCTACCCAGACATAGAGATGCAACAAGAAACAGAGCTGGTTTCTCTAAAGAGGAAAGTCCCCAGACACAAAACTCTGGGATAGATGTACAATAGCTCTGTGCTTTGGTGCACCCCAGATTCATGCTAGAGCGCCTTATAACCTAGCTAGCCCTCAGCCATCTCCTTAGGCTTGGCTTGTACTGTGCAAATTTCTCCTCCCAGGTTAAGTGCTGCCTTGTGCAATTCTTCCCAGCTGCCTCCTTCTGGGAAGGATGGAACCACAGCCATTATACCCACTTGCTTGAATACCAATGCCCAACAAGACCATAGCAGGATAGCAGACATTTGAAGTAAGCAGAGGTGAACAGCTGGTGGGTCTCTGGGTGTCAGAGCAGCCACTTGGGGTAGTATAGTGACACGCTGTTTTAAGGTATCTACTGAAAATTACATTTTGGTTGGTTTGTTTTTTTCCCCTTTTACAGGTTTCTATGGGAGACCATGGTCTATGGAGCAGAGGAAACTTCTCTTTCAATGGCAAGTACCCTGATTTTTCCTCTCTGAAGGTGCTACCCTGTGGCAGAGGGACAAGGTGGAAGCTGGAGTCCTGTGGAGGCAGAAATGGGGAGCAAAATGTGCTGGAGGGAGGTTCTTGGGGCTGGCCTGCCCTTGGGACACTGGGATGATGGCAGTGAAGGGGTCTCAGGCTTCTCCCAGTGCCACCTTCTGTCCCAGTCCACCTTCATTCCCGGATTCATCCCAGGGAAAGACTCCCCCGCCCTGGGCCTGGATCTGGGGGCTGCAGGATGAACAGGCATCCCACGGATGCCCGGAGAGATGCAGGCTGTGCTGCCCTGTGCCGGCAGATGGTGCTGGGACTCTGCCACAGCCCGGCTGCAGCCCTATGTCCTTGGCTGAGGGGCCCTGGCCAGGGCTGGGTGCCTCAAGGGGATGGGGTCTGGCAATGGGGCCTGGAAAGGGCTCGGTGGGCACCAGCCCCTGGTGCTGGCACTGGGCAGCTGGCACTGGTGCCCCAGTGAGGGTACAGACCCACAGGGAGCTGTCGGTTGGACCCAGCTGCCCATGGGAGGCACGATGGCAGCTGGGAAGGGTTTGGAGAGGAGCTACATGAGCCTGACGATGCTGTCTGTGGAGGCACCAAAAAAGCTGCTCTGCCCCAACTAGAGCGCAGTGTGGTTTGACTGCGGCAGCCCACGCACAAGATCTGTCACTGATCACCACGGGATGGAGGTGATCTGTGCAAGAGAGATAAGGCCCTCTCCTGGCAGCTGGCGCCCATTGCACTGGCCATCAGCGGGATGAGCCGCACTGACAGGACCCGCCACCAACAGACTGGGGACCCGCAGGGTCTCCTGTGGAGCATCTGGCATTGGCAGCACAGCCGCCAGTGTGGGCCTACTGACCCGGCAATGGCATGGGCAGCACACTGGGGATGGTGTGGAGAGTGTGCTGGTCACAGCATGGGCAGTGCACTGGTGGCAGCGTGGGCAGTGCACTGGTCGTGGCCAGGCCGTGGGCCAGAGACGGCAGGGCCGTGTGCTGGTGACTGTGCTGGTGATGGCACTGGCAGCTGTGCACTGCGTGGGAAATGTGCAGACCATGCTGTGAGAGTGCACTGGGGACAGCGTGGGTGGTCATGATTCCAAGTAAGAACTTGTGCCGTGACCAGGGATGATGATACAGAAAAATGTAGCTTAGAAAATCTGGGGGAAACATGCAAGAAGGAAAACAAGATGTGATGTTTTAAAGTATATCAGGGATTAGGAGGTCTAGTGGCGACTGGGGAGACCTCACCAGTGCCAAGTACAGGAGGGGGACAATCACCTCCCTTGTCCTGCTCCCCACACTGTTCCTGATAGAGGCCAGGATACTGTTGGCCTTCTTGGCCACCTGGGCACACTGCTGGCTCATGTTCAGCCAACCTTCAACCAAGTTCCTAGGCTGGGGTGTATGTTCACATGTTTGTGCATGTGAGTGGTATGTTCATCAGTGTTTTTCTTCTCTGGAAAGAAACAAGATGCGGCACTTGTGTCATGTGGTACATGAAGTGCTTCCCAGTCAGTTCATCAGGGGAAAATGTAAAACATCATCTACTAAAGAGGATAAATAAAAACAAATGAATATATCAGATGGCTTTCATAGAGGAGTGCCAAAAGAGCTGTCTAGGGAGTGTCTGCCCCGTCATGGTAATTTCCAGTGTGTCTTGATTGCTGGGGAGACTCTGGAAGGAATTTGTGTTTTTTGAGGCCAGAAAAGACCTTATGACAGTACAGTCTGATCCCCCGGAGCAGGCAGGCCCTGGTCTCTCTCAGACCTGCTTCCCTTCAGGACTGACTGCAGTGGAGCATCTGGAGAGCTTTCCTCTCCCATCTCAACCGAATGCGTGTCCTCATGAGTCACCCCTGGACCCTGCCGTGTCCCAGGGTGTGGTTTTTCCCTCCTCCACAGTGCTCACAGCTGAGGCTTTCCCCTGGGGTGATGGGCAGACTGGGCTGCAAGACTCTGTTGCTTGCAGGCTTTCCACCTTGACAGACTCGCTCTAGTTTATCAGCGTCCTTTCCCACACTGTGGCCGCTGCTCTGGCAGCATCTGCAGCCAGCACAGAGGTCACCAAACCTCCCGAGCCTCGCCTGACGCTCTGCAGTGATTCATCCCAGGCTCCCCATTACGCTGTTACCAGTGGCATTTCAGGACACTCCTGTTCAGCTAATTGCTGTTAAGTTCAGACACTGTATCTTCTGTATTCTTTTACCTAGGTAGGACGGTATGCCTGGCTGTATTAAGGAGTATACTGCTTGCTGAAGCCCTGCTTAACAGCCAGGCCAATTCACTGCATCTGAGTGCTGTATTTGCTCCTTTATTCTCCTCTTGGTCTTTGTCACCTGCAAATGGCACAAGCGCAGTGTTCTACCATGGGTTCCTGCTTGCCCACCCTGCCAAAGCCCTGCTTCATCAGTCCTTGTTTTTTAGCACTCTTGGGGGTGTTTTCCACCACATGCAGGTCTTGGCAAAAGGTCGTGGTCCCAAAGAGTTCCTGTGGCAGGCCTTTTAATGTCTGTGGATCAATGTTAGTGTGACCCTGTTAGATAACCATGGAATGGTTTGGGTTGGAAGGGACCTTAAAGATCATCGAGTTCCAACCCCCCTGCCATGGGCAGGGACACCTCCCACTACAGCAGATAATAATAGAGTGCCTGGTTTTAGATGCACAGGAAGGGATTCCTCTGCCTCATACTGTGTGTGTCCCCATGGGGAGCAGCCAGGCAGGATTTGTGCACTGCTGAAGTGGGTGCCTGAGCCATCTGGGAGATGTGTCCTCAGGTCCCTGCAGCTGGAGGAGACACACAGCTGGGGTTTGGGTCCTCCTGTGTGCCCCCTTGCACTGGTGTTGGACAGGCAGGAGGGCAATCAGGTATCTCCAGCCTGTGAGCCTCTGGCTGTGCTTAGCTGAGGGATGAAGAACCTGGTACAGGATTCAGCCTATCAAAGATACAGTAAGGGGTGAGCATGTAAATAGTGCATGTTACTGTTGATGGATAAGGAATTGGCTGGTTGGCTGTGTCCAAAGAATCACAGAATTGTCAAGGTTGGAAGGGACCTTTCAGATCATCTAGTCCAACAATAAACCTAACTCTGATAAAACCCCATCACTAAATCATGTCACTGAGCATTACGTCAACACGTCTTTTAAATACCTCCAGGGATGGTGCCTCAACCTCTTCCCTGGGCAGCCCATTCCAATGTTTAATAATTTTACATAAAAATGTAAACATTTTTCCTAATATCCAATCTGAACCTCCCCCGGTGCAACTTGAAGCCATCTCCTCTTTCCTATCGCCTGTGACTTGGGAGGAGAGACCGATCCCCACCTCTCTGCACCCTGCTTTCAGGTAGTTGTAGAGAGCAATAAGGTCTCCCCTTAGCTTCCTCTTCTCCAGACTGAACAATCCTGGCTCCCTCAGCTGTTCCTCATGAGACTTATTGTCCAGACCCCTCACCAGCTTCATTATCCTTCTCTGGACACGCTCCAGCACCTCAATGTCTTTTTTATGGTAAGGGACCCAAAACTGGGCACAGTACTCGAAGTGAGACCTCACCAGTGGAGTACAGGGAGACAATCACCTCCCTTGTCCTGCTCCCCACGCTGTTCCTGATCCAGGCCAGGATGCTGCTGGCCTTCTTGGCCACCTGGGCACGCTGCTGGCTCATGTTCAGCCAACATTCAGCCCACACCTGTTGAAGCCTGCAGGACATGGTGCAGCTCCAGGGATGGAAAGGGCACCGTGTGCCGAGGAGCTCTTGGTGATGCGGGCTAGCATTTGCCCAGATGCCTCTTTGCAAAGAGCCTGTCTGGAGCCTTGGGTGACACCTTCTCCTTGCTGCACAGGCTGAAACACCGGGGGCTGAACTGCTACATGTACGCACCCAAGGATGAACTGAAGCACCGGCTGCTCTGGCGAGAGCCCTACACAGAGCATGAGGCAGGTAGCGGCTCTGCTGGGCCCCAACAAGGGTGGGCTGCAGGTGTCCCGGGTCCTCAAGGGTGAAGCATGGTCTGCATCTCAGCCAGGGTCAGGCTGGCTGTCTCCACTCATCCTGCCAGGAACCTGCCCATTGCAGGGATCCCCACAGGCCCTGCCCAGTACAAGGTGCTTCCCTTGACCCTGCCCATGACATGGAATCATCTAGCAGTACACCCAGCATGGGAAGCTCCTTACACGGGTTTCTGGAAATATGCCAGGGTCCACAGACCCTCATGGAGAGACCTCTGTGTCCCAAGAGACTAGGAACTGTCTCCCCTGGATTTCTCCCCTCCAAGATGCTCTCTCATACCTCCTGATGCCCTCAGCTTTTGGGCCACCGTGGTTCCCTGTCCCTCTATCCCTTGCGTCCCTCCATCTCTTGCCTCCCAGCACTCACAGCACCCCTTCTGCTCTGTCCCCAGCCCGCATGAGGTCTCTCATCGAAGCTGCCCAAGAGCAGGGCGTGGAATTTGTTTTCGCCATTTCTGCTGGCCAGGACATGGTGTTTTCAAGTGCTGGGGATCGGCTCCTGCTGCAGCAAAAACTCAGGCAGGTACCGTGGGGCCATTCCTTCATCCCACCACTCCCAGGCGAGAGGCATGCATGCTCGTGTGTGGGCCCTATGCCCCCCTCAAAGGCTGATATGGGGCTGTAAATCCCTTCTGCTGCTGCGCATCAAGGAGCAGCCCTGTGGGGTGCCTGGTGGCAGACAAGAGTTGAGGGCTCAGTGGATGCCTGGCTATGAGTGGGCAGAGCTGGGGACAGGAAAGGGGGCAGCACTGGAGGCTGGTGCAGGCTGGTGCTGAGTCCCCGGTCCCCAGGGAGGACAAAGAGCCTCTGGCACTGTGTGTTTCCTCCATGGGCTTGGAGCGAGGTGGGCCATGGCCATATGGCTGTGTGTGGCATCTGCTGGGTGGGCATGGGGGACATGGTGAGGGCAGCTCTGCCCGCCCCATCTGTCCAGGTGCCCCAGACCTCTGCTGTCCAGGTAGCAGGGGCCCGTCCAGGGCTTGCTGCCTCCTTCATCTCTACGGCCTAGGGATCCTAGCAGCCTGTGCCCATGCCTGCAGGTGGCTGCCATGGGGTGCTGCTCCTTTGCGCTGCTCTTCGATGACATCGACCCCTACATGTGCCAAGCTGACAGAGACGTCTTCCCCTCCCTGGCACAGGCTCAGGCGTCTGTGGCCAATGAAGTGTACCAGCAGCTGGGCCAACCCTCCATCTTCCTCTTCTGCCCTACAGGTACCAACTGCAGCCATGTGGCCCCAGCCCCCCCACCCCTAGGAGCCCGGTGCTTGGCCAGTCGTGGTACCCCAAAAGACCAGGGTGCCCCTTCGCTGGCTGCACCCAGCACCTGTGTCTGCTGAGAGCTGACTGCCCTGTCAGCCTCCACAGCTTCCCCCAGCCAACTTCTGCTCCTGCAGGAGCCCTGGAGATCTCAGGACTAGCACAGGACCAGGCTGCAGATGGGCTTGTGCTTCAGCAGCCATGCATGCTCTATTCCCTGCACCGTGCATCTCCCTAGCACCTATCCATTGATCCCAGGCAGCCTCTCCTCTCCCCTCCTGGTCTCTCTGCCCCTCAAGGGGTGCACTGTGCTCTCTCCCCAGAGTACTGCAGCTCTCTCTGCTCTCCCAGCCCCAGCAAGTCCTGCTACTTGCTGACCCTCGGCCAGGAGCTGCTCCCGGGGATTGGTGTCATCTGGACAGGTGAGTGGCTGGCCCAGCTCTGTCGGGGTGTGCAGCACAAGGCAGGCAGTAGGTCATGATGTGGGTCTGCTCTCCTTCTGGCTAGGGAGGGTGGAGTGAGGTGACTTGACCTCCATCTCCATGCTTAGTGCCCAGACCTGTACATGTCCCTGTTGTGAGTGTGCATGATGGGCTGTGCTATCTGCTGCTCCATGCATGGTCATGCTGTGGTGCTGCAGGCCCAAAGGTGGTGTCACGGGAGCTCTCGGCCGCACTGCTGGAGGAAGTGGAGGGTGTCCTGCAGCGCTGCCCTGTCATCTGGGACAACTTATATGCCAACGACTATGACTGCAGACGTGTCTTCCTGGGCCCCTACACAGGACGTGCCCCTGGCCTCATGCCTAGGCTCCAGGGACTGCTCCTCAACCCAAACTGTGAGCTCCAGGCCAACTTTATCCCCATACACACATTGGGCAGCTGGTTTCAGAGCGAGCTGAGGAGCTGTGGCCATGCTGATCATGCAGGTATGTGGCTCCAGTGCCCCAGAAAGTCTGTACATGGTGCCCCAGCATTGGCAGTGATCTTGTGCACCCAGGGCAGGGCTTTGGCCATCGTTGCCTGTCTTTGCCATGACCCTGCAGGCTTTCCTGTAGACTAGCCTGGTCGAGGTGTCTTACCTGGCTGGGCACCACCTAACATGCCAGGGGGTGGAATCCATCTTTGGGGGCATTTTCTTGGGGCAGGGAGGGGACCTGCCAGCTCTCAACGTGGCATGGCATAGCTCCATCAAGCAAGGAGCGGAGCTGCCCAGCCTGATCAACACCATTTCCTTAGGGATGGAGACTGCAACTGCCCTGGAGGACAGCCAAGGAATACAAGAAGGGAGCTACAGCCCCCAGGAGGCTTTGGAGCTGGCGCTGCTTGACTGGGTGGCTGAGATAAACCGGCAGGCTTTGGAGCCAGGTAGGTGATGAACTCACACCGTGCAGCATCCCTTATCCCCCTGGAGCACTGGAGTGGCTCCGCTGGGAGCTTGGTGGGGTGAGGGAGCCCCAGGTCCTGCCCATCTGGATGGAGCACTCTGGCTGGTGCTGCACTGGGGCCTGTGTGTGTCATGGTAGGCAGACATGGGTATCCATTGTGCCACACTACCCACTGGGTGCTCCTGCCCTGGCTGCATCCCAGAGGGGATCTCCTTGTCTGGCAGTACGGGAGCTTGGGCCATGCTACAGCTCTGGAAGATGGGATTCAGCCAGGTGCTGTTTGCCTCTGCAAAGCCTGTGGCTTCACCAGCCACAGAGGCTGAAACTCCAGAGCACAGAACAATGCAAAGCCCACAGTTCTGGCAGGTCCCCAGTCCCTGCCAGATCAGAGATAGAGCTTCCTGGCATGGTCATCCCCAAGCCTGTCCTGCCCCATGGGCAGCAGTTTCCATGCAGGTGTCAGAGGGACTACCCCCTTGCTCATTTCTGCCAGGAGGAAGGACCTTGGGACACCCCAGCATCAGCCTCAAGGGAGGAACAAGGCTCCAGCCCAGCCCAGCAGGAGGACAGGAGGTCATGCCCAACCCTCAGCCCCAGAACTCTGTTCCCAGTGGGGCAGACCAACATGGCCCTGAGCCCTGCAGCATGGCACCAGGGGAGGCAAGGAGGAAGGTGACCTCGGAGCCTGAGAAGGGTAGTGGGAGCAGGACCTCTGCCAGTGGTCAAGAAAGCCCCACAGCAAATGGGGACCACCTCACCACAGGGAGCGTAGCGAGCTGTGAGTCCTCCTCTGCTTTGCCCAGCACAGCTGGGACTGCCCAGTCTGCAGGAATTCCGGTGGCTACCAAGACCTTCCACAGCCCAGACCCTCCAATGTGCTACAGTAATGGGGCCAACACCAGCCAGAACCTTACCCTACCCACCAGTGATGCCAGGACAGGGCGTGACAGCCTCCACCAGCCCCCCAGCAGTGCCCAGCCTGAGGCCAGCAGGGCTGACATGCCCCAGATACCCCTAGGGCCTGAGGCTGGTGCCAGCCCTGACCCCCTAGCAGCACTCATGGATGGAGTTGGTGCTGGCCCCCTGGCACCATTAACCCCAGAGGAGGCTGGCTCCAGCCCCAAGGTTGTGCTGACCCTGGAGGAGGCTGGGTCTCGCCCCATGGTACCACTGACCCTAGAGGAGGCTGGATCAGGCCCCATGGTGCCACTCACCTCCAAGGAGGCCAGGACCAGTTCCACAGCACCCACGACCCCAGAGGAAGCCAGGTCCAGCCTCACAGGTCCAGTGACCCCAGAGGAGGCCGGGTCCAGCCCCACAGCTCCAGTGATGCCAGAGGAGGCCAGGTCCAGCCCCACAGCTCCAGTGATGCCAGAGGAGGCCAGGTCCAGCCCCACAGTTCCAATGACCCCAGAGGAGGCCAGGTCCAATCCCACAGCTCCGGTGACCCCAGAGGAGGTCAAGTCCAGCCTGATGGCACTGTTGACTCCGGAGGAGGCCGGGTGCATCCCCACAACACCGCTGACCTCAGAGGAGGCTGAGTCCAACCCTAAGGCACTGATGACCCTTGAGGAAGCCAGGTCCAACTCTGCAGCACTGCTGACTCTGGAGGAGGTGCGGATGCTGGTGGAGCTCTTCTACCTGCCCTACCATCATGGGCCACAGGCACAGCATCTCCTCGAGCACTTTCGGTGGCTCCGAGCAAATAGCTTCAGTGTGGGGGTCCCAGCCTCAGCACCTGATGCCTGTGAGGTAAGGCTGGTCCAGGCACTGCTGCAGGAGACTGGTACCTGTCACAGTTGCACTGATGCCTGGTCCATCTACAGGGCACACAGTGGCGTGGCCAAGCCCAGTCCTTCCAGCTGCTCTGTGCTCAGACATGCCGCCTGCACAGCCGATTCGTCAGCAGCGCTGGACGGGCACTGCTCTATGACCTCCACCCCTACCTCTGGGACATCCGCAACATGTTGCTGGCCGCCAGTGCCAGGTGCCTCTGGCTGGGTAGGTGGCTGATGCCAGCCCTCAGCCAGCCTCTGCGGTCCCCTTAGCATGTATTTGCACCCTGGCCAAATCCAGCCACATTGAAGTGCAGAGTCCTCCACGCACAGTAGCACACCCAGCACATCTGAAGCTTGTTCTGTGGTGATCCACTGTTTCTCTCTCTAAAGAGGTGAAGGTGTCTGGGACCCCCCTCCCAGATGTCTGGAGTCCCTGTGTCCAGCCTGGTGTGCCAGGGTCTCTCCTGGGAGCACACCTCCCCTTTGACAGCTTCCCTGCCCTTGACTCGTGCTCATCACCACCTCCTTTGCAGATGGCCATCTCCTCTGTGACCCTGACCCGAAGGGCACCTGGGGAACCTGCTTTGGCTGTAAGTACCAGTGCTGGCACACCTCTATGGGCTGTGGGCAGTGGGGCCCTGGCTGCTGCCCTCTGTCACCTCCAGCCCTACCAGCAGCACCCAGCAGTCACCATCTGGCTGCCCTTTCCCATGCTCTGCCTGCAGAGCAGAGTAGGAATGGACATGGGAAGCCTGGCACCCTGACACTCTGAGGCAGGATGGGGCACGACTGCTGGGGACAGGGCAGTCATCAGAGCAGATCTTCACCATCTTTCACAGTCTAGATGGAATGCCTAATTCTAGGGCATGGCTCCTCAGCCCTTTTAATTCAAGGACCTCTTAGCCTTTCTGGTAAAAGCAATTCATAGGCCATCGGGAGCAGCAATGCCCTTGGGAGACAGAGGTGATGTTAGACTTTGAATGCCTGTGCATCACTTTAGGAGCTCCCATTCCTCTGGTTTAGGGTTCCTCAGTTAATCTGTGGCCCTTATGACCTCTCACAAACCAGGAAATGTAACCAGATGACAACTTGAGAGTGTCTCCAAGACTGGTGTGAGACAGGGCCATTTCCTTGAACCACTTCTACAGGGAAAAAGCAAACCTGCAGGGAACCTAAGTTTCTGCAGGCACAGGTGCTGGTTTTCTGTGCCAGGCTGCAGCTTCCCAACAGTAGCCAGTCGCTGTATGTACCTGACACCTTTCACGAAGGCAAGATGATACCTTTCCCAGTTTTCCCACTTTAAGCCCTGCTGCCAAGGGTGTGCTGCTACCCCAGTGCATGGGGCTGGATGTCTGAGCCCAGGTGAGGTCCTTTGTCCAGGCTGCACAGCTGTGGGAGTGGGTCCTTGAAGCTGGGACCAGTGTGATCATGATGTTGCTGTACAGTGGAAGCTGATCACCTGGCCCAGCAGGTTTTTGTTCACCTCACGTGTGTCTGTCTCCTGCTGCTTCCAGGGTGCCAGAGTATCACTGCACCAATGCTGCTGAGGGGGGATGCTGAGCCCTGGGCACGTCGTGGGGGTCTTTTTGGAGAGCTGCAGGTAAGAACGTGGACATATCTGTGGGGGCTGAAGGAGCTGTTGGGAAGCCAGGATTCAGCTGCTGCTGACCCTGTCATTGGGTTGCTGCAAACTTGGGAAGGCAGAGCTGCCTTGGGCCTTTGCTGTTTGGCTGCAGCTCCTGGGGTTTAGGGTGCCTCAGAGGGATCCTCCTCCTGCTGCCTCCAGGACAAGATTTGGAGCCAGCACAACCTGCTCCTTGACAGACTGTATCTCTTCCAGGCACTGCTGCCCGTGGGGAACAGCTGTGACCTTTTCTATCACCCACCTCCACTCTTCCCATCCAGCCAGCTGTATCTCCTGCGCCCGCTGCTGCCTCTGGACAAGGTGAGAGCCAGGGCCCAAAGGGGTGGCCCACACCACTCAGGCTGGAGCTTACCTTTGCATGGCCTGTGTTGTACACGTGCTAATGAGATATGTGCTCATCTGCTGCTGCCCCCAAGGCTGAGCTCACAGTGCATGGCGATGCAGGTGGGAAGGGACTTCCAGGGTCCAGCCCCTGCTCAGAGCAAGCCAGCCTGGGGCAGGTCACCCAGGGCTGTGTCCAGCAGCGTGTCAGTTTCCTGGAGAGTGGGTGTTATGGCCAGTGGCCTTGGCAGGTACCATTGCCTTCCTTGCTGCAATGAGCACTCTGGCAGGCAGCAGCAGGAGAGGGAGAGCTGGCTCAGAAGTGAGTGGCAGGCACAGACTTGGGGTCACCAGGTTGCGAGGAGGATCTCCAGAGCACCTGCAGCGCTGGTTTCCAGCAGCGACTTTGAGCAGATGCCACAAAAGATCTAGAGCAGGACAAGTCTGGATGGTGACCTCCTGCAGCATTCATCAGTCTGCAGCTGTGGTTGAGCCTGTTGAGGTTCGTCTCCAAATCAATCCCTTCTTCAAACATTCGTCCTGCTTATACCATGATTCCCTGCTGGAGAGGCTCTGTCAGCCTGCTTGCTGACACACACACACACACACCCCTCCTCCCCACCACCCCCACCACCATGTTTGATATCCCAGCAGTTCCATGGGCTGGAGAAGGAAAATTTGGAAGGGGGTGGACACTCAAAGTGAACTGCTGCCAAATCCAGCAGAGCCCTGGGTTCCCCGCATACCACGCAGCCTGCGGTGAGCACCCTGCCCCCTCACCCTGCCGCCTCTCCCAGCTAAAGGAAATGCTAACATTGCAAATCCAGCCACCAGGGAGATAAGAGCACATCCCTGCTAAACACGGTACCGTACCAGCGATGCACAGCTCTGGCTCTTGTAAATGAAAGGGGAGGAGCTGCAGGCACATGAGAGCAGATTATAACATCGGACTGCGGCTGCCAGCAATTCCCATGGCAAGAGCGTATTTTCAACTGCCCCTTGTCAGATTTCATCTGATCAGGCTGAACCTGAACAAGCTGAACCCCCGTGTCCAGTGAAACTTGAAGAGGAAAAAAAGTCCAGCTAAGCCCTTCAGCCCATTCTGGGAGCGGCACCCAGCATGGTGCTGGCCTGCCCTCGCCGTTCAGTGACCGGGGCAGCCTTTCCTTGGAGAAACAATGATTTCATCAGCATGTTCTTGTCGCTGATCCCATGAGCAGCAGCGAACTCAAATCTGACCAAGATGGGGAAATTTTGAGATGTCCCACTTTGCACATGCTCTGTGGAGACTTGAGTTCCAGTATTCCTTCTGCTGCTGTTCTGGCTCCTCTGAGCATGCTCCGTCCTGGAGCTTAGCAGCGTTTCCTCAGCGGCTGCTGCTCTGGGATGCCTGACTGGAATGGCAATCTCTCATTTTGAAGTGTTGCTGTGCTGTGGCAACGAGCCTCAGAGGCCAGCAGAAGGTGGGGCACGGTGCATCACTTTGTGCAGAGGCCAGTGGCAGCTGAAGCACACACCTTCATACCTTCCCCAGGCCAGGATGCGCTGGAGGTCACAGCCCCAGTTGAAATCCCTCTTTATGGTCAATCAATTGGGGCAGCTGCTGGTACACAGTGGTCTGTCAGGGCCAGTGGTGGGGGTGGCAGGATACCAAGAGGCAGCAGCAGGGCAGAGCCAGGGCTGAGGTGGGTCTGGGTCTTCCAGGGAGAGCTTTACCGAATGTGCCGGGAGAGTTTGGACTGTGACCCTAAAGTTGCAAAGATCCTTGAGGCCCACCCTGATCTGCTCGGTGACAGGTAAGACATGGTCCCTCAGAGGCTCCCTCTTGCCAGGTGCATGTTGAGCCCAGCCACATGCATGGCAATGCAGGTCTGTGGTGTGAGGCAGTGGCCTCTCCTCACATCCCCACCAGGACCAGCTCTGCCTGCACCACAGCTGGTGGTGGGCAAGGAAGCTGAGGGCTTCAGCTGGGGGAGGTCTCAAAGGGATGGTCCGGTGGGTACTGGGGGGGTGCTGTCCCACCAGGGCAGAAAGGAGGAGGCTGGCTGGTCTGAGCATTCCCCAGGGCAGGCTGGGCTCTGGGTGATGGCTCAGCGCTGGTCCTGCTCTGGCTGGCAGGCTGCTGGGCAGCTTCCTGAGCCTGAGCCCCGAGTACACATTTGTGCTGGAGGATGAAGGTGGTCCCTGCGGCTATGCAGCCGGAGCGCTCTGTGCTGAAGGCTTCCTGCAACAGCGAGACAGCAGCTGGCTGCCAGCCATACGGCACAAGTACCCCCGAGACCTGGGCATAGGTGCCCCAGCTCCGGGACAGGTGAGAGGACACCTGGAGCAGAGGGGAAGTGGGTACAGGGTGGGGTGGAGGGGGTTCCTTCACTTGTGCTTGTCACCTGCAGGATGCCCTGGAGGAAGCACTACTCTTCTTCCACACAGAGCCACCGGCTGTGCCCCTGCCTGTGCTGCGGCGCTTCCCCTCCCTGGTGCAGCTGGGCACGGCCCCCCGAGTGCTGGACGTGGGTGCCAGCCGCAGCCTGGCCATCTGCCTGCTGAGCGCGCTCAGGGCCAACGGTGAGCATGACCTCCCCGTGTCTGGGGAGGGCTGAGGCCCCCTTGATCCAGCACAACCCCATCCCGACTGCTCCCTTGCCTGCCCCAGGGTTGGGGGCCGGCCTCACCTCTGAGCATGGGGCTGGGGGAGTCCTCACTGGGGATCCCCATCTCCTCTCTGATGCAGTCTGGCCCCAGCTGCCATGTACTGCGCCCTCCCTTTGCACCAGGGGACACACGCACTTGTGTCCCAATGGTGCAGGCGGCCAGTGCCAAAGGGCAGTGGTGAGGCTGAGCCCCTTTTGGTGGGGGTCTCAGCTGCAGAGCTGGGTTTCTGGTGGCAGGGGCCTGATGTCTCACCTCCCTTCCAGGGTCGCGGGGAGTGTTTTGCCAGGTCAGTGCCACTGACCGGCAGCAGCTGAGCTTCTACAGCAAGCTGGGCTTCGTTGCTCTGCCGGTTGCCTGGGGCCACTCCCCTGACGCTCGGCTCCTGGGACGTCTCCTCTGAGTGCACTGCTTTGGATGTGGGCATGGGGAGCCAGTGCCGCAGGACAGGCTGACTCCCCATCCTGCACAGCACCAGCCTGAGGGAGCGGGGGCAGAGGGGCACCTTGAGCAGGGCAGGTACACGTGGTGGGGGCCATGACTTTGGGGTGAGCAGAACGTCACTGCAATATGTGTGGGGCGCTGGGCTGTGAGGGTCCTCGGGTGACAGAGGTATTTCTGACATCTCAGGAGATTTGGGCATCGAGGCCCCTCCACTCCTCCCCCCGCTGTTGCTGTGTGTTGAGCACACTCCACTTTTGCTGGGGCGCCAGCAACACCCCAAGGCTGTCTGCAGACCACCAGGCCTTGTGACACCCCCACAGGCAGTATTTGTGGTGATGGTCTCAGAGCACAGCACAGTGCATTAGCGCTAAGGAAGTGTCCCAGTCCCACAGACTGGGCTGTCCAGCTCTCTCTGTGGTCCTAGGTTGGGCAGACGGTGCCGGGGCTGGCTCCTGGCACCCAGGACCTTCTTGCCTGCATGGACCAATCTGGTATGGGACACAGTAAGGCAGCCTCTATCGCTGCTACCCAGGGGCTGAGGGAAGTGCTGTCCTTGGCAATAAAGCATTTGCTGGGCTCTCTCCATGTTTTATCTCTTGGGGAAACTGTTGGGGCCTCTCACACCCTCATGCCCACCATGTCAGTCATCTGTCTGCCTCACACCGGCTCTTATTATAGCTGGTCAAATGAAGCAGCTCTCTACACATCTGCCTCTCCAGCTTTTCACCAGCCTCGGCCTGCCCCTGCACTGCCCTCCAGGAAGGAGCTTCAGGAGCTGGCAGCATTTGCTCATGGCAGGGCTCCCATGGAATGGAGCTCTCCAGTGGGATGGGTCATCCCGGGCCTGGGCCTTCCCTGTGGTCATGGCTGCTTTGTGGGTCTGGGCACTGCTGCACATCCAGGACAGCAGGAGGACCAAGGTGGGGGCGGGGGCCATCTCTACAGCCATGCTGCTGCAGCCTCTGGAAAATTCCTGGGAGAGACGGATGGAAGGAGCAAACCATCACTGAAGGTTTCTCTTCCTTGACCTCCAGAGCTGGCTGACCCCTGGCCCCAGGGGTGAGGAGGAGGTTGGAGCAGGGGTGGTCAAGAGACCAGGAGCAGGGGGGACTTGGGCAGCTCTGCCCTTCCCTTGCCCGAAGTCTGGCTTGCCCTGCCCAGAGAGCCACTCCGGAGGGTGGCAGCACTCATGTCCCTGTACCCGAGGCTGTCGTGGGTGACCCAAACTGGACGGGGAGCTTGGTGCTGCCGGGCTGGTGGGACCCAATGCCCACGGCCACACGGGTGGGAGCAAGGCTCTGGGGACCCTCCAGCGGCGAGCAGGGAGGGCCGGGCTGTTCGGAGGAAGGGCTGGAGCTGCTCACCCCCGGCAGCGGCAGGGCAGCCCCAGAATCTCCGACCCGGGGGGTCCGGTGCCGGCGCCGAAGCGGCGCCCAGTCGGGGCGGGGGCCCTGGGGGNGGCGGGGTTGCCGGTCCCGCCGTGGCAGCGTGGGGCTGGGGGTGCCTCGGGACGGGGGACGGGGGGTCTGCGTGTCTCATGTGCGGAGGTTGCGCAGCCACCGGCGGTGGGGTAGGGATGGGCCGTGTGAGTGTTGGGGGGTGCCGGTTTCATCAACCCAAAACTCCCTGGTTGTTGGAGTGCGTCTGGGCCGTGTCTGCGGGGTGCGGGCTTCGGCTTTCCGTGGTTGTCGGGAGGGTGGCCGGCGTTTGCTGGAGGAAGCTGGTTTTGTGCGCTCTGCCAGCGGTGGGGAGCTGTGTTAGCCGTGTCGCCTTGTCCCTGCATGGGAGAGGGTGTGAGCAGAGTGTTTCCCGCCTGCTGGATGGGAAGGGGTGGCCAGCAGACCCACCAGGTCTGTGGAGTGCCGCATTGGGGCTGTGCAGCCACAGCGGATACCCGAGCGGGCTTCAGGAGTCTTGTTTGCTGAGCTGTGGTTTACAAAGGCCGGTGAAGTCTCAGGATTTCCATGAAGATAGAATTTGCTGTGGCCCTTGGAATAGAGGATGGATAAAGAGATGTGAGGCGTGAGCGTGCGGGCTGGGGGTGCATTCCTTTTTCACTGCTGGCCCTGCATCTTCCCAGCTGCTCTCCAGAGGAGCAGGCAGGCAGCAGAGCAGGTCACCTATAGCTCCCAGTAGCTCCAAGAAGCCTGCTTCTCGGCTATGGGGTGCCTGGGCCCCACAGACCTTGCCACCTACCCCTCAGCCTGTCTGGGCTCTTGAGACTGGCTGATGGCTACAGCATCTGCACATTCCTCTGGGGTCTTTCCTGGTTCCTCCCAGGGCTGCCCCTCCAGAGCCCAGGGTATCCCAGAGTGGAACACACAGCCCCTGGCAGAGCTGTGGGCCCTGCTGTGCTGAGGAAAGCGGGTGGTGGTAGGAACTGCAAAGAGCTATACTGTGACCTGCCCTGGCTTAGAGGGTGACAGCAGGACAGGGGGATATCAAGTAGCCCAATGGGGCTGGACCCAGGGTCAGGAGGGGAAGGGAAGCACAGTCCTGGTGTGTGCTCAGTGCTCTGCCCCAGCTGATGGCCTGGGAGCTGGGGTGTGCTATCCACAGCAGTGTCCCTGGCACTGCCTGGGATGGGGGCACACAGTGGGATAGCATGAACAGTGAGGGGCAGTGAGCTCCCAGCCAGTGGGAGATGGGTAGTGTTGGGAGGTGTCTCCAAGCCTGCCAAGGTGGCCAGGCTCCTGTGATGGCCCTGGGCTGCTCCCAGGTGTTTCTGGGACCAGGTCAGTTGTGGAGCCCTGTTGCCCTTGGCTGTGCTCACCTCAGAGCTCCGATGCTATGGGGTCCCAGCAGGCAGGGAGCTAAGTGGGGGTGTCGGGGCTCCCCCAGTTCATGCACACACGCTCCTGGCACCCCAGGGCTGCCAGGAAGCAGGAATAGTGGACCAGGCCCCCCCAGGCATCCAGAGTTGCGCAAGGGCCAGCACTGGGCTATGTGTGCTGGGACCCTGGGGAGAAGGGGAGGGGTGGATCCAAGCATCTGAAGCCATGGGACCCACCAGACCTTCTCCTGCTCTAAGTGCTGGGGACGCGACCCCATGCTCTCAGGGATGTCCTGTTGTGGGCCTCGGCGGAGTATGACTGTGTCATCCCTTAACCAGGACAGCTTCCCAAGGAAGGATAAACAGAGGGAGCTTCTTCCTCCTTGTGCTGGCGAGTTTCCCAGGTCTTTGGTCACTTGTGCTGCTCTTCTCTGAGTCCTTCCAGTTGTCAGTGCCTGGGTTGCTCCACGTCCCTGTGTGTGTGTCGAAGGCCTCTGCTAAGAGAGCATGTTGCTGTGGCACTCACCATGGCCCCGCTGCTGTAGCCTGGGGTGTCTTCCCCGTACCACAGGGATGCCTTTGTGCTTGGCTGCCCTAACACATACTGATCAAACACACTGTCTTGCCAGGGGCTCCGTTTAATCCAGAGCTGCCCCTTCTTGAGGTCTGTTTGCCCTTCATGGGGGTTTTGCTGGGACAGATCGATTCCCTCTGGGTGCTTAGTGAGTGCTGAACGGCACATCAGGGTTGAAGAGTCCTTGGGAGCCAGCATTCCCCCTGGGCTCTGGGCACCCCTCATCAGCACCACTCAGCCCCTCCAGCATAGCTGATCCCCTTCAGGAGGTGCAGCCCCTGTGCAAGACACAGTCAGGGGAGCTGAGCGATGGTAGGTGTAAGCCCAGGGTGGCACAGGAGCCACCGTCGTCCATTGGGACAGGCAGAGCCGATGGGGCTGGCATGGGAGCAGGTGAAAAAGTGCTATGGCTCCTGCTGCCGCACAGGGCTGTCCTTGGCACTGCAGGATCCCTGTGCCCATGCCAGCCTCAGCAGTGTGGAGCTGAGGCCCAGGGGAGTGCGGGGAGCCCCACGGTTTCAGCCCTGCAGGTCTCTTGGACACAAGGCTGCCAGCACCAGCTGTGCCACGGGCCAGGATGTGGCTCTAGGCCCTGTGCACGCCCGGCCGGGACATTCCTGAGGTTTCCTGGGCAGTGGGGAGGCCCCGGGCTGCTCTCTGGCTCCCACGCCCAGCATTCGCTCAGGGCCAGCCCGTCCTCCTGAGCCCTTTCCACTGGCAGCATGAGGGCTGCTGTGTGTCTGAGCCTGCTGGTATGCCGGGGTGGGCATGTTTGGCATGGCACAGCACAGGCCAGCCACCAGCTCTGGCAGGAGCCCCAGTCCAAGAGGAGACTGTCCTTGGCTGGAGCAGGCAGCTGGCAGCAGAACGGCCAGGGCGCTAGGGCAGATGAGGCTGGGCAGGACTGTGCCCGGCTCCTGCTAAAACGTACGGCGGCAGCAGCCAGGGGATACACCTGGACACCTTGTCTCTGTCCCAGGCGATTCCCAGGCCCCTGCCTCTCTGCAGGTGCTGGCTGGCCATGCCCAGGCTGTCTGCACCTCTGCCTTTCCCCCTCTCCAGGGGATGTGTGCGGTTCCTGTAGGATCCTGGTCCTCTGAAAGCACCAGTGCTCATGTCCTCCTGCTGTGCTGCTGGTGGCACCAGCTGTCCTGTGTGCTAACAGGGTGGGAGCCATCACCCTTGTGGGATCTTTGCTTTCAGTTGGAATAGCCCATGGAGGCTGGGCAAAGCAGTACCCCTTCCCCTGGCCAGAGATGGGAAGGAGATGAGAAATCCCCTATGGAACTCTTGTGCTGGTTGATCATCCCATCCAGGGTAGAGGGACACCTTCCCAGCTTGTCTGTCCCAGCCAAAGAGCCTCAGCCCCGGCATGGATCTTGTGCTCTCCTGCCATGCCAGGACTGTGGTCCCTTACTGCTGTGTCCGTGCTGGAGGGAAGGTCCCCCAGGCTGAAACCTGGAGATGGTGCTCAGGGATCAGCCCTATCTGCCAGCCCGCAAAGCTGTGCCACAGCTCCCTGGGGTGGCCCGGCCAGGGCTGGGGGTGGGCTCCCCTGGAGCAAAGCCTGCCAGGAGAGCAGGGAAATCGGGCAGCGTCACACGGTTGGAGAAAAGCAAACGCACTGCTTGGGTTTCAGACCGTGGAAAAAGTGATCCGGACAATGAGAGCCCTGTTAGCCTGACCTCCCTGGCACATGGACTCGGAGCTCGTTCAGAGAAGGAGATAGTACAGAAATGGGGAAACAGCCCGTGCCGTGCCCCGGGGACCTGACACTGCCAGCCCCACAGCTATCCTTGGTTATCCTGGGTGTTGGCCTCTGCAGACCTCAGCAGGGCATTTCACTGGGCAATTGCGAGATGAGTGGCAGGAGCTGAGGCCAGGCTGAGCTGCAAGGTTAGAGGAAGTGCCAAGGTGGGGACAAGGGACGCTGGAGCCTGAGCGGAAGAAAGCCATGACCAGGGAAAAGAGTGCCAAGGGTGTCAGCGAGCTGGGGTTAATGCAGAAATGGATGGCAGAAGCTTGATCAGGTTCAGAGGCAACTGAAGGACTGAGAGGAAGAGAAATCCACAGTGGGCTTTTAGATGCAGAGGCTGAGGTAGCTGAGCTGGGGGTGCCAGAGTGGGGCTGCAGGTTGACATCCCTGCCCCGTCCCAGGGCACCTCCTGCTGCTGCTGTAGGTGTACGAACCATACGGTTCTTGCACCAACCCCCATGGTGTCAGGATGGGGAGGCCCTTCCAGCATCAGCTTTTCTGGCTGTGCCCCATGCCCAGCCAGACATGGGGCCAGGCATTTGTCTGGCAGGGCTGTGAGACTGCAGGTACATGTGGGACCGCCCCACATCGCTGCAGGGCTGGGTCTCATCCATGATTTTGGTTCTCCTGCTGAATCTGAGCATACCAGATCCTGGAGGTCACACTGCTGGGGCTCTCTGGGGACTGGGGCTCTGTGAGGACTTGGTGCTTTGCCATACAAAGCCCAAGCACTTTCTCAGATGCCACGTTCTGGCCTCTGGTGGCCCAACATGCTTTGTTCCTAAATGCACAAGTTTAACTTTTCCATGTAGTGGAGGATATAGGCTGCATGATGCCATTTTACCAGGTCTGTCCCCATCACAGTTCTGCAGTTCTGCACACTCCCACCCATTTCTGTCTTTGCAGACTGTACAGGGAGAGGTCTTTTTTCCTCCTCCAGACATGGTTTTGCTTTGAAAAACATGTGATCCTCACCAGAAAGCCCCCTGAATGGTGACTTCCAGTTGTAACCACATTTTAGTTCCAGCAGGTGACCAGTTTTAATCCACTTAGGAGAAGGTGCAGTGATTTTGTTGAGTGCTAATTATTCATTAAAAGGTGGTGCAAGATGAGTTGAATGCCTTCCAGTCTCAGCGTGTTATATCAGCACAGTTACTCCAATTAACCAAACCTGTGATCTCATAAAAGGTCGTACCGGCTTTCTGACATGGGCTGTTTCTGCGGAACTGGGGAGATTGGCATTAATTGTGCTGCTGTCCGTTAGCGCTGGGTTGACCCCGTTGCAAAACATCCTGGAGCCTGCCTGCAGTCCACAGCAGCAGAGATCATCTTGCTCATTCAAGTGCGAGTGCTGGTGAGGCTTTTAGTCACTCTGTGCTCCCAGCTTTCCCAGTCTCCCAAGGTGTGTTACAGTTAGCACAGAATGTGTGGGTTGTGCGGAGCGGTATAGCTCTGAGGGTTTACAACACTTCGTTTGAACAGGGGGGATGGCCCCTCAGTCACCAATGGGCAGAATAAGGAGTGTTTTATTCCTGCTGGGAGATGATAAGTCCATCCCTACACTGCTTTCCAGAGAGAGCAGAGATGTGGATGGGGCATTCCTGCCCTGCCTGCCCCTTGCAAGCCCAGAGACTGCCCTTCCTGAGCCGCTGGCAGGGCTGGGTGGCCTTTTGCACCTGCCCTCCTCTTTCTCCTGCCGTAACAGGCTGATTAAATGGTTCAGCAAAGTGTTTCCCTGCTGCCTGCCCACAAATATGCTTCCTGCTGGGCTTTGTTTTGTTCTCGCAGTGCCAAAGCAGGCAGCTGAGGTGTGGAGAGCCCAGAGCCAGCTCCTACCAGCCCCAGAGCTCGTGGGCTGCCCTGAGCCGGGGTGCATTCCTGCCTGCTGCTGTGTCTGCATCAGCACTGTGGTGTCCCCCATTCCACAGGCTGTGGCAGAGGTGAGAGCTGGTCCTGGCACTGATGTGATTGCCCCGAGGGGCAATGTACTTCCCATCATGATGTCTTGCACTGGCTTGGAATGGTGTTGATCCTTGTACCTCTCACCCTGAGCATCCCTGTGGACACCAGGGACTCATCCCAAGGGACTCGCTGCTCCTGGTGGCACCTCCATTGTGGCACATGCCTGAAGGGGCAGGCAGGCAGCAGGGCTGGGCAACATCTTCAGGGGCTTTTGTTGCTGCAGTGGGCATGGAAAAGGGTCTGTCTCTGGGCACTGTCCTGTTTCATCCTTGCTTTGTGTCCAGGAGGCATTCCCAGAAGCTGGAGGGGTGACTTGTCTTCCATCATCTGGAAAAGTGACTGGAGCAGGAAGAGGGCCAACTCCTGCTAGCAGAGTCTCTTTGGAAACCCTGAACACTGGCAGGATGGTGGGTCGATTGTGCTAGCCTCCAGCCCTGTGTTTGTGGCCAGGCTGGTGGTAAGGCCCTGCAGAGGCTCTGCTGGCCTAGGGGGAACTCCACGTCCTCTTTGCTCTGTGAGGACCACCTTCCCAAAGCCCTGCAAGGACCTTGCTGTCACCCCACAGGTGCTGTGGGGCCAGGAGCAAAGGGGCAACACATGGACAGGCTTTAGTCCAGTGGCTCCTACAATGCGGCACCTAAAGAGCCGAAGGGGTCTCCAAGGATACCCTGATACACCCCTGCAATCCCACCAAAATGGCATGTAGGCAGTGAGCCATGAGAGAGCAGGGATGGAGGCTTGCAGTGCAGTGTGCTGGCTAAGGAGGCATGCTGGCACCATGGGAAGGGTCTGTGAGAAGGGTCCCCGTGGCACAGCCCCACTCTGGGAGCATGTGCAGGGTTTGCATTTGTTTTCCTTCATCTGTAACCCTGTAGCTTAAACATTGGAGTCTTAAATCAGCCCTACTTGTGGGTGAGCCAGACCTTCTTCTCTTTAACACTAATGACAAAGACAGTCTGCATGAGTGTGGATCTGCTCTCAGGGTGGGGGATGTAGGGCACAGAGACATATTTCTGGTGGGCCTGTCCCAGAAGATTCACAGGTTTGGGGGTGTGCTTTCCCACCTGTGGAAGGACTAGCTGGAAGGGTGACGTGAGGCTGTGGTGGCAGGAGGCAGGTGGGTCACCATGCTGGTGGTGCTGGGTGAGCACCAGAGCTTTGCCATCAGAAGCACAGCAAGCTCAGCCCGGAGTAGGGCTCACACTGTCATGCAGAAATGCTGCTCTTGGGCTGCTGTGGCACCCATGGGGTTAAAGTGGTCCCTGTCGGGATGAATGGGAATAGAGCATGGAAAGGCAGTTCACAGAGAAATGTTTTCACCATTGTTTGCCAATGAGGCTGGTGTAGAAATACCACATCTCCCTCAGGTATTTGGGGAGCCACAGATGTTATTGGAGGGCTGGAGAAATGCTGCACAGAGAGGAATGTGAAAGGCTCCAGCCGCCTTGCTCCTCACAGTGGGCAGGAGCGTGGGCTGGCAGCCCCTCACCACCAGTGGCCATGGCACTGCTCGTGGTGAATCAAGCTCCTGGCTTGTCCAGCTGGGCTTTCCCTGGGCCCTGGGTCCATTCCAGCTCCTTCTGCTCTGGCAGCTGATTAGGGGCATTCCATCTGTCTCTCCTGGGGGTGGACACACACCCCTTTGCTTGTCTGCCCTTTGGCGCAGGAGATGTGAGCTGGTGCTGTGGTGGTACCAATTGTTGGCAGAGGGCTGTGAGGTGCTGGGGAGGTGCTGGGCAGAGCCCTGGCCGACAGCAGCCCTCAGGGGGCTTCTCATGGGGAACACTGGGTGGGCAGCAAGAGCCAACTGGTGCCATCGGGGACTGAGACACATGGGCGTGCTGGTGACAAGCAGAGTTGCTCATGAGCAGGGCGTTTAACCAGCTGGTGTTTCGGCATGGCTTCTCTGTCCTGCGAACCCTGACCCTTTCTGCCCTCACAGAGCCAAGCTGCCATGGGAAGCTGCGGCACGTGGGCAGGGCAGGAGCTGCTGGTGCTGCTGAGCAGCGTGTGGCTGTGGGTGGGCAGTGCCCAGCCCACCCCCCCAGGCCCCACGAACACCACCGGAGCCCAGCTGAAGTTCCGCCTGGCTGGCTACCCGCGCAAGCACAACGAGGGCCGCGTGGAGGTCTTCTACAACGACGAGTGGGGCACCATCTGTGACGATGACTTCACGCTGGCCAATGCACAAGTCCTGTGCCGCCACCTCGGCTTTGTGGCTGCCACCGGCTGGGCCCACAGCGCCAAGTACGGCAAAGGCGTCGGTAAGAGAAGGGCGGTGGGCACAGCCCCCACATACAGCCTGGCTGTGGCTGCACATCAGCCCCATGCTGTGGGGTGGTCTCCATGGCCCTGGTGGCGGGGCAGGGGGACAGGCAGGTCTTGGGTTTGCTGAATGCTCATGTGTGTGCGTGCGCGTGTGTGTGTGCATGCAAAGCAGTCTGGGACACTCTGTGTGTTTGTGTGTGAGCAGCTGTGCGTGTATCCAGTGTGGCTGCAGGCAGGCACTGCAGCAGCGGGGCTGTGCGTGCCCCTGGGGGCTCTAAGGGGCCGTAGGTCTGGGCTGGTGTGGGCGTATGGTGCAAGGGTGTAAGCAGGTTGTGCTGTAGGTGAGATGTTGTGCTCAACCCTGGGAGGCACTGGGGTGTTATGCCTGGCAGAGCAGCCCCTTGGGGAGGTGGAAACTCCCGGACTGCAGATCCTCCCACTCAAGGCTTTACTCTTGGCATTTCACCGGCCTCATTTGTGCCAAGAGAGAGCTGCCCCCAGCCCAGCATCTGCACTCCTGCTGTACACCTGGCATGGTCCCTGGCCATGCTCCATGGCCACCTTCCCTGCTTCCAGGGTGTGATGAAGCCCCCACAGCAGGGGGATTGGAGCTTGATGATCCTTAAGGTCCCTTCCAACTCTAACCATTCTATGATTCTATGTGCTGGGCGCCGCCTCACCCCTGGCCCTGGTGTCTGGCAGGGAGGATCTGGCTGGACAATGTGAATTGTGCTGGAGGGGAGAAGAGCATTACGGACTGCAAACACCGGGGCTGGGGCAACAGCGACTGCAGCCATGAGGAAGATGCGGGTGTCATCTGCAAGGACGAGCGCATCCCAGGCTTCAAGGACTCCAATGTCATCGAGGTGAGGAAACTGCTGGCCAGAGTGGGCAGCCTGCAGAGCCAGCTGCCAGGAGCCCTGCTGTGGGGCAGCCCTGCCGTGGGACAGCCCAGCATAGCCTCAGTCTGCCCTGAGTAGTCAGGAGGCAGCCTTACCACCACACACTGGCAGGGTCCCCATATGCAGGACCAGAGGACTCTGTCAATGCCTTCTCTCAGCCCTAGCACACGGGCTGTCCCTGTCTTCCCATGGGAAGGGGAGCATGCTACCCTGCTGCCTTGACTCCTGGGACCCACAGAGCCCCTGAGGTGCATGAACACCTATTTCCCTGGGATGCACCTAGCCCAGCCGTGCTCTAGGGCCATAGGGAGCTGTCAGCACTGCCGTGGGCCACCCTGCAGCAGGCACATCCCCTGCCCTGCATGAGACCCTGGCACTGCCACGACCTCCTCTGAGCATCCAAAGCTGCCACTTCTCCCCGCAGCTCTCTGGACCAGCTTCACATCCCTGCAGCTTGTTTTCTTCTTTCTCCTGCCTGCTGGAGACCCTCATTCCCAGACCTGCTCCTCCATGCTGCACTCTGGCATGCTTGGTCTCTCCCTCTCACTTTCTGTCCTCCAGGCTCTCTGTTTCTCAGACCAGCTTTCATGGCTGCCCTTGTCTTCCTGGCTGGGACTCTAGTTGCCCCCAGCCATGGCACCTGTGCAGGGTGAGGCTCTGTTCAGAATGTGGCTTGGTTGTCGGGCCATGGCACAGCTCTGGGCATGGGATGGCAGGTCTCCTGTGGGACAAGGTGGGCTGGGGCTGGGGCTGTGCCCTGCGGGCTGTTCCCAGTGTCCTGGTATCCACTGCTGATGTGCTGTTCTGGGTGGGTGTCTGGGCTTGGAGTGGTCTGGTCACCTTCCCTCGGGGTGCATGGTCCCAAGGTGATGGGGTGGCAGCACAGGCCCTTCTGGCTGTGCTCCCAGGAGACGCACATAGGTGGGGCAGGAGATATGGGGCACTGGCTGCACAGGATGTGAATAGGTCCTTGACCCCCCAGGGCTGTTGGATGTGGCCTGCAGGGTTGCAGGACCGGGCTGTCCCTGTTCCCTGCTTGGAACTTGGGGTTCCATCTCCTGCAGCTGCCTGCATCCTCGGGACATCCCTGGGAAGGGGCTGGCAGGGAGCCGGGGCATGGGGGTGCCATGGAAGGCTGTGCTGACCTGTGCCCTGCAGACGGAGCAGAGCCATGTGGAAGAGGTCCGCCTGCGGTCCGTGGTGTCTGGGTCCCGGAGGCAGCTGCCGGTGACGGAGGGCATCGTGGAGGTGCGCTACAAGGATGGTTGGGCACAGATCTGTGACGAGGGCTGGAACAGCCAGAACAGCCGTGTCGTCTGTGGCATGATGGGCTTCCCTGCTGAGAAGAAGGTGAACAGGAACTTCTACAGGTGAGTGAGGCCAGCAGGGAGCCCGTGGGACTAGGGTGTTGAAGCAGAGCTGGGAGCATGGGGCTGGGACGGAGCTGGGGACAGTGCTGGGGGCACGGGGCAGTGCTGGGGGAGCTGTTGAGCATGGTGGCTCCCAGCATCACTCCCATTCCTGTTGCTCTCCAGTGCTAGTCGCAGCTGGCCGTATGGCCACTCACTAAGCAAGCCACGGGGGCAGTGGTGCATCGGGGGAGCCATGGCTGTCCACCTGCCCCATGCACTACTGCAGAGGCTGCTCCAAGAGGGCAGCTTTTGCTCCCAGACAAGAGTGCACCTCCATATTTCCCTCCAGCACAGAGGGAGGTTTTCAGCTGAACTGGCCAGGGATGCTCCAGCAGCACCATGGCTGGAGCAAGGGATCCAGGGGTGTGAGCACAAGCATGGTACCCATGGCATGAGGCCTAGTGTGGTGCCCAGTACTACATCCACCTCTGACTGGGGAGCTGTGGTGTTACTCCTGCAGGCGGTTGAAGCGCGCAGCCAGGATGAAGGGCCGGAGCCCAAAGCCAGGCAGAAGGTAAGGGGCTGGGGAGCCCCATCTGCTGAGCCCTTGGCAGAGATAGGCTGGCTGGTCCTGCCAGTCTCTGCCATTGGAATGGATCCTAGCATAAGTGGATCCAGATGGAGCAGATGAAGAGCCCAGGCTGTGCAGGACAGGCAGGACAAACCCCACCCTGGTGGGACCTGCCTGTGCACATGAGGGTCCCCCATCCCCCACAAGAGACAATCTCCCAGGCTGGCCATGCCCCAGACAGAACAGCTGCCATCCCATGCACCAGGCAGGAGTCCTGGCACAGGGGTCAGGGTCCGCAGCACAGACCCTGTCCACAGCACTGTGGGCAGGATTCCCTAGCAGACACAGAGAGGACTGTGATGTCCTGTGCTGTAGCCCCATGGGCACCTGAAGGCCTCAGAGTGGAGCTGTCTCTCCTGGTGGATGGGGAGGAAGGGCTGTGGAAATGGGCTGCTTTCATCAGAAAGCAGCAGTGGGGAAGCTGGAAAGGCTGCACACCCCTCCATTCCCTGCAAGGTGGGCTGGCGCAGGCATGAGAGCACTCACTCAGCGCTAACAGTGACCAGGGTGACCACCAACAGTGACCAGCATGGCAGTGCTGGGCACCAGTGTGATGGGCACAGTGTGGCAGGTCTTGTCAGCAGTGCTGCATCTGCACAGGATCTCTTGCAGCCTCTGCGCACTCGCTCTTTCTGCCTTCCTGCCAGTCCCAGGGATAGTCTGGCTGCCTTTTCCCTCTATCCCTCAACCCTGCTGCCAGATTTGGTGGTGGGTGCAACGAGCCAGAGCCCATCCTCTCTGGGTTATGGCATGGCACCTCTTACCCGAGTCCATTGCTGCACAGAGACCAGCCTTGCCCTGGTCCCATCACCTTCCCTGGTGCCCAAGGTGCCCCCACACTCTGGAAACATCCTGAGCTCTTCATTGTGACACTTCCCAGTTTTGTGTCCCCTACAGGCATCCTCACCAGTTCCTGCAGTCAAGCCTGCAGGGGTGATAGAAATCCAGATGGGGTCAGCCTGTGGGGGTCTCCTCAAACCTGCACCCACAGGTCCCACTCACTTCAATGTGCTGTACTTGTCTGGTTTGGTGCTGGCTGCCCCTTTTCCAATGAGCAGGTATTTCTGCTGCAGCACTGGGTGAAATGCTTTGTGAAGTCCACAAATCTGCCATGTGTTCCCTTCCCTCTGACTGAAGCAGGAGCTGTCTCCTGAAAGCCACATGCTGCTTTGGTGGGGCTCATCAATTTAGGACTTCGTGGCTGCAGTCATGGGCGGAGTCACAGGCTAATCCAGGCTGGAAGGGACCTCAGGGAGTCCTGGTCCAGCCTCCAGTGTGGAACAGGACCAGCTGTGGGTCAGCCCAGGACTTCATCTAGTTGGCTATTGAAAACCTCCAAGGATGGAGATCCCACAGCTTTGTGACCTCTGCTCCAATGTTTTCCTTACACCAATTCTGAACCTCACATTGTCAGTTATGTTTGTTTTCTCTCCTGCTCTTCCCTTCCATGACTGGAAGAACTGGGCTCTGGCTCCCTGACAGGTCCCTTGCTGGTCCAGGTCCAGCTGTCTCAGCCCACAGCTGGAGCAGCCTTGTGCCCCCATCTCTCCTCCAGCCCTGATTGCCTTGGTGGCCCTCCCCAGAGCGCGCATTGCTTAGCTGATGTCTTTCCTGTACTGGGGACCCAGAACTGGGTGGAGGATCAAGAGGTCCTTTCATGAGTGCAAAGGAGCACTGGTGTCCTTCATCTGGACATTTGAATCTCAGTTCCTGGCAGCCCTGTGGTGTATCCTGGGGCTCACTGGGCTGTGTGGGATGGTGCAAACCTGCCAGTGGAGTCTGTTGCCAGGCTTGGTTTTGTCTTGTCCCTGGAGGGGTGGCAGTCCCCTGCCCTGTTTTGAGGCACTCTGCTCTTCACTTCTTGGGGTCCCTGGGGTTTTGGGCCAAAACTCTGCTTGGTATCTTCCTCCCTGAGTGAAGCTGAGCATTTGAGCCTGTTGGGACCATACCTACATCATGTGTGCCAGCCCCAGGCAGCCTTGTCTTCGCTGCAGTGCTGAGCATCTGCCCAGGGAGCTCCCCGGGCTGTCAGAGGGTCCTTGCAAGCCTGCAGCAAGTGTCACCATACCCTGTGACACTGGGGACAGAACTCGCCTCCTGCACTGCTTGCTTGGTGCTGTGCTTGCTGGGCCTCCTGCTCCCCTTGGAGCATGGCACAGGGACGTTGTCTGGTGTCCGGACGAGGACATGGGCACACCTTGCTTGTACGCGGCAGATCAAATCGTTACCGGTGGCGTTTGATCTGCTGTGTGACAAGGCAGCACAGGATGCTGCTGCATCCGGCACCGTTTCCTGGTGGGAAGTGGCAGGAAACTGCATCATTGCTGTGGAGGGCAGTTCTGTCACATCGCTGGCAGCAGATGATGCCATCACACCAATGCGTGACACGAAGGGGATGTGCATGAGTCTCCCTGGGAGGCCAATGTGCCCAGGTCAGTCTTCAGTGACAACCGGGGCAGGCTGTGCTCCCTGTGTCACTGCAGCCAGTGGAGGTGACAGCCTGAGGCCTCGGGCTCCTTGATGGTTGTTTTCTGTTTTCCAGGCTGGCCTCCAGGTCTCAGTCTAAACAAAAGCGCAGGGAGGACGTAGGGTCCAAGAAGAGGTAAATGGCTCTGGTGGAGAGCCTGAGTGCCAGGAGCCCCACTCAGTGCCACCAGCGCTGTGCGTGTCCCCATGCTGCCGGGGATGTGGGGCAGACAGCCGGCAAGGGGTGGGTGCCCTGCAGGCACAGAGCGTCTCTCCACGGGGGACAGTGCAAGGGGTGTGGACAGCAAGTGCAGCCGCAGGCAGGGTGGCCATTGGCACCTCCACTGCCGGTTGGACATGCCAGTCCTCTCTCAGGGCTCCTCTCTCCTTGCAGGCTCTTCACGGAGCGGCAGCAGCTCAACTACCGCCTGCACTCTGTGTCCTGCACGGGGACAGAGGTGCACCTCTCCATGTGCTCCTTCGAGTTCTACCGGGGCAACACCTCGACTGCCTGTGGGGCCGGCATGCCCGCTGTCGTCAGCTGTGTGCCTGGGCCCCTCTTCGCCACTGGCAACGGCCACAAGAAGAAGCAGCGCCAACAGCAGCAGGGCCAGGTGAGCCCCACAGGGAGGTGGCCAGGTCCAGTGGTGTCCCACAGCTGGCCGCTGCAGGGCTCTGATCCTGGCTGCACCCGAGAGCAGATGTGCTGGTCCATGGGTGACCAGGGGAGCAGGAGATGGGGATGGCGTCCTGTCCTTACACATCCCATGCATCATGGTCAGCAACCTCTGTGCTGCACTGTGTTGTGCCACACCGAGCCGTGCCATGCCGTGCTGCGGTGTGCCATACCGTGCTGTCCCATACCATGTTGTCCCTTAACGTACCTTGCTTGCTCCCCTGCAGCCGCGGATCCGGCTGAAGGGTGGTGCAAAGATCGGCGAGGGCCGCATCGAGGTGCTCAAGAGCAGCGAGTGGGGCACCATCTGTGATGACCGCTGGAACCTGCTGTCAGCCAGCGTGGTGTGCCGAGAGCTGGGCTTTGGCAGTGCCAAGGAGGCCCTTACTGGGGCACGCATGGGCCAAGGTGAGGGTGCTGGGGTGGAGGGACCAGGTGTCACCCTCCTGTCTGAAGACAAGGCACTTGTCCAGATGCAAGGCTCTGCTGGGCTGGTGGAAGCCATGGCTGGGCTTATCCCATGAGCACCTGGCTGGCCCAAGGGCTTGTCCCAAGCATCTCCAGGGGACCATGGCCACTCAGCCATGAGGCCCCAGGAAGCAGCCATGAGGGCCAGGAGTGTGCCAGGCTCCCTCAAGTGCACACCAAGGGGCAAAGGCTGCCATGAGCAGAGGATGGCCATGGCTGTTCCTGTGTCTCTGGGGCCTGAGTCCCTCTGTCCTGGCAGGGACGGGGCCCATCCACATCAATGAGGTGCAATGCTTGGGCACTGAGAAGTCCCTCTGGAGCTGCCCCTTCAAGAACATCACACAGGAGGACTGCAAGCACACGGAGGATGCAGCTGTCCGCTGCAACATCCCCTACATGGGCTATGAGAACCTGGTGCGTACTGGGGACAGGGTGGGAGGGGGCTGCCAGCATCTGCGGGGCCATGGTGCCTGGCAGATCCCAGCACTGGGACCCCTGGAGCAGGCTGCTGAGGGAGGGCCCATGGGATGAGTTGTAGGATGGCCCATCATCTCTCCTCCTCTGCACTCCATCACACCCCATATATGTTCCCCTGGTGTGAGGCAAGGGCTGCCCTGGGGGACTTTGGGATTTTGTGGGTGGGAGTCCCAAGCTGCCCCTGTGAGGAGAGAGATGGAAGTGGGGCCATGGGGACCTGTCAGTGCTCTGTGGTGCCCCACTATGTGGGATGGTGTGGGGCAATTGCTCCCTGCTGCTCTCCCTGCTGCCAGCCCATGCCAGCTCCCCAGTAGGAGCACCAGAAAAAAAAAATCACTTTGGGCCAACCAAGAGAGATTTTATTTTTTACTGATGATGAAATGAGCAAATGGAGACCCGTGTTCCTGTTTGCCCTGCCCTGACATTTCATCTGCTTTGGGCTTTTGAGTAATTCTTAAATCTCATACCTGTCATTTCTGAAATGAGACTGCCATTTCAAAATGAACCATTTTCCCTGCTTTGGTGAGACAGTCTCCAAACTCACAAGCAATTTCTTGGCCCTAAACTCACAGCTTTTGGTGAAGTCCCTGCTGACCAAAGCTGTGCTTAGCTTCACTCGGCTCCTGGCTGCCACGTCCCTATGTACCCTGAAGCCCCTGGCTCAGGGTCCATCTGCATCCAGGTGCAGCAGCTGTGTGCTGGGCAGGACAATCCTGTGGGATGCAGCCCAGCTCCAGCAGCAGGAGCCTCACTTGTGATGATGATGATGCTGCTGCCACTGCTTCTCTCTGCAGATTCGGCTGAGCGGGGGCCGGAGCCGCTTCGAGGGGCGGGTCGAGGTGGCAGTGGGGGCTGGTGACGGGGACCAGCCCCGCTGGGGTCTGGTCTGTGGCGAAGGCTGGGGTACCCTGGAGGCGATGGTGGCCTGTCGCCAGCTGGGTCTGGGATTCGCTAACCACGGCTTACAAGTAGGTGCAGCGCCAGCTTGGCCAGGGCAGCAAGCCACCAGCACCACTGCTTCGCGGGGATGGGGACAGGATGGGACATGGGACATGGGACGGTGTGGGAGGTGGCATGGCGTGGGGTGCCTGCTCACGGCCCCAGGGCTTCCCTGCAGATCCGCCTAGCCGGCGGGAGGACGACATTTGAGGGTCGTGTGGAGGTGAAGCGAGGCAGTAAGTGGGGCACAGTGTGCAGCGATGGCTGGACCACCAAGGAGGCGATGGTGGC
This sequence comes from Jacana jacana, assembly GCA_013400555.1. Lineage (NCBI taxonomy): Eukaryota > Metazoa > Chordata > Aves > Charadriiformes > Jacanidae > Jacana > Jacana jacana. Next base: position 176,572 of record VZTM01028300.1, on the reverse strand, counting down.
CTGTCGCCAGCTCGGCCTGGGCTACTCCCTGCACGCAGTGACGGTAGGTGCCGGCGGGGAGGCCCCTGGTGACACCCCAGCAAACACAGCCACCAGCGCTTCCCTGACGGCTGTGGGGTTATATGGGGGCAAAGGAATGTGACCGATCCATGCTGTGGGACGGAACCCTCGTGGGCAGCCTGGGTATGTGGGCAGAGCTGTGCTGAGGCTGGGTGCTTGCTGCAGCCTGGGCACACGTGATCTGGGTGACCCATGGTGACCAACCCTGCCACCCAGCCTGTCTCACCGTCCTCCCCAGGAGACATGGTACTGGGATGCCAGCAACGTGACAGAGATGGTACTGAGCGGGGTGAAGTGTGCCGGCCATGAGATGTCCCTGAGCCACTGCCAGCACCATGGCACCAGCCTGAACTGCAAGAACACGGGCACACGCTTCGCCGCTGGTGTCATCTGTTCCGAGAGTGAGCAGCAGTGGGGGCTGCGGGCAATGGGGTGTGTGGGTGGTGGGGGCTGCGGGCAATGGGATCTCTGGGCCATGGGGTTTGCAGGCTGTGGGGTCTCTGGGCAATGGGGTATATGGGGCTGCAGATAAAGGGGCTATGAGCAATGGGGCTGTGGGCGATGGGGTTTGCAGATGATGGGGCTGCAGGTTTGGGCTGTGCCCAGCCGATGGGGAGGGCATGCATTCTCTCGGCTGGCTTGGCTGGCTGTGCTGGCCACTTGCCCCGTCCCTGCTACCAGCCCAGCATAGGGGCAGCTGTCTGTCCCTGAGCCACCGCCTGCTCCCCAGCTGCCTCCGACCTGCTGCTGCACGCCCCGCTGGTGCAGGAGACGGCCTACATTGAGGACCGGCCGCTGCACATGCTGTACTGCGCCGCCGAGGAGAACTGCCTCTCCAGCTCAGCCCGCCTGGCCAACTGGCCCTACGGCCACCGTCGCCTGCTCCGCTTCTCCTCCCAGATCCACAACAACGGCCGTGCCGACTTCCGCCCCAAGGCTGGCCGGCACTCCTGGGTCTGGCACGAGTGCCACCGGTGCGTGCGTGGCGTGGGCAGGGACAGGCATGCAAGCAGGGGAACAGCCTGAGGTGGGGGGGTCAGGGGAGGGGAGAGGGTGACGCTGCTGCTGGGGTGGGCTGGGCGAGGGTGACACAGGGTGGAAGGTGACACTGGGTGCAGGTGATGCCAGGTGAGTCACCACCTACCCAGTGTCCAGTTTTGTCTGCTTTGGCTTAGGGCTGTCCCTGGATGAGCAGAGTTGGGGTTGAGGGCCTGGAGAGGGGGGCAGGAATGGGGCTGCAGGCTGTGCCCTGCAGCTGAGCCCCCCTGCTTGCCTGGGGCATCCAGCTTGGGGACTGCTGTGTCCCCTCCCACGGCATGACCGAGTTCTGCCTGACTTCACAGCACAGTGGTCTCAGAGCAGGGGCTGTGGGGACCTTCCCCAACAGTGAGGGGCTGGGCAGGCAGCAGGGGGCCTGCCACAGGGCAGGACAAGTCTCCTGTCTGCTCCGTGGGGCTCCTCCTCTGCCCCCAGCATCCCCTGAGCTTCTCAGTGCCTGGGCACTGGTGCAGCTGGGGCGCCGCGGGCTCCCTCTTGCAGGCATTACCACAGCATGGACATCTTCACCCACTACGACATCCTGACCCCCAACGGCACCAAGGTGGCAGAGGGACACAAGGCCAGCTTCTGCCTCGAAGACACTGAGTGTGAGGAAGGTGGGCACTCTGGGGCTTTGTAGCACAGTGCCTGCCCGTGTGCCCATGGCAGGGCTGGCTGTCCCCAGCCATTGTGCACACTGGGGCCAGGCTGACAGGGGATGACGCGGGGGCTGCTCAGAGAGGGCTGCAGTGGGGATGGGCCGCACTCTATTCCTGCCCACAGATGTGGCCAAACGGTACGAGTGTGCCAACTTTGGGGAGCAGGGCATCACTGTGGGCTGCTGGGACCTGTACCGGCACGACATCGACTGCCAGTGGATCGACATCACCGACGTCAAGCCAGGCAACTACATCCTGCAGGTGCTGCAGCTGAGCTGCCCCCCAGTCTTTCTTGCATCCTTCCCACCTGCACTCCCACCCGCTGCCCCTGCATCCCCAGCTCTCCCAGCTCCCCAGCCACCTGGCCCTCTCTCCCCTGCTTTCTGGGCTGGTTTGGAGCATGGTGGGGTTGGCAGGATGCATGCTGGTGTGGGACAGTGCCTGTCCTTCCCAGAGACAGGCTTGTGTGGGAGCTGCTTGGGCATGCTTCAGCCCAGGTTTTTCTGCTGGGCATGGGCTCATGGTGCACAGTGACAGGGCCACCCCACCACCGCGGCAGCCACCAGCTCCTTGGAACCCTCCTGCACATCCCACTGCAGCTAGGGAGACCAGTCCTGCCAGGGCTGGGATGCTAGGGGCCATGCCACAGGCAGCAGCTCTGCCAAGGCTGGGAAGGCCAAGCTGACACAGCATGGCACTGCAGCACTGCTGGGTGTGGGATAAGGGGCTGCGACCCCCACTGACAGTGCCCCACAGGTCGTGATCAACCCCAACTTTGAGGTGGCGGAGAGCGACTTCACCAACAACGCCATGAAATGCAACTGCAAGTACGACGGGCACCGCATCTGGGTGCACAGCTGCCACATCGGTAACAGCCCAGGGACGCGGCACAGGGGTGGGGGTGGAGGGGACACCGGGACAGGCATTAGCCTGGCAGGAGTGGCCCAGGAGGAGGGCAACGAGAGGGCTGCAGGAAGCAGTGGGGCTGTGAGGCTTGGGGCAGGATGACAGGGCTGGTGCAGGGAGGCAGGGGCTGGGGTCCTGAGGGCAGCTGAGGTGGGAGCAGAGGTGCTGGTGGGACAGGTGATGTGCAGTGCCTGACACCTCTCGTCCTCTGCTTGCCTAGGCGATGCACTCAGTGAGGAGGCCAACAAGCGGTTTGAGCAATACCCAGGTCAGCTCAACAACCAGATTTCGTAAGGCCCCGGCCCCTGGGGAGACAGGCATCTCCCTCCCTCGCCCCGCACTGGTGGGAAGAAGCTGCTGGGGGGCCAGCGGGGAGGCCTCATGCCTGGCACCGCTTCCACTGTGCCCTGCCGGGGACCGCCCAGGACCCTTACCGTCACCAGCTGCCCTTCTACACCTCAGGGAGCTGGTGCTGGAGATGCTGCACATCTGCACCTCCCAGCCTAGAGCCACCACCCCAACCACTGGCCAGAAGACTCTGCGCCCACATCCCCTGGGCTGTGGCACATGGGTACAGGCCAAGAGGTTCTGTACCCCACGATGTGCCCCCCTCTGTTCCCAGTCCCTGCTGTCCTGGCTGCACCCCACCTCCTGTTCCCCCGTCCTGCCCTGGTTCCTCTCACCCCCCAGGCCCTCCCCAGGGCTCTGTCCTCAGCTGGCCCCAGCAGAGCCCAGGACACACCGTCCATGTAGGGACTTACGCCCCTGCACAGCACCGACAGAGCCCCAGGGAGCGCCTTTGTCCCCTGGGGATGGTGTGGCTGCCCCTGCCCTGGCAGCACTGCCTCCAGCTGCCTGGCAGCAGATCCCACACCCACCTCTTAGTTGTAATTTTATTTTCTCTATAAAGTTGTCAGTTTTATTTCCCCAATGGCTGCTGGCTGTTCTCTGGGGTGGGATGAGGAGCCTGGCAGGACCAGGCTGATAGGCACACTCCAGCACAGAGTGTGACAGTTGCAACCCTCCCCACCTCCCCTGCACCCACACGGAGTAAAGAAGCTCGCCCCTGCCCACACAGCCCTGGCTGGGCAAGAACCAGTCTCACACCAGTTATCCCTGCATCTGCCTGCACCACCATCAGCTGCTGCTGGGCTAGGGAAGGACTGTACTTGCTCTTCTGGGAGAAGCCCGTGCAGGTGAGAGGAAGGGACCAGCAGGAGCCCAAAGCACTGGTCTGAAGCACCCCCACAGCACGGCACTGGAGGGAACAGATGGGGCCACCTTGGTACAGCAGGGATGCAGTGAAGTGCTGGTTCCCTCACGCCACAGGCAAAGCAAGTGGTATTGAGGAGACATCCCACCACGGGGCTGTGACCCACAAGGATTGCAGTCTTGAAGCGGAGAACGTGGCTGCCTCGACTGGCATGGAGTGAGCAGAGCCCAGCAGAGCCAAGGGCAGAGGCACTTGGGGCAGGAAACGAAGACATGACACAAGGGCAAAGGCAGGGACACCCCACCTCAGCCAGACGCTCTGGGCCCATCTTCAGCCACCTCCACGTCACTGGGGGAGAGCCCAGGGAGGAGGAGAGGGGCGGCTGACAGCCGGGCTGGGGCGGGCCCTGGCTCCAGGCAGTGGAAATCACTGCGGTCACCGCTGCCGGAACAGCTATGCAAGAAACGCCGCCGGCGTCTCAGCTATTTCCCCTGCGAGCAGCCGGCTGGGGCTTGCTGGGGGAGCAAATTCCTCTGGCGAGGCCGGGGCCGCCTGAAAGGAGGCCTGTTCTCTGGGGCTGGACGAGCGTGTGAGGGGGGAGCAGCAGCTCGGAGCCGCCCTTCGCCACAGCACCCCCATGGAACTGTGCTTCTTTCATCTCCTAAAAATAACAGGCAGGGGCGAGGGCTTGGGAGCGCCGTCACCAGCACAGCCTGGCTCAGCAGGCACATTCCTCCCGGCCGGAGCAGGGCCGGACGCAGCCCTTCAAGGCAGCCCTCGCCGCAGAGCCGTCTGCCTCCCAAAGCCTCTGGCAGGAGCTGGAGCAGAGCAGGAGCTCTTCCAGGAAGGCGAGGAACAGCCGGAGCTGCTCCTTCCCAGAAGGACCAGCTGGGCTCTCGGCCACCAGCTGCAGAGCACGGGGAGGGCCCCAACTGTCCCCAGGGGCCAGGCTCCATGTGTGGGAGAGCAGTGCTCCAGCAGATGCCGGGCTAGGAAAGCGACAGGCACAGGGTCCCTTCAGCCTTCCTGAACATCAGAACCAGCAAGATGCTGCCCCAGCCATCTCAGAATCCCAGCGTTGACATCCCTTTCACCATGGTCCAGAAAGCTGCTTCATGGGTACTGATACGGATGCAGGCCTTGGAGCGGTGCTCTCCCTGGAAGCAATCTGACCAGGCAGACATCTGCCACACCCTCTGTGCCCTCTGCCCTCACGGGCACAGCCACAGCAGCGAGTGCTGCCAAGGGCCAGCTCAGAGGGCACACCAGGGAGGTAGGGAGAGCTGCCCTGGCAAAGCCTGCTCCAGAGGAGCTCCCGGGCTCTCCCGGGGCCACTCCCACTTGCAGAGGAATCGGCCTCAGGAGGGACAGCTTGATGGGTGCTCATGTATTACAGATGGAGGAGTCAGATCACAGCCTGTGTAGGTGCTCTAACACCAAGGAGATCCCTAGAGGCACAGCCAGTGTCCTCCTCCCCAGCTGGAAGAACTTAAGCGAGAACTGCAAGGAGGGGCAGTGCCTCACACAGCACAGCCTCCCCATGGCCATTGCCACTGCCATGGGAAGGAGACAGCACAGCACCAGGGATCCCTACAAAAGTGCTTTATTTGAGTACAGAGAGGAGCGGTTGCACCATGAGTCCACCCAAGCAGCGGGCCAAGCCCCTCTGCCTGGCCCCTTCCAGTCCCTCACAAGCTCTCAGTCTCTCCTTGACTGGCACAGTCACGTCTCAGTCCTGTGTCCTCGGCTCTCGGCCAGCACGGCCAGCCAGCGCCCGCAGCAGCCTGCGCAACAGCACCGCTACTCCGTGACCTCAGGGACGACGCTCACCAGCAAAGTGTCGTAGCCACGTCGCACCAGCAGGGCCAGGCTCTGCTGCGTCCGTACGGCCTCGTACACGTCCTCTGCACGGCGAGACGCCTGCCCATTGATCTCCAGCACCACATCACCTGCCTTCAGTCCTGCCCTGTGGGGAGAACGATGACAGGAACATACAGCAGGTGAAGCAGGCACTTGGCTTTGTTTTCCCAGAAGGAAGGGGACACTGCACCAGACATCCCTCCAGCCACACAGGCATCTTGACCAACTGACGCCACGCGTGGGCAAGTGTCCCCAAGTCGGTTTCTGCTGCATACTGATGGCTGCAGGGCCCAAGCCCTGATGCTCTGGAGCAAAACACTCGGAGGTAAACGCATCCCATCCTGCATAGCTGCTCTCCCATCTCTGATGCCACCCCCCCAAGGCACAGGTACTGATGGGCACTTACTGATGGGCAGGGGAGCCAATGATCACCTTGTGGATTAGCACTCCGTAGGAGACATCAGGGAAGCTGGGGTCACGCAGCTTCAGCTCAGCCAGGATGCTGCAGGGTGAAAAATCAGCGTCATGGTAAGGAGTTGGGAGGCATCACAGCATGGTTGAGGCTGGAAGGGACCTCTTGAGATCATCTAGCCCAACTCACTTGCTCAAGCAGTCTCAGTCAGAGCAGGCTGTGGAGGACCGTGTCCAGTCAAGTTTTGAGTATCTCCAAGGCTGGAGATTCTCCAACCCCTCCAGGCCACCTGTGCCAGGCTTTGACCACCCTCCTCACAGTATGAAAGTGGTTTCTTGTGTTCAGATGGAATCTCATGTATTTCAGTTTTTGCCCACTGCCTCTAGTCCTGTCTCTGGGCTCTACTGACAGAACTACTGACCTGATGTGGTCTGCACCTTTACGAAGCCATGTCTGCTTCTTCATCTCAGTAACACTGAACAATACACACTCTAAAGCAGGTCTCTCTACAAATGTAGTAAATGAGTGCTCTTGTGATTTTAGGCTACCCAGCACTAAGAGTGGCTGCACCTGGTTGCAGTGGGCTGTCAGCCCCAGCTGGCAAGTAAGTCCCCACCCAAGATGCTTGGTCACTCCCCCAGCAGGACAGGAGAGATCTGAGCAAAAGCAAGACCCTGGTCTAGTTGGGGGTGTCCCTGCTGACTGTGGGAAGGTCAGACTAGATGACCCTAGAGGTCCCTTTTCCAGCATGGACCATTCTATGATTTTATAAGAAAACTTGTGGGACTTGATAAAGATATTTTAACAGGCAGGCAACAAAAGAAAAAAAAGAAAAGGGGGAGGGGGGAAACAAAAAAACAGGGAAAGTGATGCAAAGGCACCCACTGACCCCCTCCCACCAGCAGACTGATGCCCAGCCAATCCCTGAGCAGTGGCTACCTCAGAAAACCTCCAAGCCCTCAGTTTTATTGCTGAGAATGACATCATACAGCATGGTCAGTTGAGGTCAGCTGTCCCAGCTGGGTCTTTTGCTCAGTCCCTACCCTACTCCGTGCTGTAAGATGACCTCAGAGGCCTCTGCTAGCCAGGGCCCTGTCTCTTCTCCTGGCTGTTTGTGGCCAAGGTGAAGGTACCTACAAGCTCCACCACATCTGAACTCAAAGTCATTGGCAGCATCAGGCAGCAGAGCAAAGGCCTGGTGTCTCGGGAAGCTCCTGCCAGCCACCAGTCTGTGCAGCAGGACCAGGACACTGAGGAGCTTGTACCCAACATGCTTCTCCTTCCTATGCCAGGGTAAGTTTCTGGCCTTTCAAGTGAGCGTGTTCAGACAGTGCAATCACCCGATTCCAAGGTGAACAATCCCTAGTTGGGAGATCTTCCCAGCAACTGGGCACAAACAAGACTTACAGTCAGATGGTTTCCAAGGACCAGCTGCCAGACTGCTTGCTGGCTGTGCTGAAGCTGGACCCGCTTCCTAGGAGCCAGACTCGAAGCATTTCACGCTTCTTCCCTGATGGACTTCTTCCTGCATGCCTGTCCAGTGAAGCAGGAGGATGTTGGGCTCCAACCTCCCACAGGTTTTGCCGAGTACCAGCACCATCTACTGGGCATCTGCGCAGCTACTGGGCATGCCAGCAATGCTGACAACGCTCAGCCACCCACCCCACTGCACCAAACTTCAGGAGGCACAGAGCATCTGCTCCTCCATTTGTGTCCCAGCCAGGAACCCCAGAGACTGCTCTTGGTGTCCAGAAGCACAGACAGCTTGCAAACCCACCAAGAGCCACAACAGCTTTAGCAAGGGCCCTGAAAAGTGTTTCTGCCAAGCACATTCCAAGGAATCCCACCAATCTCCCAAGAGTCAGTTACAAGTCTCTTAGAATCATAGAATCATTCAGGTTGGAAGAGACCCTTGGGATCATC